>OX424541.1:1200000-1512781 GCA_949152445.1 Cerastis rubricosa
GCATTCCACTCTAATAGTCTAAACATTGAATGAAAAGCAACGTCATTCGACGCATGCGCAGCACCCGTGCGCGACCATATTCGTATTAATTCGACACCACCCTATGTTTACAATAAGCCAGTGCCATGCCCATAACACAAGAGATCAGATATTTGTTTAGAAGCAAGATAAAACGTACTAAACTGATACATTTGTTTTCAGGCGCTCATATTTCTGCGGTTACGTACTAGACGAGGTATTCGCTCGTCATCTTATGGATTAACACGAGAATGGGGAGATAAGATTGCGAAATGTCTTGTTGCTATGTAAGAAGGTTTAAAAACTATAATTTGTACCCTACTTGTATCTTCATATACAACAAGCCTTTATGTCTCTTCTTCAAACCGCAGAGAGAGTCTTCAAGAGTGTTCACCGCAAGTCCAGTCAGTGACAAAATTTGACTACGCCAACTTCGTTAGTTGGCGTAGTCAAATTTTGGGTCCCAACCATATTTGAACTTTGCCATCGGCATCATTACGTTAAGAATAATAAAAAACCTACTCTTATCAAAGCTTGAGATAGCTCTTGCAGTTTCTAACAATACTGGAAAGCCCTACTCCCAACCAAACAATTGCTGTAACTCCTGAAAGCCAGAATCTTCAATGGAGGTCCCATTAAAAACCATACCATGGAAACACAAATTAACTGTAACAAAAAACTTATTTCAAATACTTTTCGTAATCATCGAGAGGAAGTTTCGAAAAATATCTGAAATGCCACTAAACAATAGTTATTTGTGCAACAAGAGAGCAAAGTTGGTTTTTGCCGCGAGTGTTGATTTTGAATCCCGAGTAAGCGAAGGATTCTATATTTGAATCACGAGCGTAGCGAGTGATTCTAGGTTAGAATCCTGAGTGCAGCGAGGGATTCAAAGACACGAGATGCAAATAACTTTGGTCTCGTGTAGCACATACAACTTTTCACTTCAGCAGCGAGAACACTTTAAGAGATAAAATAATAAACAGGAATAGATTGAAATAACTATTTATCGTGAATCAAAATAATTAACATTGTAGGTAGAGGTACTGTTGTCGTCGCTAGTTTCACTCATATTTTACGATTATTTTAATATTTTTCTAACTTATTCAACTCTTTACGCCAGCCACGAAATGTTATTCCTGCTCTTTTATTTAAATTATGGCGTGTTCCGAAATAGCACCCATGATATTTGATTATACAAAATATATTACGTAACATTATTTGAACTAGAAATAAATATTTACAGGTTAAGGTATTAGTTTTATATGCAGTAAAAACTTACTTTCGTTTAAATACAACAATAAGTTAAAAATTCAATAAATTACATTAAAAGACATAATTATCTTTTTGCAAAATTTCTTTAGTTAGAACGAAATTCCGAACGTGTTTGTCTTTGAGGTCGAATTCAAAATAGGAACTTCGAAAGTGCTGGTCTTTGTCTCTCTCTCTCTCTCTCTTTCTAATGGCGGGAAAGAGATAGAGTGTAAATGTTTCGAATTGTATGATTAATCCAAGGCTGAATAAGATATTCGCGACTTTCTAAAAAAATAATTAAAAGGTTACTTTGTCTCACTCAGTGAGCAAAATCGCATTTTGCTCACTGATTTCAGGCAGCAAAACCTACATGTTTGAGCTACTAAAGTGAAAAAACTTTTTTTTGTTCTGGGTTGGAAAATTCTCATGGATGACCTCCGCCCTGGGGTGGGTGGAAGGGTCTGTCAGACTCTAACTGACTGAAAACCATCCCGGTGTTCCCTTCCCTCACTTGCACTGGCGATCATAGGAACTAGTGCGCTTTCCTCGTCCCTACCAAACCTGAGCCAATCTTTCAACCCAATTCTTATCCCAGAGAATGGCAAATTCTTAGAACACTGATTTCCGGCCTTTAACAAAAACACAGAATAGAAGTGTTCATTCAGTTAGAGGAACTTGAATCAAAACAAAATAAACACGTCACACATAACGAGTATCTTGACAAAAATTATAATTATTATCAAACGTAAGACAAACAAAGTCCCTCTGTTTGCTTTGAACGCGTATATGTCCGAATTCCTCTCGCATGTAACTTGGACAGTTTGCGAATCACATTCCAGGCCAAGAATTAAACCATGACTCATCAGCTTTGATTAGGAATCGTGGAGATTATTCTTATACGTTCGTATCTGATATTTGTTTTTAAAGTATAACAGTGGGGTGACAATTTTTACAGCTGGTGCTAAGTGCTTAACAACACTATGGTGTTGTTTTGGCACCTTGCTAGGTATTAAGAGATCAAGTTGATAAGTGTTCACCTCCGACCCGCATAGTCGACTGCTGGACAACGCTGGACATTTGGTCCATACGCCCATATTGGACCACGACTCCCGATTCTCCACCTTCTGCACCGTCTATCTCAACTACATAGCTTATAAATGTCTTCGTAATTTCCAGAAACATTTTGTTGCAGTTGTCAGGTAGATGGTAAGTAATACCTACTACGTGGGACACTCAGAAAGTTTTGCGAAACTAAAAAAAATTGTTCTATACGTACATATATTTTTATTAAATCTTTTCAAAGTACTTTCCACCAGCCTCTATACAAAGATTCATGCGCCTAAACCAGTTTTCAAAACACTTTTTCCAGTCCGCCGCAGACACCTCGTTTACAGCCTGCTCGAACCCAGCCAGCGCATCTTCCGGCGACGAAAATTGTATCCCTTTGAGCTGATTTTTTATTTTTGGGAATAAAAAGAAGTCACACGGTGCTAGATCAGGGCTGTAAGGAGGGTGACCCAGGAGTTTTACTGGCGTGCTGTCCAGGAAGTCCCTCGTTTTGAGTGCGGTGTGCGCAGGTGCATTGTCGTGGTGGAGCAGTAGCCCGCGGAGCCCTGTGTTTGGTCGCTTGTTGCTTATAACAGAGAAAACTTCTGGCAAACATTTGGAAGTATACCATTCGGCATTAATGCTTCTTTGATCCCGTAAGGGAATTGATACCAAGTGGCCAGTCAAATTAAAAAAGCTAGCGATCAAAATCTTACCCCCGCTTCTAGATCGCTTCACTTTGGTAGGCGTTGGCTCATTTTGAAACACCCAAACAGTCGACTGGCGCTTGGTTTCTGGGTCGTATTGATAAATCCAGGACTCATCACCTGTAACGATGTCGTAAACACGCCGAGACGAGCCTGCTTCAAATTTGTTAAGCATATCACGGCACCATTCCACCCGGGCCTGCTTCTGAGCATCGGTGAGGTTGTGCGGCACCCAGCGTGATACTATCCTCCTCACGCGAAGATGGCTGTGTAGAATCTCGTGAACGCTTCCCGATCCAATCTTCAATATGTGTTGAATCTCCTGATATGTAATTCGCCTATTGTCTTGGATTAAATTTTTCACTGCTAGCACGTTTTCTTCGGTAACAGCCGTCAAAGGGCGACCGCTTCTTTCGTCATCCCCCAAAGTTGGTCGACCGCGCTTGAATTCGTTATACCAACGATACACGGTTGCCTTGGAAGGGCCTTCATCCATGAATGCCATTTGAAGTCTATCGTACGATTCATCCGGTTTCAGGCGACACTTGAAATCGTATAAAATCATAGCTCTAAAATGTTCCCGGCGCAGATCCATATTTCAGTGAGACACAATACTTTGAATTAACTCGCAAAA
Source organism: Cerastis rubricosa (assembly GCA_949152445.1). Lineage (NCBI taxonomy): Eukaryota > Metazoa > Arthropoda > Insecta > Lepidoptera > Noctuidae > Cerastis > Cerastis rubricosa. Next base: position 1,203,661 of record OX424541.1, read on the forward strand.
AATGTGGAGGGAAATTTTGAAATTGGAACTTACTTATTTTTACTTATAAATAATCATATTTTCGAAAAACATAATAACTGGCCAGTCTCCCATATATAAAAACTTTTTTTCGCAATACTTTCTGAGGGGCCTGGTATTTAACTGTTGCACTATTATAAGCCAGTTCTGTTTTTTCAGCAGGTGCATTAATTAATATTGCAGTTTTACTGAATCAACTCAGCTTCTTCAAGTACCTAAGAAGACTTACGACATGTACAATTAACTGTTATACAAGAAATAGGAAACCGAGACAACTTCAGACAGACCGAACAAATTCCACATGATTCAATCGCTCTGTCTTCGGAAGTATAATCTCCGATCATGTAGGAAGGCTACTTACCCCAGATCGGTTCAATGAGCGAGAGCGATTAGCTAATTATAATTAGTGAGCACGTAACGCAGGTTGACCTTATCTTGTGTTTGTGAACACTATCTAATCTCTGTTTGCCGCAGCCTCCTTGCTAACCTGACCCAATTTCTGGATTTCGAATGTTTTCGAAGGCGTTGGAGATGTTTTCATGTGATTATAAAATGTAAAATTATTGTAGATTTTCTTCAATGTATGCCTATGTTATCAGCCTGTAATGTTCCCAGTCCAGGGGCTAAGGCTTCTGTCTCTGACAGGGACTGGGCCGTAATCCACCACGCAGGCCCACTGGGAGTTGGTGGATGTCACATTTCTTAGATTTTTTCGAAAACATGTTTCCCTTCACTGTTCTACTTCCTCGTTACTTCTGGGATTTCTGCGTCACCATCCCGTAAGCCATTGATAACTCTAACAGGCCTTTTCATAATGCAGGCTGGTATTTTTGTTAAGGAACACTCTAAGTTTTTTATAGCATGCGACCTGCATTCGAAATACACTCGTCGAGATCCCACAAGAATAAGAATACCTGCACATCAAAGCACATTATGCCAAAAAAATAGTTTAATCACTGCAATAAAAATCTTTAACAACATACCAAAAGAATTAAGAGAGCTCCCTTTAAAATATTTTAAATCCAAATTGTATAAATGGCTCATTGATAATTGTTTTTATAGTGTAAAAGAATTTCTAGAAAAAAAAAATAGCTGATAGATATGGTTACTGAGCTCTACAAAATATTTCATGTTGCTGCGTTTTTTAGTTTTTATGCTTTATTTTTAAGTTTATATTAATTGTTTAAAGATTTCGAATGGATACGAAGCCTTAAATTGTAAGTGCTAATATAGCACTAGCGTTGTAGTATTAATATTTTAACAAATTTATGTTTCGTATTAAAATTCACGTTTAACATTTTCAAATATTTGTATGCCATTCTATGGCAAAACATGTAAGTTCACAACCCTATTTATAAGACCTAAATGTACCATGTTTTTACGCAAATAAAAATTATTCTATTCTATTCTATTCTATTCTATCCTGAAAACTTATAAAAACTTCGATCAGCCTGATATCCTCTCATATCAGCATTTTCGCATATAATAGTGCAGCAATAATAGTGACACCTATTCGGTTCCGTAGCAGCGGTATGGAGGCCGAGCCCACATCTGTTGTGTCCCAGAAAACGTGTTCACACGATGTCTGGGGTAACTATTGATTTGACTTTTGATTTATCAGGCCATCACAATCACAACAGACGAAAGGACATTCTTCAAAGCACGAAAGACCTGTGTATTTCTGTCTATTTACATAAATCTATCATCATCTCATCAGCCAACACTGGAACTTCGTTTTTTCCAGTTGTTTATTATATCTCTTATTAGAGAATGTCAGTAAAAGAGCCAAATCACTCCTAACCAAACAAAACGAATGGCAGCCATCTTGTTTTTTTATTCGGCTGATCTAGGGTATGTTCAATGAATTCCTTCTTTGAATCTAAGAGACCTAGATACGTGACCTAGGTATTCGTTTTCACAAAAATACCTTTTCAAGAATACCTTGAGATATCTTACAATGTGTAAAGTCCTTGGATTCCCATAGACGTACAGGCTTGCGAAACATCTAAAACGATACAAAACGGTACAAATTAATAGCGTCGGCCAATTTGCAGTTATCTCGGCTAAACATTAACTTATTACGTTATCTGCAACCTTGACTGGTTTTTAACTATTGCTATGAGCGTTATCAAACATTTTATAACTATTAGCGGTTCATTTAAGACATTTGCGGAGATCTCTTCAAAAATGTAAGGCGATATCAGCTGTCTTCTAATCATAATTAAGGGTATTCAAGTTCTACGTCTGCTTGAACCTGTTGCCCTGGTATTCACTGAACTACTTTCCTACATTCAGCAACTCCGTGATCAACATGACTACTGTTCTTTTCCTAACTTATCATATTTTTTCGCTATGATTGAGCTGGGCCACCAGTCTGATTATCCCTCGATAAGGCTGAATTTCAGACTTATTACCCAGAGTATTGTCACCCAGTAACTGGGATATGAACGTCACGTCGCCTCGGATAGGCAGTCACTCCATGTAAAATACTAATATTCAACTCCATCAGTTTAGGCTTTTGTTATCCGGCCCCAAAATAGTTGGGAAAAAGCTAAGCAGATGGGGGGGTCTGTATTTATGCTTTCGCGGTTGCACAACGACATGTATTGGCTACGCTTTGCATGGTAGTATAGATGCAGGCCTACCTTACTGCCTCCCTCAGAGGCGGTAGGGTGGCGGGGTCTTGAGGGGGAGCGCTACGGTCGCGTAGATCCTCAAGGCAAGTCTGGGGGTTTCACCTTCACGTGGTTGCCACCCTGTTATTGGTCTAATTCCATAAGAAATAGACGCAACAAAAACCCCCAGGCGCTTTTTCGTACTTTACCTGAAAGCCAACATCCCAGGCCTAGGGTAATCCCTCACCCCACTCCCATGATCCTACGCCCTGACCCTCCCTCCTTTTTCCCCTTTTCTCCTCTCGGTCCATGAGGACGGGTAACCTCATTTCCAAAAAAGCCCACCAACCAAAACCCAATTATGCAGAGTGGAAAAAATAATATTCCCCAGGTGGGTCCCGGCAACGCCGGGGAATCCCACACCGATTCGTCGGTCTGCCTCCACCGTAATCTGGGGTGGGGGCACCAACCTGCCAACTAGTGCCGCGCCTTCTGCGCGGCCGGCCTTAGCGCCAACAGCACAGGCTGCGATTCACGCGCCGACACACACGAATACGGCTGCGACTTCTGCGCCGACTGACACAATGTCGACTACGACTGCGTCAACTACCCTGATGACAGTTACACCTTCCACGAGTGCCTGGCAACAGAGCATTGTACGGAAAAGTGTAACGAACAACCCTGACAACGACACTAACAACGCAAGGATCTCCAGTCTTAACAGCGAACTCCGCGCGCTGGCACTCCAGCGCGAGAAGATCGAGGCAAGACTGAAGGACATAGGCTCTCTCGGGACGGGAAAGGAAGCGGAATCTGATGGTTCTGGTTTTATCTCTGTGGACGAAGTACGCACGTTAAAAGCTAAGTGCGGAAAGATCCGGAACAGGGTAAGAGAACTCAACAACCGTTTGCGCAGAACCCGTGAAGGCAATAGCCAGCGCGGAGCGCAAACGGTTAGTTGTAAGGGAGTACGCGACCAGCTACAAACACGCGAAGGGGCAACCCAGCGCGAAGAGCAGCCGGACGCGGAAACGGGCGGACAGGGAACAGTACGCGAAGGGGAAACCCAGCGCGAGAAGTCACTGCCCGCACCAGGACCACCCGGAGGAAGCGACCGGAACCGTACCGAGGTGACCCAAGACCGACCTGACCCAAGACAGCGCACCAGACAGAAACGAGGCAAGCGGGCTGGGTTCTCGCGCGGGGCGACCCTGGCACATACAGGTGAGCCAAGTTCCTCAGAACCACAGCCCGGTCCAAGTGGCCGGGCAGCGGCAAAGAGGGACCGTCCGGACGACACGGCCTCACCAAGCATGCTCCAGGGGGACACCAAGCGCGTTAGAACCCAGACCGCTCAAGGGGAACAGAGAACCTACGCGCGGGCCACACGGGATATCCCTGCGCGACTCGCCGTAGCAATCTGCCTCTCGCCTCCATCCCGAGACATGACGACTGACGAGGCTGAGCACATCAAGCTCAGCCTTGAAAACCTGATCATGGACACGTGTGCCGACCCCTCACAAACCATCATCCCGTCCTTCCGCGGTTACCCCAGGGTAGCGGATGGAACGGTTCACGTGTGGTGCGAGGATGACAACGCCCTGACCTGGCTGAATCAACACGTGCCCAAACTAACACTACCGAACACAGACGAGACCATGACCATAATGAGACAGTCCGACGTACCGACCCGGGTCCGAGCAGCGCTCTTTGTGCCCAGGTACAATGGGGACATAGCACGTCTACAGACTATCCTGACACGCCAGAACCCCTGGTATAACGTCGGTAGGTGGTCCCTGTACAGGGCGACTTTGGTCGGTGGCGAAAACTACGGGTCTTATCTGACCCTAGGAATCCCACCGGAAGAAGTCGTAAAGGTCTTGGGGAGGGAGCGGCGGGTGTCGTACCTTCTGGGGTCGATATACGTGCGCTTCTTCTCCAACACCCATCCCTCCGACACCCCGACAGACACTGAACCGACGAAACCGGCACCGACGGACTTGGACATGACGATGACGCAGCTGGAGGAGGAGATGGCCCGAACGGCGATGGCTGATGCCGACGTCGTAAGGATGCCAACCTCACCGTCACAGTGGACGGAGCAGCTGCTCTCATCATCACCGACACGTAGCGAAGACCGACATGGACTGGCGGACGGGGGAGAATTATCCGATGGATCCAGCTCCTCCTAACTCCACCCCACCGCCTCCCACATCCCGCCCCTTAAATATCATCCAGACAAACCTCCAGCATAGCCAGACGGCTACCGCCTGCCTACGCAGGGCACTGGAGATAGAACCCCGAACCATTGCACTCATCCAAGAGCCATGGATCCGCAATAACAGAATATGCGGCCTCGGTAACATTGGAGGTAAGCTGATCCTCGACACTCAAGGCACAGACAAACCACGGACCTGTGCCTATATACCCAAAGATATTCCCACCACCACACTCACGCAATTATGTTCCAGAGACCTAACAGCCGTCAGGCTTAAAACCGACGGCGACGCACCCGATATCGTCCTAGCCTCGGTATACATGCCAGGCGAGGATGCTGACTGCCCACCGAAAGAGATGGCCGATCTGGTAAGGTACTGCGAAGAAGCCAACCTGGATCTGATCATCTGCACGGACTCGAACGCCCATCACCCACTTTGGGGTTGCAACAAAGCCAACACTAGAGGTGAGGTACTATGCACATATCTGTTCTCCACTAACCTTAACATCGCAAACCGCGGCTCGGAACCCACTTGGGTCACATCTCGCGGACAAACGATAATTGACCTAACGCTGGCGTCGGATAGCGCGATAAAACTTATCACTAACTGGCACGTATCAAATGAGCCTTCCTGCTCTGATCATAGAAGGATCCGCTTCTCACTAGTAGCTAACATAGATAAACCCGGACCCAGGCGTAACCCACGCCGTACCAATGTACCCGGCTACAAACGGCTGCTGGCCTCCCTACTAGTACAGCACCAAACGCCACAAACACTAACGGACCCCAAACAACTAGAAGACACTGTAACGAAACTTTCTGAACTTATTATCGAAGCCTACCACGCCTGCTGCAAGCTAAAAGATCCAAACACCAAGAGCAAGGGTAGCCCCTGGTGGAATGCGGAACTTAGTAAGCTCAGGCAAACCATGCGCAAACAATTCAACAGAGCTAAAAACTCCAGACTACCAGAAGACTGGGACTCATACAAGAAAACACAAAAGAAAGACAAAGAAGCTAAGCAGATGATGAAAAACCTAGCACAATGAATAGCGGTATCACCTATTGACTTCCTTTGACTGATTCTGAGGGCTAGGTAAGTAGGTACTCGTCCTGGCATGCACCACATTCTTTAATATGATTTACGAAAAGTGAATATTATAGTTTGCTAATATTCCAAGGAAAACCAGATCTTCCTTAGTCATTCTTGTTTAATATTAGTTGGTATCAAATAGAACAGAAGCTTAGCACTTATGTCATCCTACTTTGTGTGTATCTGTCTTATGCAAATAAAGTAGGTCATTGACCAGTTATTGTATATTATTTGTAATTATTATATTTACACTTGGCATCTACATAACATCTCGGCATTTTCCTCAAGGGTTAGGCAGAAGTGACATCGTTATAATTGGTTATCCTAATAGTATTCTGATACCTACCTATCTACGTGGGACACTCAGAAAGTTTTGCGAAACTAAAAAAAATTGTTCTATACGTACATATATTTTTATTAAATCTTTTCAAAGTACTTTCCACCAGCCTCTATACAAAGATTCATGCGCCTAAACCAGTTTTCAAAACACTTTTTCCAGTCCGCCGCAGACACCTCGTTTACAGCCTGCTCGAACCCAGCCAGCGCATCTTCCGGCGACGAAAATTGTATCCCTTTGAGCTGATTTTTTATTTTTGGGAATAAAAAGAAGTCACACGGTGCTAGATCAGGGCTGTAAGGAGGGTGACCCAGGAGTTTGACTGGCGTGCTGTCCAGGAAGTCCCTCGTTTTGAGTGCGGTGTGCGCAGGTGCATTGTCGTGGTGGAGCAGTAGCCCGCGGAGCCCTGTGTTTGGTCGCTTGTTGCTTATAACAGAGAAAACTTCTGGCAAACATTTGGAAGTATACCATTCGGCATTAATGCTTCTTTGATCCCGTAAGGGAATTGATACCAAGTGGCCAGTCAAATTAAAAAAGCTAGCGATCAAAATCTTACCCCCGCTTCTAGATCGCTTCACTTTGGTAGGCGTTGGCTCATTTTGAAACACCCAAACAGTCGACTGGCGCTTGGTTTCTGGGTCGTATTGATAAATCCAGGACTCATCACCTGTAACGATGTCGTAAACACGCCGAGACGAGCCTGCTTCAAATTTGTTAAGCATATCACGGCACCATTCCACCCGGGCCTGCTTCTGAGCATCGGTGAGGTTGTGCGGCACCCAGCGTGATACTATCCTCCTCACGCGAAGATGGCTGTGTAGAATCTCGTGAACGCTTCCCGATCCAATCTTCAATATGTGTTGAATCTCCTGATATGTAATTCGCCTATTGTCTTGGATTAAATTTTTCACTGCTAGCACGTTTTCTTCGGTAACAGCCGTCAAAGGGCGACCGCTTCTTTCGTCATCCCCCAAAGTTGGTCGACCGCGCTTGAATTCGTTATACCAACGATACACGGTTGCCTTGGAAGGGCCTTCATCCATGAATGCCATTTGAAGTCTATCGTACGATTCATCCGGTTTCAGGCGACACTTGAAATCGTATAAAATCATAGCTCTAAAATGTTCCCGGCGCAGATCCATATTTCAGTGAGACACAATACTTTGAATTAACTCGCAAAAAATGTGGAGGGAAATTTTGAAATTGGAACTTACTTATTTTTACTTATAAATAATCATATTTTCGAAAAACATAATAACTGGCCAGTCTCCCATATATAAAAACTTTTTTTCGCAATACTTTCTGAGGGGCCTGGTATTCCGAGTCAGAAAGCATGCTGGGTCTTCTCTTGTCTGCCTAGTCAGTCCGTAAAAACCAACTCGACAGAGAGTCCGTGGGTCAGAATCGAGGTTGAGTTCAATTACCGGTAAGATTTAGGCTTCCAAAGCCGTGTCGAGAAAACTGCCCGAACTATCATAACATTCATTTTCATTTCAGTAGCTTATATCAACATATCAAGAAACTAGATTGCTCAACGCGTTATGTAATGTAAAGTAAAACAGTACAGTCGGCAGTCATAGTTCTCTTAGATAATATTTGTTTTATGTTAAACATGATGCGAGTATCTTATAAGTACCTTGGTAGGTATGTGAGAGATGTACTGCGTGACATCATACTCTTAAGCAGACTTCTGTTCGTCGCCGGATAAATAAACGAAACAGCGAAAAATTATTAACGTTTGGAACATTCGAAAATTAATTACCGTTCAGAAGCGATCTAAATATCAGTAGTTTCAGAGTTATCCTGGGAGGCTGGGAATATTGAACATTCTTATTTTGCTGCAGTTTACAAATATGTATATTGTAGTAGAAGTGGCTACTCAAAACATTAGGCAGACTCTTAGAGGGGTAGGAAAACTAACAGTTCAAGGCTTTGCTTGACACAAATAACTAAAGATTTGAATATTAGCTTCGGTAGATCGGTAACAGAATCGCCTCCCAACATAAAACGTAACATAACATGACACCACCAATCCCAAAAGGGTTAGGCAGAGCCATAGATATGCATTTCTACGGGCAGACCAGAGATAGCTAGAGTACCTACTCCCACATTTTGGTTTAGAGCTTCTCCAATTTTCATAATAAGATATTCTCCTGAAAATAATGAACGTGTAATAAATTAATTATATAAGACTTGCTTATCACCCGATGCACACCGCACGAGATTGTCACACATTTGGTATGCGACCTCATACTGTGTTTGTTCTGCTATGCACCGAACATTGTGCAAATATTTTCGCATTTTTTGGCCCACATCGAGTTCGCAAACACTCCACTGTGCAATATGGTGGAGGAACGCTATCTCTGTTTGTTCCTTCTTGTAATTAATTAAGTGGATCGTATTTGTGACAGATGGCTTGTCTACTCTTGGTCTAGCATCTGATAAAGAATTTTAATTTTCGATACAAAACCGTGCTTGGGTTTCACCAAGACTAAGAAACATGAATTTAGATTGTGGCTGAAATCGCTTCAGCCACATACCTATATTTTACATTGTGAGGTACCTATCTGAAAACTATTAGGGAGAGATTTCTGAAAATCGGAAACACTAAGCAAACGTCAGCTAGACATTGCAGCTAGACCGATGCGTGATTTGAAAAGGGATGGGTAAAAATGGCTGATAACATATTTCAGGGCACCTGGTATACTTGGATGTGCTAAATGATATGTGTATCGATAAGTAGGGATGACTATAACGAATTAAAGAGGTGAAGGCCTTTCCTTTGCTAAACAGCTTTCCCAAATTGGTAATAAACTAACTTAATCAAACACCTTAGAAAATAAAACCTTCTCGTTATTTTTCGGTATGAGGTACAGGGTGTAAAGTTCCTCAATACTCCATTGAAAAGGGAGGATCCTCCGACCAGACAGGTGTTGTGTCTGGCGGGCAACTGCCCGACAGTTGTAGTCGGGTTTTTCTATACACTCTTAAGTCGATGTAAACTTTGCATGTGAGATGTAGGAAATTGATGTTAGTTCTTCCGACGTGTCATAGATGGCGCTGTAGTACTTTTTATAGTAAGTTGCTTTTTGTTGGTCGCTACATCACTCCATCCCCCCCGGAGACCGGAGGTCGATAGTCGAATGAGTCTTGTAGTATTTTGCCATGCCTGTTTTTATAAGCTCGTTTCCGCATTGTTCACGGTGAGTCGGAACAGTCTGCGGTGGTGAGGCGAACCCCAGTGAGTCGGGGCCGGCACTGCGTTTGCTCCAGTGCGTCGGACGTGGTGCAGCGCCGCGATGTGGCAGACAGCTAGAGAGGTGTCGACCGGGAGGTAGAAGCTCTCGACCGGCCGAAAGTGCAGTGTGCTGTGCCATGGTCGCTTGAAGAGAGGCTGAGGGTGCTGGCCACGAATGCGCAACCGCTGCATGCTGGTGGTCAGGAATACCCGTTTGAAGCTGGCTGGCTGTGAGACTCGCTGCTCGAAAGCTTGAGGAATTGATGTTGATGATGATGACGTCACGTTGCTCGAAGGCTGCGCTGACGTCCATTTCGGGGTCACCAGTTTAGGGGTATGAGGAACAGGGTGTAAAGTTCCTCAATACTCCATTGAAAAGGGAGGATCCTCCGACCAGACAAGTGTTGTGTCTGGCGGGCAACTGCCCGACAGTTGTAGTTGGGTTTTTCTATATACTCTTAAGTCGATGTAAACTTTGCATGTGAGATGTAGGAAATTGATGTTAGTTCTTCCGACGTGTCATAGATGGCGCTGTAGTACTTTTTATAGTAAGTTGCTTTTTGTTGGTCGCTACAGTGTGTATAACCTGGTCACGTCTGGTTTCCAGGTCAGTTGCGTCTCGCTGGGCCACGCGGCGCCACTATCTCCCACTGATAAATTGACGACATAGGTAGGTACTTCATTCAATCTCTGATTATGTTGATATGCCCCCAAATCTTCCACTTTGTTGTTCTTATCGCAGTACCGACTGTAACATCTTAATTAAAGAGTACCTATGCTGAAAGTAACGTGGACGTTGTTCCAAACATTCTTTTCAGCATATCCTTTATCTCTGCTTAAGCCTTCCTGTGAGACAACGCCCGAAAACCTAGAACCATTGCCATTTACCCAGATCTACCCGCTAGGTACATTGAAAATTTTAATTTGAAGTATCGAAGAAGGAGACATGCTGCACCGGCACCAAATAAATTGGTTAAGGGCAAGAAAGAGACGATGATTGCTGTCACACTTTATCTGGTCTGAAAACCAAACCTAAGCTCTTACATTAAATCTATTTAAAAACTGCACGCCTACATACTAAATGAAAAATACGATTTGAATACGACGCATGAGGAAAGGGACCTATCATCCAGTGATATCCATCCTGCTCCTGATTACTTAAGATGGCAACATACTCGTAATCTCAAGCACGAACCTCATAACTTACAGCCATCTCCCGATGACAGGACAGCTACAAAAACTGGTTGCCATAACAATCTGCTCGCTAGTTAACATTGTATGCAGTGCAGTAATGAAGATTGGCTGCCATCAATGCCATCGGACACTCGCCCCCGCGGAAACGTTGCAGCACCTGTCGACTAGCGATCACACGCGGAGGGGCCTGCTTTGGATGTACTGACGATATTAACCTATTTTTGTCAATTAAGATAATACCTGTAAAAAAATCAAGAATTCAGAATTAATGGTTGTGGGGGTCTAATTAAGTACACTGCGGTTTACCTTAATTTAAAAGAAGTCCTAGAACACGTTTTTCACTACTTTTTCTTGTTGCCTCCCGCCCTCCTTGTTGCTAGTACACACAGCTCCATTAAGTAGCTACCACAACTGCAAAAGGCATGTGCGTTCAAATCCGTGTTGGGCCTAGTTGGTTTTTGGATTTTGTAAAAACATTTTATTTTAATTAAAGTAGGTATTGTTTTAGTGACTTAATAACTTTAAGTCAGTATTTTTTTAAGTCTATTTTTTACGTATAACGACAAGCAATAATTGGGTTAAAATTTACGAGGATTCACTCAACTGTTAAATAGACTGGTGGATTCAAGACCGCTTGCCAAGCATAAGAATGGAGGTTCTAATCCTAGGATAGATATGTGCTCTTTGTCATGCATTAAGTATTTTTTTTAATAATGTATATTTCTATTTTGGTTAAGAAATATTTATTTACAAAGAATTTCAGCCACTAAACACGCGATAGATTTTTCATTAAAGTGTACCTCCAATATTTTTCCGATTTTCTAGATGTACCTTGAGCACAAAATTGCGGAACACTGCACTAGCTAACTAATCACGTGTGTACTTTAAACTTGTAAAAAAAGTAAAAAAAAAGTAATTTGTGAAGACAACCGTGAGTAGGGTACTAGAACTTACTGCGGCTTTTAAGAAGATCCATCTTCAGTAGCGTAAGTATGTTTTAGGCCTGTGAATGGCGACCGCGAACCGGAAGACGATGCGTTGGAAGGCCTCCCACTAGGTGGACCGATGACCTGGTAAAGGTTGCGGGGATCCGCTGGATGTGAGGTGCACGGGACCGGTCAATGTAGCGACACTTGGGGGAGGCCTATGTCCAGCAGTGGACGTCTTTCGGCTGAAATGATGATGATGATGATTCGCGGTTATTAACAAAATAACTCTTGGACATAGTGTGCTATAAAATGATCACATAAAATACATTTTGATGCCCCTACATTTCTTATTCAAGCGGCAACCCTGTTGACGACGGACCGTAACTTATCGGCCTGATGTTCTACTAATTTTACAATTTACCATGCTCCACAATTTGCTATACTTACACCTACGTAAGGATAAAAATATGTGATGGTTATGTCACTCACGACTTGATACTCATCTTGGTAGCACTTAATAGTCCTTGAGGTATTCGTTGGATAATAACACCCAGCAGTGCGAGGGCTGTCATCATTGTAGGAAATAGATACTAAGGTACCTACCTAGAAACATTAGAAATTGGTTATTTTCTTAATGCCCCAGGCAGGTTCGTCGTTATCGACAAGAATAATAATACGTCTCGATATTGTTTTAATCTCGTGGGTGTTTCTAAAGTCATGTCAAGGCCTTATAGATTCCTAGATCCTTGGTAACTTTTTATCTCGTTCTACGTTTTGGTAAGCAACGACTTATTGTCGGGCATATGATTTCCCCCCATAATTAAGTACTAACTAACGCTGTAACAGAAATATTGTAAAACCAAATGATTTTAAAAGAGTAACCATGGAGTTTCTTGCCGGTTCTTCTCCATAGTAAACGACCAACCCGAACCGAGCACCTTTTTGTCGACGTTTTATAAGTGCCCATGTCGACCTATGTAAGTAAGTAATTTTTTATGTTGAAACATGGTGTACCTACATGACCATATGTAAAATAAAAATATTTAGAGTTTGATGTCAAACTGAGCTGGATGCCCAAGGGATTTCAATGACTCGAATTATCATAGAGCATCAAAATAGATACACCAATCTTCTTTTAACTGCCCGCAACAATTTACCAGGCGCCTGTTATGAAAGAAAAAAGATAATTACTATGTGGTTGTAACATTGTCCATACCGACCTAGTGGTGACATAATGTCTAGTACTTACTTATATGAAATTTATAAATAAATATAAAATGTGTTCGGTGTTTCAAATGAAATGGTAATAATTCTGTGGTTTGAGTCATGGACAGAAACCACTTACGTAGGTACCTACTGGCTGGCACTTGTATACCACCAGTCTACAAGAATGTACTTAATTAAAAGTACGTAAATAATGTATTTGTTTGATACCTTTCAAAAATCAAAATCAAGTCATTTACCTATTCAAATTAGGCTGATAATCAGCACTTTTTGAACGTCATAATTACAAGAGACAGTCCCGCAAACCGCCCGCCCTTCCGCCACTTCCTAGTGTTTTGCTGGGAAGAAGTGGCGGAACAAACTCCCCAGCAACACATCTGTCTGTTAGGTTAGAAGAACCAGATTCTACACAATAGTGTTCAAGTTTTTATAAACAAAAAATCTATAATGACGTATATACTTAAATTGAGTTATTCATCGGAGAAAATACCATTAACTTACTAACAACTCAAACGTACCTAATAGGCCTAAGCTCGCGTTACCGACATTATACAGGGTGTTTGGAAGGGAGCTGTACATACGCCTAGGGTAGAAACTAGGGATAGTCTGCTACCTACCCCCGCCCATTATATTGACCTTGGCCTCAAGGTTTTTTTTTAATTTATTATTATTTTTTATTTGACTTTTTTATGATTTTTTGACTAAAACTACCTGTAGCTCAAAATCTATCCATGGGACCGGTCGGCTAATGGTCTTGTTTTAATCGTTAGAGTCTTAGGGTCCTGCAAAAAATTATTTTACACCAGAAAATTGTGGAGAAGAAAAGTTATGGGGCCTGAAGTACCGTAAAAATAAAAATAAATTAAAAAAAAACCTTGAGGCCAAGGTCAATATAATGGGCGGGGGTAGGTAGCAGACTATCCCTAGTTTCTACCCTAGGCGTATGTACAGCTCCCTTCCAAACACCCTGTATATTGATTCACAGAAATATTTTATTAATATGTACTTACGTATGTTGAATCATTATTTGGAAAACAGACCTACTTTATAAATCTTCACAAGTCAAATCAAAACAAATCAAATAATTGGAGTGCATACAGTGTTAATGTCTCCTGACTGGTCTGGCCCAGTTTGCCTGCACTTTGTTCATCCTAGACCTGAATAGGTGATATCTGAGTATCCGATCAACGCTAATGATGATGGAACAGGCCTACAACTAGGATAATCTAGACGCCCACCAGTTTGGTATAGTTACTATTAGTTTTATAAATACCTAAGTACTTACCTAGTTGGCTGTGGGTAAAGAACACGAGAAACTAAAGGAGTGGACTCGGGAGTCGGGGTGACTCAGTCGAATTCAACACGCGTGGTGAGTGTTATTAGTTATCCATAACTGAAAATGCGTAGAGTCTGAAGGCAGATGTTACGTACCTACCCCGTTGATGTTAATGAACTCACTGACTGAACCTGGATCACACTTAGACAAAAACTGGCAAAATATGGGCACATAACACGTTAACACCTCTGCTAAAGTGCCAACCCCTTTGGAAATTCAGCGAGGCGTCATTTTTTTTGCCGTTTTTCTCCGTTGCTGTACAAGGCAAAAGCAGGAGGCCTTTCTCTCTAAGTACTTCCAGGTGTCCACCTACCTACTCTTTTCCCGCGGCATATCACGTGGTCATATTATGTTGATAAAATGATCGGCAAACGGTATGATGGATATCAATAAAGTTACAACGAATTGTGTGGGCAGGAAATGTCGTTACGGAAAGTATAGCTTTGGTTCCTGAATGTGTCCTCAGAATTTTCCGACTATAACGCATCCCACAGTTAAAGTAGATTTACAAATCATGATCAAAAGATACGTATACACGTTCCATGTTCCAAGGTTTCACACCAACACTGCATTCTTTAGTCAATTAGGTACAGAGAAGCAAATGCCCCACACGACTTGGTTACTCGTTGCTTGCGATTATTCCGCAAGTTCCACAAATAACGCAACGGTGTGGGAACGCGCTATCTTGATTGGACCAATCAGCTGCTGATCTCAGATAAATGTATCAATCAGTCCGAACACGCAGAGGATGAGGCTGACGTCATGGTGAACTGTGTTGGTACTTGGGATGAATGTACGGTTTGCACATGTAGTTAAATTTAAATCATGTGAGTATCGTTTTAGGGCAGACCAAGTAATGATTACTCCGAGGGTAGTGTGCGGACGACCATGTTGAGTTGCAGGTTGCAGCATATTAATATGTGCATATGGCCTCTTGTACATACACGTTTTATTAACCGTACGGTGCGTTAGCCGTGCGGTTAACAAAACGTGCAAGCGTGTAGGTACATGGCACGGCAAAGTTACCCGTCGAGACAACGGCCAGGTGCCGCTCAGTACAAAAGCCGAATCCTTATAGAAAAAAGATTATCCTTGCGTATATGTATACAGAAAACTCAAAAAAGAAGCGAAAAGAAAAATTAGGTTTTGGATACATCCGATTTTAGAAAAACGGGAAGAGTTTGTCGCATTTCATACACTTGTGAATAATCAACTAAGGGAAGCCGAAGACAAGTTTTATAATTATTTTAGAATGCAGAAAGCGATATTTGATAAATTTCTTCAAAAAATATCTCAGAAAACGTTAAAATGTCCGGCACGTCGACACGCTCTCATAGAGTGCGATACAACAGTAATGAAAATCTGGCCGTGCGTAGACGCGGCGCGCCGAGGGTGACGCACGGTGCATACGGCGGCGGTGCCGGGACGTGGCGCCACCGAGTGGCGGCACACGGCGAATTAACCGTGTATTTTTACGCCGAAAAAACGTGTGGACAAGTCGAGGCCTAATGCAATTACATTACATGTAGCATTACCTTATTTTTAAATGCTGCAAAAACCTTGTTTTCCACACCAAGCACTTTATTCGGCGAACCATCTTGCGTCACGCCCACACAGAGGGATCATGGTTTTTCGAATAAATGAATGATCGTGACGACGATTATTTTAGGGCACGACCTAAAGAGAAAACATTCGATAGTTTGAAACATATTTATTTCACACCTAATAAATCTACATGATAGCAAGTAACTTATCGATTTCAGTTCAATTGAGGCTTAATTGGATATAAATCACAGGAAACTTATATTTATTGATTCTTATATGTAGATATACCCGAATAAATAGAGACAATTAATTACATTGCAGGCCCAACCCTATCGACCTGTCTGTTTAAATAATGTCAGTAGAGAGTTAACTGTTACCATAATAATACAATATTCCAGTATTTTCAGACACCTATTACATAACTGGCGAAATATGCTTGTACACCTCTGCCAACAGGGGGAATACAGGCTGATAGTATGTCATGGTTTGAGACCATTTCCTTTTGTTTGATATATTATTATCTGTTCCAAAGGTACTTGATGAAAAATAAACAAATAGGTTAGAATGTTGCAAGTATTGTACCTTAGTTAAAGCTTAGCTTGAAGCCGATTCTTCACACATTATGGAACGCTAATAAAGATATATGCACAAAATGTCACTTCCACTTACAAATTCAATACAATAATTATTGGTATTCAAAGGAATGGATTTAGGAAACGGTCGTTTTCTACACTTTTACACAATACAATAATAAATAAAAAGAGGTATTTTGTTTATAAAGTAAGGGTGATCTCAGTACTATATCGAAAAATTCATTCACTAATGGGAAGCTACATTATGCCCGAATTACTTAGGCCATATTTAAAACGTCCCCGTGGGATAATTTCCAACAATAATGCAAGCGAAGGCGAGCGCAAAAACTAGTGAAAGACCTTTTAGTCAGTGATTGCATGAAAATTTAACCTGAACAGAGTTTATTTACACGTTCATCAGATTATTTTGAAGCAGATCTTGGGCGTGGTCATCAGTCATGCACAACCGCATACTTACATCGCGTTACCGCGACGGTCACGCAGCGTATTTACGCGGTGAGGTTAGAGGTCATTTATTTACAATTACAAACCTTTTAAAGACAAACTACAAATCTTTAAAAGACAATCTTCGCCATCTTACGGCTACTTAACTTATTGTATTTGTATTTTTCATGCAGTCTCGTTTACAATTGGCCATTTAATAAGCTTTAATGTCAAGGTCCTAACTCCTTAGGCCGCATTATTCCTATCTTTACAGCAGGAACAATTGTATAAATATGAAGATTTTTAACCTGGACCCAGTCTAACAAAAGTTCGCCGCCATTCTTTCAGATTTGGCTGACAATTTCAGCCTTAATCTTTTAATTCTTGTCTTTAGACTGGAGAGAGACGCATGAACCATTTATTATTTTTACAACGGAGTTTATTTTAATGATAAATCTTAAATCTACTTGTAATAATGTATATTACAACATATCTATAAGGTTCAAAACTTTCCAGCTTAAACTATAAAATTAAGGATTAATATCCAAACAAAAATGTATTGAAATAAAGGCAGACTTTATTGAACAAAAATATTACTTCTTTACTGTGGAACTAGAGAAACTTCCGCGATTTAGTGACAATGATAGTTTTGTCTCTGATTAATCTTAGGTATGCAGGCCGGTAACTTTAGGACCTTATCATGTACATATACGAACGTGTCGGCATTATTACAACACTATACAGGGTGTATCGGAAAGGGTATATAAGGGTGTGCTACAGACTATCAAAATTAACATGTTTCTCCATCGGACAAACATTGTAGTAGCGAAAAAAATTTCTGCCCATACAAAATTTCAATACCTATTCGACCCAAATGATATTTTTTTCGCTATTACGATGTTTGTCCGATTGAGAAACATATTCAGTTTGATGGTCTGTAGCACACCCTTAAGTCTGTATATACCCTTTCCGTTACACCCTGTATAAAAATATCAGCCTTACCCTTACACATTCAAATGTTCAGATAATATTTTGAATTACGCGGGCGACCCTGACGCTTCCACCTTTAGAACGTATTATTCGTATTACTATCAAGCTGGACCTTGTGGCCTTTTCAAATTCACACAAGAACATATAATCTTTGAGACGGTGTCCATCAAAACCAACACAGCAGATTTCTAACAATAAAATCACTTGGGACAAGATCCTGAATAAAGCCCGTAAATATTTCAACATCACATGTATACTATATCTACATGTAATATAGGCCAGCCTGTAAATAGTTATAAGCTATTGTTTAACCTCACTATCCTTTCGCGCGTAACAGTAAAACCCCGCGTGAAACCCTTCGGGGGCCCCTTGATTACGCCATTGCGTGAGTCATCCGATATCGTAAAGATAAACACTTATAACTCGAGTTATATTAGCTCTAATCTTAAACGGTAAACAGTGTCGGGTTCGTGATGAACGGGGCTATTTATTAATAATAAACAACTCTTTTAGAACTACTTGAGAATTATACATATCCCATAGATATGAGAGAGGTCGTAGCAAATACGTCTGTTTTCGTTGTTTATTTTTGTTTGGTAAAACTACTCATTCAATTTACACGAAAATTTATATCTAACATCACAAATATACAAGTAATCTAATGACAGTGTTTTTTAGGAGTACTACATACATTATTCTTATAAGATCCTAACTCAAACTTCTTGTTAGAATCGGCCATTTTAGAATTCCGCTGTTCAAAGCATGAAAATACTTGAAATATCAATAAATATGAATAGATATGCCTCGAATACATGAAATAATGAATTATCACTATTTTTTCTTTGCTACTATTGTTTCCAAGACCATTTTACATGGTTCAAGAGTCAAATATTTTTTTTTTATTTCGACTAACAAACTTCACAACAAAGGATTTTTTGTTGGCTCAAATCATAATTTTTTTGTTATTTTTTCAAGCAAATGACTATCTAAAATGTTGCATTATACACTTATAACATACTATACATTTACTTACCAAAGTTTTACAACGTATATCTCACAAAAACAACACTTTTCCGAACATAATAACACGGGTTGCCATTGACATTTGACATTCGACAATGACGAGTTTCTATATTTTTTTAATAATGTTGTGCCGTTTAGTATTACTAACGATTAATTTTGTTTGAATCGACTACTAGTTGACCATAGAGGTAAATTTTGACAGAACGATTTAGAAATTTACTTTTTTTTATATTAGCGTTTAAGTTAGTTGGTTCGAGCCGTTCCATAAATGGAACGGCGAGGCTCAAGGCAAAGGTCCGTCCGGCTGGGACCTAGAGGTTAATAGTACCCAGTCAACGTTCCTCGGCAGTGGAAGCCACGAGACCTCATACACAGGTTATTCTGGGCTAAAAAAACCTTAGGCAAGACACAGAGTTAAATTATATGCATTAACTTCTTGATCAGACCACAAAATGTCTGATGTATCGGATCGGGATATTTTTATGATCATAAATGGTTCATGCATCACTCAGTATTTATTTGCCTCTAAATATTGACACATCCAACCACTACAAGTGTAGCGTTATTTTGTAAACGAGTTAATGAGTTCTCTCCATACGATACGGTACATCGAAACAGTTCTCCGAATCTAAATCCCAGTGTCATTGAGGCTTTAGTACATTCAAAGCATTACCCCGGTACGAGTAGGCTTTGAACTCTCCAATTTTTTGCCCATCTATGTATAGGTATTGTCTGAAGCAAGTGTCGCAGAAGAAGGCAGGGTCGAAGGGAACTCGGCTGCAACCCACTACGATCCATTTTGCGGAGAACTCGGCACAAGTCGTGCAGTAGACAGTTTGGTTCTGAGCTACTGCGGTGGAACAAGGGTAGTTGTAGAGGCGTATAGGGTCCGTCGGGTTCAGGAGGCGAATTTCGGAGAACAGGAATACGTGCTCGCAGTTGCCTTGATGTACGTATACCTGAGGAGAGAGAAAATGGTGAGTATAAAATATAAGAAGAAATGCAAAAAAAAATGGTGGCTCGTTTGCTAATACGGGTGATTAATGATTATGTATGCACTTCAGACTATCACTATCAGGAGGGGGCCCTAACTAATATCATAGCAGTTTCTAATAAAGCCCATGCCCTACACTGAACATTTTTCAATCCAAAATCTGGCCAAACACAGTGCCAGTGCGGAACCCCTTAGCAGGACATGCTCAACCTCCTTTCCTGCCCAATGTATATAACGAAATCCTTCATAAGCACCCACCGCTCTAACTACCCCTACAAGTGGTATGTTATACTTATAACTCATCTTACTTCAGGATACCCCAGCTTCAGAGTGAGTTCATCCAGCCTCACGGCGCACATATCCTTCTTAGGGAAGTCTCCGATATCCTTCTTGCGCGCCCACTCGCGGATGGGTTCGCTGTAGTCCACGCATCCCTCCCGAGTGTCCACGTAAAACACGTTGTTTATGAACAGGAAGCCGGAGGGAAACACTTCCTGGAAAGAAAGAAAAATTATAAGAATTTCTTTAAATAGGGTGGCAACGTTCTTCCATTGTGTTAGATAAGGTTAAAAAGTTTTCTATGACGAGGCCTTTTCAAAGGCAAGTCTCCCTTTGGCAAGAACAAGTACACAAAATGTTGTCAAGGTTCAATGGAACATAGTCGTCTTAAATCTTTATCTAGACAATTTAGGATCACACGCTTCTCGTCAAGTAAAATAAGACCCCAAAGGTCGACCTCTGAACTCGATAAATTCATTACAAGTTCTCTGGGCAAGAACAGTAAAGTAGTTTTTTCGAATCAAAATTTTGCCACCAAAGATCTTCCTCTGAATAAGATGACAATGGGTTCGACAATCGCCCAGATATATATAGCAACAGGATTTTGTATGTAGGGTTACTCAACCATACTAGTTTATGGCACAACCTACCTTAGCCTTAGTACTGGGCAGCATATCAGGATGGTTGGAGACGTCGACTCGCATGTCGAAGTCGTTGTGGCACACGAAGCGATCCCGCAAGTCGGACAGCTTGTTCCGGCCCGTCAGCATTATGTCGTAGCAGAATACCGAGTGGCGTGTGCGGGTCTGTAGTGTGATAGGTAGCAGTAATACTGGGTCACATTCAGTTGCCTAGTTAAACTCACAAACATAATGAACATCGACACAATAAAGAAGGCGAGTTTTGATGTGAATTTTTCATAAAATGGCGCAAATATAAAATTATTATGTGAATATTTATTTCAAGCACAAATTATATGATTCGATTATGATTAATTTAATATTAGCCGACCAATCCAAATACAAAAAACCAAATGAGGGGCCAGATTTTTGTTGGGGATAGTATGCCTTTCACATTCACACTTTCGTAATTGCTTTGTTTCTTTACTCACAAATCTAAACTTGGACTGGCTGTAAATATACGGCCTGTAGACCCGCACTCGGTAGAGTATATCCCTGCCTGGCTCCAGATCCACATCGGGATTATCTTCAGAAGGGTTCAGGGGTGGCATTTGATACTCCTGCAATAGGGCAAACATACTTTTAAATACCTGTACCATTTTGCAACTCTATTATTATTTTATTGATATTATTTTAGATATATTATTTTATTCTCTATACAAAAATTCTATCAATAAACAGCTTGTTTTTTTTTATAGAATTTTCGCTGGCATTGTGCATGATCTTAAGTTTTTTATCTTTTTTTCTTCTATCTATGTTTGTATGTTTCTTGAGCAAGAAAATAGTTGTTTCCTCGTCATGAGTAGGACAAGTGCCTTAGTTCAAGTTATTAATTTACAGTCAGCAACACAATTCTGATAACATTGGTAAAACCTGCTGGACTATTATTTGCTTTACAAATGATTATAAATAGAGAAGGAACACTTTGAATATTAGTACATAAAACAAACATTGAGAGCCTACGTTTCATTTGGAACTGGACTCAAAATCAACTCAGAAAGTACTTTGAAGCAATGAAATCTGTTTGAATGTACATTGCCAACTTTTGAAATAATACTTTTGTTTTGTTTCCACAAAAGCCTTGTGAGTATCTTACCACTTGCGTAAACGGTAGACTCCGAACCCCTCTGTATTTAAGCTTTTTAGTAAAATGCCCTTTGCTGTCCTTCTCCATCCGTAGCTTGTTTTTCTTGAGAATACAGAGGTCCGGAGCTTCGCCGTCATCCGGGGGATCAAGGTTACCTATAATCTTCCCACTTATAACTCCCATTACAGGGACATTGGTATCCATTACCATTTCATTTCCTGTTTTTAATTGTTCTGGACTGTAACAATGTGTGCTCTCATTATTAAAACGAATTAAAGGTCTTTTTTATAGAAAAATATTATGATAGCTTAAATTAGATCACCCAGATTGGGCTAATATCTGTTGCCTGTCAACAAAAATATTTTTTTATTATTTCACTTAAGATGGAAGTCAATTCACCGAGTTGTTATTCAACCACAAAATATCTATCCTGTCTACACACTTAGAGGTCAAATCCCATCCGTATATTCATATCGGCATTTATATGGCCTTCGAAGGTTGTCTATGCGTATGCCATTACTGCCAGCAGAATGCAGAATGTGATCCTTATTAGCGACACTATTGAATGGTGTAATAATACAGTATGTAGTTTATTTTCCAAAATCAATGGGGTCAATTCCTGGCTAGCATGCGTGGCTGTATAAGACCATACTATAACCAAACTGGGGTACTGCTAATAACAGCAACATAGAGAGCCATGATAGATATACCATACTGTGTGAGCAACTAATACATACCTACATGAGGATCCAAATATCAGTACCGCCAAACAAGAGATTCCTTAACATAGTAAAAGATACCAAAGTGGAATAACAACTCACATCAATCAACTGGCCATAAAGTTGCAGGGTACAGGAAATACCTCACACTGCCACTTCAATCAGCTGTAGCACTAACTGCGAGATTCAAATAATGAATATGAAAGGAATACCCAAAAAAATTCCTTCTGCCAATGATGATATTGAACACATTAATACCAAGCAATTGGTTTATTGTGTTAACTCAAATTCCCAAATTACAAACACAAACAAAAAAAATCTAGCTAGCTCACCTACAATAATCTTGGAGCTGCTGAAACTCATGATCAGTCAAGCCACAACCGACAAACTCTCTAATCTTATTTGAAAAGAATTCATTCAAGTTATTATTGTCTTGAGGCTTTCCCTGAATGGGCAGGAAGTCAAACACTTTAGGCAAATTCTTGGTTATTATTGGGGCTGTTACTAAAGCACCTTTTGCTCTGTACATTTGGGGCCCGGTGTCTTCAGTAAACAGCTTAACATTGGCTCTCTGGCCGATGGGTGGTATCACACGTTCTTCAATACTGGTTCTTGTTTGTCTTGGATCATGATCTCTGTCGGTTTTTTCAGT
This sequence comes from Cerastis rubricosa, assembly GCA_949152445.1. Classification (NCBI taxonomy): domain Eukaryota; kingdom Metazoa; phylum Arthropoda; class Insecta; order Lepidoptera; family Noctuidae; genus Cerastis; species Cerastis rubricosa. The sequence goes on from OX424541.1 coordinate 1,226,848, forward strand.
GGGCCCATTTTCTTGGATTGCTTTGTCAACTTTTGTTGTATCGGCTATGTGAATATCTTGTGCTTCAGTGTTGATGTTTGGAACATCAATTTCATTTGTGGATTTTTCTTGGGTTGCTTTGTCAAGTGTTGTAGTATCAGCTTTGTGAATGTCTTGAAGTTCAGAGTTGTTTGAAACATTTATTTCATTTGAGGATACATCCATTGCATTAACATCATTAACCTCCTCCGGCAGAATGTGAGGGGCAATATCTTGATCTATCATCATAATATCAGGCTTCATATCATCGTCATCATCAAATGGCATGATTTCAACTACCACCTCATGCATAACATATTTATTTTCAGTCTCAGCACCTTAAAACATGATTAATAATAAATAAAAAAAGTTATAAAATGGGAAAAACATTGAGAAGCATCTACAGATTTTGGTATTGTATCAAGGCAAATAAGGCAAAATACAGAAATTGAATATCTAACTGCAGGCCGCAACATCACTACTAAAATTCCAGAAAATAATTGTATGAGCCATTTTCCTAACAGTTGTTTCAATACTGACAGTCATGATTATGAAATGATCATAATTATCATATTTTCGGTCACATAGACTGACTGCATTTAAGTTTGTTTTTGAGTTGTCATGTGCTGAAAATCATGCAGCTACGAATGCACGTTGACGGTATGAAGATAAAATACCTTGTGCCTCAGACCCCACCTCATCGTCGTCCTGGGGTACTAATATTATACCTGGTAATAAGTCCTTACTGTCCTCATCAAAATTTTCGCTGTAAACCGTCTCCGGTATATCTTCCGCAGACATTTTGCTTTAACAAATTCTCATGCTTTCTGGAAAATAGTGAAAGCTGCTGATATCCGACTAAATACTATAATTTCAGAAAAAGTTTACTGCTTTTCTTAAATTCCTATTTTTAATAACGTCAAAAATACATTGCTCTACGATTCTACTCTTTGCAAAAACTTAAAGCAAGCCCTGCCAGTGCCAGACACTTTGATTGACAGTATTGACAGTCGGTCGACACTTAGACACAATTCGGGGTTGCCAGACGAGTGCGAATGAATTATCGTATCAATATTCGAAAATTATCGTACCAGATGAAAAAATATCGTACAACTTCCAGAAACGCGTTGCAAAACTAGAAATAAAATAGGAATTTCAGAAAGTTGTGAAATTAGATAAAAAATTTAGAATAACTTATTTATTTTATAAAAGAGGGGGATCATCGGAATCACTATTTATTTCTACCTTTGCAGCAGCGCCAGCCGTTTTTGAATAAAGGACTGTTGAAGTCATACAAGATATTTTTTTTCAGTTGGTTTAAAAACATAATTCACACAAAATTAAGAGTGACGGAGTGTTGTCTCGCTGTCTTGCCGACAAAGCTTTTTCCGGTTGTAGAACTGGCGCCACCAGTAACTTGTCGTCAAATGGGAAGAAATCTTTAGTTCCTTTGCATAAATGTTGCAGATAGTCTCGGCATTTTGATCTGAAGCTTGTAATAAGGTCAGGCCTTGCCGTCACATCAGGATTATTAAGACCTTCCATGACAGCGACTACCAAATATATACTTAACTCCAGCTGTATGAATCTGCGTGTATCATATCGGCATTGGAAACTAGTCTTTTTACCCCACTTCAGAGTACTTTGGCGTACGATAATACAAATTGTATCGTACATCGTACCGGTGTCGAAATGATCGTACATGTACGATAATTATCGTACGTCTGGCATCGCAGACACCAGCAGACTACTATTAAACACCCGCGACCGACAATCCGACACTCAACAGCCGTCCGTCTGTCAGCCGTGTCCAAAGAGAATTCGAACATAGAGTAATAATTAATAAGGCCTGCTACACACGTTGGCCCTAATCTTAGTCTCAACGCAACTGCCCCCGTATTCACATTCACAAACGCTCGGATTCGATTTCGATTCGGAAAGCCGTATGTCTATCTCGCTCGTTTTTGTAATGCCAAAACAAGATAGACATACGACTTATCGAATCGAGATCGAATCGTGCCAACACTGGCCTTCCGTCCTAAGATTGGTGATTTGCTCAGTTCTGTTGCAACACGCATCGAGTGCGTACGTTGAGCGAGAATGTCATCCTCAGCCACAAAATTTTCACGCGCATGGTCTTATAAAAAATATTGTTGTTGTTTCACACGCACCATGTGGGGGATTTCCAGTGTGGGAAAGAGACGGCGCTAGACATTCTGTATAGCTCTATCTCTTTCTCACATTGGAATAAGAGCAAATGGTGGGCCAGCAGTAAATATTTTATTGTATTTTGCAAAAATAATGAGTTCAACGTCGAGATAAGAAAGTGACAATAAATTATCTCTTGAAACAATAACTATAGAAGCTAACAACGTCGTACAAATATAAATATGTAATTGTTTTTACTAATATTCACACGTCTTTTTTTATTAAATATATTCATTAATTACATAACACCGTCTCTTATTTATTTTTTCTTATAGAGGGTATGAAAAGTAGAGTACAATTTGTATATAACTCGAGAGCAAATAATTTTTCCCTCGGGCGATGCACTTTGAATCCCTCGCTGCGCTCAGGATTCTGAGTTCGAATCCTATTCTAGAATTCTTCGCTTCGCACGTGGTTCAAAGTAGCGCCTTCGCCTCAAAAATACTATTTTGCTCCCTTGTCATACAATCTACTATTACGCATCAATGCCGTGGTATATCTTGGTACGCATAGTTCATTATTATCCCGTCGATTACGAATATAAACGTCTGATAGCTTCTTAAAGGTTAAGTTTGGTGTGTATAAAATTAGTTCTTTCATAAATGAATGAGGAAGGCAGACTTAAAATATAGTATTGAATAAAATAATATTTCCAACTATTAGTTATTTTCAAACCAAACAGAGCCCTTACACCTTTCTTGTGACTTAAAAATGTTTTTTTTTATTAGTATAGTTTCCCCAAAATATAACTCCAAACCACCACTATGGAGCCGACAATACCATGGTAGGAAATTATAAGCGCGTTGGTACTAAAAAATAGGTTTTATAGAGGGCATAGGCAGAGGAACATACTTTTTTATTTTATTCTTTTGTGTGTGCTTTCCAGACTGTTCAGACGTTTGTTAATTACACCTAACCCCTCGTTTTCACCAATAAAAAAGTTAAATACTAGTTTGATACAAAACTTGTAGAATACTTGTCAAAACACAATTATTTGTTTTATACCTACATGTATTGAGACTGTCTCAAACATTCTTTCGTTCACACTGTGTAGTTATCGAGTTTGTATACAAGTATTAAACACATTTGCGTTTACACTGAAGTCTGCGACATGTTAAAACTTGTCAGCTACATTGACAGCGTTCTCACCTACAAAATACAGTCGTGTTTTAGACAAGTATTGTTTATTTTATTGCAATTTCTGTATAATACTAGTTACAAAAAAGTTTTAAACTTTATCTATGCTTGTTGGATAAAGTTTTCAACATACCGATACCGGACGAACCGCGTTTTTTTTTCGTTAATGAAAACGAACGAGGAAGAAGAATAGAATGGTCAAAGAAACAAACTTAACCCCTCGTTTTCACCAAGAAACAAGTTGAATACTAGTTTGACACAAAACTTGTAGAATACTTGTCAAAACATAATTATTTGTTTTATACATGTATTGAGACTGTCTCAAACATTCTTTCGTTCACTCTGTGTAGCCAACGAGTTTGTATACAAGTTTAAAACACATTTGCGGTTACACTGAAGTCTGTGACATATTAAAAAAACTTGTCAGCTACATTGACAGCGTTCTCACCTACAAAATACAGTCGTGTTTTAGACAAGTATTGTTTATTTTGTTGCAATTTCTGTATAATACTTATTACAAACAAGTTTTAAACATTATCCATGCTTGTTGGATAAAGTTATGAACATACCGGACGAACCGCGTTTTCTTCGTTAATGAAAACGAATGAGGAAGAAGAAAAGAGTGGTCAAAGAAACAAACTTTAGAACTTATTGAGCTTTTGCATGGACAAGAATGCCTGTGGAATGTGAAAAATGACACAATTTAAATTCGTTGCTTATTTAATCTGCTTCTAATTAGACTAGTTATGTCATAAAAATTGTACTATTTGTAAAAGAAACCAATTTTTTATTAAGTTAAACGAACTCATAGAAGAATTTGCTTCAGTTTGCATGAACAAAGTATACAGCACACATGAAGTAAAGTTCTTCAGCATCTTCTCTTTCCATTGTCACAACAGTTTTTGATATTAGTAGATAACATAAAAGTACGGACTGAATTTGTCTTGAATTCTACAAGTTTAGCAACACAAAAACATGAAATCATAAACATGTAGGCAACTAGTTTTCAACCAACAAGTTTCATACGAGTTTTGTATACTTACAACAAGTTTTGCATACCTACATCAAGTTTTGTACATGTATATATAGTTTCAACAAGTTTTGTATACAACATGTTTTATACATGTACATATATGAGAAACGAAAACATTGCATAAAATTAGTAAAATACATGTATTATACCTTGGTGAAAACGAGGGGTAAAAATGTAGCTGTATCTACCCTTTTTATAGAAGTTAATTTGAGTTGAGTTTTAATATTTGGTGCATCTAAACGTTGACTGAAAAGCATATTTTACCTTTTTTCAAGATTGATTTTAAAATTATTTCTATCTAACCAGTTTTATTATATGTATAATTTTATTATATTATTGAATTGATTATAATTTCATGTTCAAACCTATCTTTATTAATAGAGTAAAGTGACTGTGCTGTTATATTTTATTTTGTTTTTTTTCAAAAAGTTTTTTTTTTTTTTTTTACAAATTTTCCCTTCTTTTCTCCGTCATTTTTTACAGCTTCAATCCTGGGTTATCTTCAGCGTGCTGAGGGGCTGGGCCCATAACCTGTTGCGGTTATACTTTTCACAAAACCCTGTTAGAGAATCTCCTCTATGGAGATTCTGTTAAAACATCTTGAAAACCTTCTGATTTATTAAAACTCAGTAAATCGTTACACTTCTTTTATATTTACTCCAACATCATAAACCCTTACAAAATAAACATTACTATCAAAACCTTTCAGTGACCTAACATGTTAGCGACACACTGCTAGACTGCATTTTTACTGAATTCGACATCTCGTCTGAAAAAGTACACAGTTAATTTTTCCTATCAAATAACAAACCATTCCTATTCTAAAACTCCACTTAAAGGCTACAAACATAACCTGCCAGTATAACAATTAAACCTGCCAGTTATAACAAGGACATTAAAATTCGACAATTACTAATTCCATAACAATAACACACCTCCTTATAGCATTTTTATCTTTTATCAAACATTACTCTCCTTTGCGTCGTTCAGGCGGGTAAACAGCAAAATCCTTCCGTAAATCAGAGTGTACCGTGCTGATGTCAAAAGTGCCTGTTTTTCAAGGTAATGTCACTGTCAAAGTGTCAAGTCAAATTATTTCAATAGTTATATATGTGTATATCCCCCGTGAACCCGTCACAACAAATAGGTACCGATTGTTTATAGCAATTTAATTCTAATTAGAACATTTCGCAACATGCTTACATTGTGGAATTTGTTTGAGGCATCGTTGCTTTGCTTGAACGCAGTCTGCGTCTTGCACGAAGAAAGATTTATGCAAAAGAGTAAGTTCCCAACTTAACCTATTAATTGTCCTAATTCGTTCGCCTTGCTGTTTCATTGAGCTATATATTTGTTTTAGTGGGGTGGGGATCCAAGAATCAGAACCAAGGATTTGAAGATCAATCGACGGTCAAGTTCCAAATTTTAAACCTAGTCAGATCTATTAGGACAGTCACCAGGAGTAAGTATAGAAAACATTGAAGTTCTGCAAGAACACTCTTGATTTCTAATGAATAAATAATTATAAAGTGTTTTTTGAAATATATTTTTCTTTGTTATTACATACTCCTATAAAATAATTTATAGTAGTTATAATATAAAAAAAGAAATATTAAAAATCTATCTATTTTCTTTTTCAGTTCCATTGATCATACTGAATATACTTACAATAATATTTAAATTATTACTGGGATAAAAGAAGAAAATTTATATATAGGTGCGTAAGAAAACAACCAAGTACCAGCATTGGAGCAAGGCCCAGAGCCTTGCAATAGTTCTGTAGAACTATTTGAATAAACATGTGTGTCAAGTTAATAAAAGTGGGTTCTACTTGTCTTTCCATTATAAAATTATAGTTTATTTATAACCAACTTGTCAAATGTCTTGTATTCAGAAGTTTCTCAGATTATTGTAAGTGATTGCAATATATATTTTTTAAAGAGTACATATAACTGAGTATTTATTTTTTTATTTTGTAAACATGGAAGACTGGATTATATGCAAATTTGACAATCATGGTGGTTTTTTGGACACAACGCAAATTTAACCTAAAGTCAGCTTTAATGTAACCATGCATATTTTGGACATGTAACCCTTAGTTTAATCAGCATGTATTGAATGTAACTAGAAAAAAATAAGGGAGAAATAGTATGTGTTGTAGAAATATAATTTGCAGTGAATTGTTGGTGGTGAAGTGTGTGATCTCACACTTGTTCGAGGCACTCTGAATATTAACTTTAAGCTTGAGCGAACCCATTTGATGAACCATTAACCTCAGTAGATGTACGATAACAGAGTTAGATAGCAAAAGTCATTCAATGTTCTAAATTCGATGTATTGATAATTTTAATAATTATTAAAATCTTCATCAAGAGTATTGTTGCCAATAAGCCAGACATTGTGTTGATAGTTCGATTGGAGCGTCACGCGTTGCTTAATAGCCAAAAGCCTCAACTAACATCTGAGAAGTCTTTTGCTTGGCAGCTGGATCAAGGGCTTGATTTAGAAAGCAGTACTTCTGGACATGGCGCGTATTGTTAAGAAGTTTCCTGTTCCGCCCCTAAGACGACCCACTGACCAGGTTCCTTTCTCTGGAGCCCTGACCGCCGGTAGCTTGGACTCTGTTCTCGATACAGGTGGACTACTATTTTATAATTTTGTAAAAATATTTCAAAAGATATACATTTTGAAATATTTTTATATGTGAGAAAATTAATAAACTTAAAATAAAATAACAATACAATATAATTTTTCAGAAAATGTTCCTTGAATAGGATTAAATGAAGTTAGAGAGTTTTATTGCTGATTTTAATAACTATGATTCTGTAACTACATGCGTGTTACGGTCGCGAATCATATTTTGTTTAACATAAACCCGACACTGGTCTGCAAATTGCAAAAAACCTAAGAAAATTTGAATTTCGCGGGCAACTCAGGTGTGCGTTCGCGCAGCGGAATGTTGTTGAATTTAAAGATATTAATTATGCAGATATTTAGTGTATGACGTCGTATAATTGTGTATGGTAAAAAAAAAATTGTGTACGCAGCCATTGTGGAGAAATTCACCAAAAACTGATTCCGCTGGGCGAACGTTGTCCTGGCGGAACTTATTTTAATCCATAGACTTTAGAAGAAAAGAGGTGTGTCCAAAAATTAGTGTGTATTTGTGTGTAATTGTGTATGTATGAATAAAATGAGTGCATGCATAAACTTCGGAGAAATTCAAGTTTCCGCTACGCGAACGTTTGGCCATTAGCTAGTTTTCATATAAAGCGCTTACATAGAGAGCTGTAGATTTTTACATACGTTGTTTTGAATTTGTTTATATTTGTTTAAAAAACAGATTTAGAAAAAATCGTAGGGCTTAAAAGATAAAAATATAAACGTAAAATACACTTAATAGGTCTTAGTTCTTAAAGTATGCACTTTGGGGTCTAGATTTTCACGTTTATACAAACCTTGTAAGTATCTGAAACATGTTGCCAAGTATCAATGATGTTCCGTTAGTAATTAAAGAGTTAAAGGACAATTTTACCATGAATAGATCACTGTTTACAAAACAGTCAAATATCACGACGTTCTAAAGGAATTGCATGGTAAAATGTATGCCAAAAATTAGTTTATTCATTCAACTATTCACATGCAAAATTTCATGTCATTAAATTTAGTAATTAAAGAAATCAATTAAAATACTGACGAAGCATCGAAAACCTACATAACCCGACCAAGTTCGGATAGCTACAAAAAAGCGGCCCAGCCATATATCTAAGAGACGTTCTTAACCTTCCAATATAGTATTTACTAATATGGTACAGTTCCGTACACAAGCGTTAGGAAAAAATAAAACAATTGCATTTCTTGAATTAAAAATATTTTTTTAATAATAACCCAACTATCTACGATGAAAAAAAATCTTCAATTAACAAGTACTTTTCAATTTAAATATCCGTGTACAAAAAATTTTTTTATTAAGTACATACTTAATTATGTTTCATTACACACTTAAATAAGTAACGTAACGAATGAGTGAGTTCCACAGACGCACAGCACGAACAGTGAAAAAGCCATTATAATATGTCTAGTATAATTTATTATTATGAATTTAAATTCTAAATAGAATTAGATCAATCTGTAGATATTAACTTGGGTTTATGGTGTCTGTCCAATGTTAACGTAACACAATTATTATAATTTATATGCCTCATAAACTACGTAAATGAATAAGTGTATAGTTATTAATTTATTATAAAATCTTACCTTATATCTGTGATCAGCTTCTCACTATCACTGACTCAATATTTCTACTACATAATTATGTTAAGCTTCACTGTTACACTATAACATTAATAACACACTTTGTCAATATTATTATTATCGAGAATTGGCGATGCATAGCAAAACAACAGCCCATACGCACATTGTCCTTGACTGCACATTTGTTTGTGACTGGGGATAAAAAACAAAATCAGGTTCAAGTTCAACAGCAAAAACGAATACGCGCGGGCCGCGGCCAATGAAAACATATTATTGCCCTCTCTTTTCTTCAAGGATGGAAGTACCGTTTCAAGCGGGAAGCCGCGCGCGTCCTGTTCGACTAGCAGTTTGTGGAATATTCCACAGACGTTAAATTACGTGCGTTCACAAGAATATAATTAAATCAAAATATTAACTTTTAAAAAATGTGAATACCTATCGGAACTCCGGAATTATTCCAGTCAATTCTGGAGCTGAAAAATCAGAACAATTGAACAAAAATTTGGTGTACAAAAATAAATGACCTTTAAATTATATCGAAACAACAATTGTGTTATCACCTATACCAATTCAATACCGGTATTATACGGTAAATTTTGGGATGTTACCTAAATATATTGCATGGACGCTTTTTTGTAGCTATCCGAACTTGGTCGGGTTATGTAGGTTTTCGATGCTTCGTCAGTATTTTAATTGATTTCTTTAATTACTAAATTTAATGACATGAAATTTTGCATGTGAATAGTTGAATGAATAAACTAATTTTTGGCATACATTTTACCATGCAATTCCTTTAGAACGTCGTGATATTTGACTGTTTTGTAAACAGTGATCTATTCATGGTAAAATTGTCCTTTAACTCTTTAATTACTAACGGAACATCATTGATACTTGGCAACATGTTTCAGATACTTACAAGGTTTGTATAAACGTGAAAATCTAGACCCCAAAGTGCATACTTTAAGAACTAAGACCTATTAAGTGTATTTTACGTTTATATTTTTATCTTTTAAGCCCTACGATTTTTTCTAAATCTGTTTTTTAAACAAATATAAACAAATTCAAAACAACGTATGTAAAAATCTACAGCTCTCTATGTAAGCGCTTTATATGAAAACTAGCTAATGGCCAAACGTTCGCGTAGCGGAAACTTGAATTTCTCCGAAGTTTATGCATGCACTCATTTTATTCATACATACACAATTACACACAAATACACACTAATTTTTGGACACACCTCTTTTCTTCTAAAGTCTATGGATTAAAATAAGTTCCGCCAGGACAACGTTCGCCCAGCGGAATCAGTTTTTGGTGAATTTCTCCACAATGGCTGCGTACACAATTTTTTTTTTACCATACACAATTATACGACGTCATACACTAAATATCTGCATAATTAATATCTTTAAATTCAACAACATTCCGCTGCGCGAACGCACACGCAACTCAGGGATTCTATTTGGCTCTATGTTTCTAGTGAGCCAAGAAAAGTTGTGTGTTTCCTATCCCTACTAAAGTAAATCGACATAATATTACTGTGACCATGGGATGGATATGACTGAGTCACAAACATATTATTGAACAAATGATGCGTTCACTTTCTTATTCAGACACAGTAACTTTGAACGCAGCATTATGGATTTCCGATCTATAATGTCTATGCCAGAAAGTGTTGCTGTAGTAGTAAGCTAAACACTGGAAAACGGTAACTTTATCAATGGACTAAAATTACTGAAGTTTTAATCATTCCCTTCAAACGGGTATCAAAATTAAAATTTGAACTTAATTATTATGTAATTAATTAGTAGTAGTAATTATGTAGTTAAATTTCCTGAACAGTGATATGATCAACACAAAGAGCGTAAGTTTACCTTGGATGTTCAAGAATACTCTCTTAAAAGCCAAGAAATAAAATACAGAAAATTAAAAGCATTTTAGGAAGCGCAGTGCTCTTTAATATTTATTTTTATACATAAATTAAATGACGACTACATTTTTAATACTTACATTACTTTTGTAGGTACCTACATTATTTACGAACTAGAAAAAGATCTAAAATAATAATAAAATTTTACGAATTATACCTACTAGTATCAAAATTACAGAGCGTCAAAAGGAAAAGTGCCCAGAAGACTGGCCGCATTGCCTCTTTGGATGGGTTAGGGGGCAACTTGACCCTCTCGAAACTGGGACCAAGGACCAATTCTACCCTTGTTTTTCGATAGGGGTTAACTGGTCCCACTTTGAAACTGCATGCAAATGCTCTTGGTAGCGAAAGTAACATTGCCTATTGTACACACATACAATCAGCAGTGGGTTATATAACGAGAAAAAAACGTGGCATTGAGTTAGTGTTACAAATCGGTATTTTTTTTCCAAATGGGTAACAGTGTAACACAAAATCGTGTACTCACGTGTCTCAACTGGAACAAACTCCTGGTAGCAGTTTCGAAGTGAGACCAATCACGTAAAGAGTTGACAAACCACTAGGCGATATCCCGAAACACAAGGTGAGCACTCGGGTCCCATGGCCCTCGTGTTTCAATCCCAAACGGCTCAAATACATAATTACCAATTAAATTATTGTATTTGCATCGTTTAAGGTTTTCAGCACCTGCAGCAGACGCACCATGACCAAACATAAAACAGCTAACTAGGGGTAATCTGATTTCATTAACTGGCATCCCCGATCGATAAAATTGGCGGCCATATTTTATCAAAGACAAACAAAACGCCGGTCTTTTCCGCTCTGAAGCGTCTGTTGTTTCGACGCGGAAAATTGGTAAATGATGGCAGCAAATAATTATTTTGGGTTTACTCATGGAGGAACCCAATACGGGTAAGTAATTTTGCGTATTATTGAGAAAATTGATGTGATAGTGAATCTAATGAATGTACTATGAGAGAATTGTGATGGATGTGCCTTGTGCTCATGTTTCTCCTAATCAAAATGGCGTCTGAAATGTATTGATCGTGGAATTTTGATAGTGAAATGTGATTTTTGGTGTGTAATGTGAGGTTTGTGTGATTTTAGTGCGGCAACGGCTAGCGCAGCGTATGGTGGGCAGACTGGGTACGCCGTAGCGCCGGCTGCGACAGCCGCTACGTACGGCACCCAGCGTGCGGCTGCTACGGGCTACGACACGGCATATCAGGCAGCAGCGGCCACGCAAGGTGTGTAAAACCAGCTAAATCTTACGAAACTAATGCAAAACACGATTTGTTTACAAAATAAACAGCCCTAAGGACATAAATTTCAATTATCTCCATAATTACTCGTCTGTCCGTAAAATCGATAACACTGCGACATCATTTTGCCTAATTGAATTATTGAAGAATGGCTGCTGAATACGACAAAGTCTGGGCCGTGTATTGCTCGCAATAAACGGTTTCCTGTCAGTGACCTGTGATTCATTGGTTAGCCACATGTATAACTGTACCTCTCCATGGTTGGCTGGCTAAGTTAAAAGAGATTAAAAAATCAGCTTCTACCTAACAAAATGATCTAGAATTTACGATTTGATAGTTTAAAAGTTATTTGATAGTTACTTATGTGCCGCCTTAAATGTATTGTGTAGTACCAGATACTTAGAGAAACAATAATTATCAGTTTTTGTCTGTTCAGCAGATACAGTTACAAGTTTCAATTACAACTTTCAATGTGCTGAATCAAACATTTGAATTTAAACTTTCTAATGTTGGATTCTAATTGAATGGTGTAGTCTTCATTCACCATGGAATTAATTGTCAGTGCCATTATACAATAATTAATTATAGGGATAGCAACTTGTATCTAACTAACATTTAATCTTTGAATGAGAAAATGAACAGTCTATAATTAACACAAACACTAAATGCAAGAGAATGATGATGACTTAACAAAATTCTAAAACAAATAAATCTTTGTACACCAACAAGAAAACCGGGGAAACAAAACAGAACAGAAAAATTGCTAGACCGGTCCTAGAAGCCATACAATACAATCACTTGTTACTCTTGGTCCCGATGGGTCGACCCATTACTGGATCCATGGGTAATTTTAATTACCTGTGGTTCCTTGGCATTAGGTATTGTTTCCTGGACTTGTGAATACAGTATGTTAGGTTAAACGAGGGACATATTCAAACCCATAATAGTACATGCTAACATGATACTAATAAAAATATAAACAAAAAAAAAACACTGATAAATAACAAACAGAACCATACCAAAAATTTCGCAAATGTCTCGCAACGTGTAAACACCCTTGCGCTAGCGACTTATTACTATCGCAGTCTCGCAGAACATGTGATCGGGTCAATGACTCTTAGGTATACCTATCCATTTTCCCTTCATACTTTAAACCTTTAAATATTTTTAAATCTTCATTGCAAATGTTGATTGTGATTCGCACTAATTTAAGACAAAGTTAATTATTATGCACTTAGTATTTTTGGCGTATTAAAAAAATGGAATCACACCTATTTACAACGATTAACTTGATTGACTATTTACAACGAATTTAGTGACTATTTACACATTTTTAGACTAATCTTAAAAAATTTTCAAAATGAGCAACTCCTCGTGTTATGCAAAGTTCGGCACGTTTTCGCATATTGTCTTATCGGTTAAAAACAAACGAATCACTTCTTACACTATTAAAAGCGTTTGTGATACGTACCTTTCACTCTTCCCTATTTACACCCAGCATGAGATTGTACGACGGAATCTGGCGGTTGGGAAACATCACTCGGTACAAATTAATGGCTCCTCGCACACTATCATTTGCTAACATGTAGGCACGAACCATATCCCAATATTCTTCATTGGAATATTGATAAGACGTAATTTTTATTGATTATTATTCAAGATCACGTTAACAGGACACTCTTATCGCGAAGTAAGCGGGGTTGTTTATGGAATACGCGGAATTATTGATTATTATTTAAGATTACGTTAACAGGACACACTTATCGCGAATTAAGCGGGGTTGTTTAAGGAATACGCGGAAGCGCAATATTGGACATGCGGAAATAGCGGCGCACACGCATGGACTGCGGTCAGCGCGGGGGTGTGTCCCGTCGGTGCATCGGCGAAAATTCAAAGGAAAGGGGCGGGGTTTGCGTACGCGCTTCCTTTTCGGCAAGATAGGCACATGTTTTGCCGCGTGACTATTTTACTGTTTACAAGTTCACTTCTTGCGCGCTCAGTGTTTATGAATAATGTATTTCATAGGACAATTACGTCACAAATTAAGGTTATAGGTTTTTTACATATTTGGGACGAGAATCGAATACTGAATACCCTCCCTCAATATGTCCCTCGTTTAACCTAACATACTGTATATTGATGGAAAATAAAATCCATAATAAGCGCATATTAAGTACATCAAAAGAGATCAAATATTACAAAGACAGTAATCTATTACCTTTATTAGTCATGTTGTTTGTTCTCTTTTGTCATTTTGACATAATTATATAAAAGCAAATACACTCGGAAAAAAAGAAAGAAAGGTAGTGTTTTGCTGCCAGAAAGGTTGTCTTTCAAAAATCATCAGTACTACAAGCATACTGTTTATATAAATGAATCATCTCTTTGGAACTGTTGTTTGAAACGGAAAAATCAGTAAAAAAGATCTATATCAATTAATAAAGTGAGTTTTGTTTTTTTTCTAAAATTTCAATGCTGTTTATCGTAAAAGTAATATAATTTAACATTCATCATTTGCTTTAACATTTGTATTCTGATTCTTACAGGAACAGTTTTTTTTATCTTCTGTCATTCCTCATACTATGAGAGGATAAGTCCTATGTTGCTTGTAGTGTAGTGTGGCTTCCAGTGATGCCATCTACTCGCTGGTGTTACGGCTTTACTGCTGGTCTTCTAGTGGCATGATAGTGTGGCGATTCAAGTGGAGCACGTAGTCTCGTTGTGTCAACTGACAAGCTAGCTCATTTGGGTGGATGGCTAGTCGTTCTTAATAATTCCCTGCTACACTCCGAATCTCCTCATTAACTGTGGGAATAGCTAGTTGTTGGTGGGTTTCAGCATTTGTAGTGAACCATGAGACATTGGCTATTGTGCATAGTATTTTGTTTTGTTGACACTGTAAGATGGCTATACTGGAGTTGCTTGTGCTTCCCCAGAGCTGTATCCCACACATCCAAACTGGCTTCATTACTACTTTGTATATTAAAGGCTTGTTAAACTGTTGTACTTCTAAAACGTCGACAGAATATGCTGGAGTTACTAAAATAAATTTTAAAACATTTCATGAAGTACAAGTTCCATTGCAATACCGAAATTTAGTGCTGGTAGAATATTATTATTAAGACAACAATTTTGGTGTTCTGAATGAAAAATGATAGAACTAAAATTGACCTAACAAGGGAATTTTTTGGTGACGCTACAATCAATTGTAGCCCATTTCCATTCATTTACAATACATGCTGAATCAGGCAGTACTGCTAGTTCAATTAAAACCAAACCAATAGGTACTTTACACTGAAATGTATACAGCCCTTTTCAATATATTATACTTTGCAACACCAAAAATATTGAAATCCAGAAATTTCTAAATTACTTGCAATGTTTTTGGCTGAAGAATAATATTGTTAAAACTCAGTCTTGGCATAGCAAAACCAAGTTGCACAAACATAATCGGTCTCCTGAACGTTTTGGTCAAATTTCTATTAGAACAAACAGCAATTGAAAATGATGAATTCATAACTGATAGACTAATGGAATTAATTACTGGCGAAATATCATTTGTATACGCATTATGTATGTTGGTATGATGTTTATGTTCCCAAGATAAAGATAAAGATAAAGATAATTTTATTTTGCAAACATGGGTAACATTAAATGGTGACAAAAAAAAAAAAACATATTGAAAGTTCAGCCATATTTTACCACGTAGGCATGCAAAAGATATAGAACATCAACTTATAACTAGATAGTAGGTAGAATTAAAAAACATTACACGAAAAAGTAGGTACACAAAATAAACATTATTCTAACTTAAAAAATCTTTCTCAGTAAGGTATTCACTTAAATTATAATAAGCTTTCACCACTAAAAAGCTACGAAGTCTTTTTTTAAATAATTGGACTGGAAGCCCTTTCCAACTCTTAGGCAAGTGATTATAAATTACTGGAGCCATGCAGTAGACACTTTTGCGCATGAGTGCTGTCTTAGCTGGCTCCTGACAAAGCAAGCTATTGTCGCGTCTATTGCGGGGAAACACGTCAGCTATGCGTCTGAAACGACTCGGGTTTTCCTTCACAAACACAGCTACCTCTAGTATGTATAGACAAGGTAATGTTAAAATCTTATAACTTTTAAAGTATGGTTCACAACTATCCGTGGGTTTAATCTTAAACATCGATCGAATGCATCTTTTTTGCGCCTTGAAGGCGGTTTCTTTTTCAGTAGAGTTTCCCCAAAATATGATCCCATACCGTAAATGTGATTCTACTATGCCATAATAAGCAGTAAGAAGAGCATCTGTGTTAATTACAGGTGATAATGTATATAGAGCGTATGCAGACTTACTCAGCTTCTTACATAAGGTATCAATGTGTGATTTCCAATTTAATTTGCCATCTATTTTGAGACCCAAGAATTTTGTACTTTCAACTTCCTCTATGATATCATTATTGTAGTGTATATTTAAATTAATAGTAGAGGTCTGTTGTCTAAAATGGATAACTTTAGTTTTACTCAAATTTATTTTTAAATTATTCGCGTCTAGCCAGGTTACCATCTGTTGTAAACTATTATTAATGTCATTCTCATAATGATCTATCCTTCTACAAGGTATTGTAATCGTACTGTCATCCGCAAATAGTGTTACTGGTCGATCAATAGATTTCGGTAGGTCATTTATGTAAAGTATAAATTTAAAGGGTCCCAAAACGCTGCCTTGCGGTACCCCAAATAATAATTCACGCTCTGAAGATCGAAATATTTCCTCACGTTTATTAACTGTATTGACTTTATTAATTTCAGTAATTTGTTTTCTATTTTGTAGGTAAGAATTAAGCAAATTAAGGACATTGCCTCTCATCCCGTAGGCTTCGAGTTTCTTTAAAAGAGTAGTATAGTGTACATAGTCGAACGCCTGGGTCATGTCGCAGAATACACTACATACAGGATTCCGGATATCAACATTTTTTATGACATTGTATAAAAAATCATATATAGCCATATTGATAGTCCTATGTACACGAAATCCTTTCTGTTCCTCGCACAGAATGTTATTTTTTTCTACGAATTTATAAAGTTCCCTATAAATATATTTTTCAAAAATTTTTGAAATAACGGGAATTAATGATATTGGTCGGTAATTTTCCATCCGTTCTCTATTTTCTTTTTTAAATAATGGCTTTATAATCGATATTTTTAATGCATCAGGGAAAACGCCTGCGCTAATACTTAAGTTAATTATGTGACTTAAATGGCCACTTATTTCCTTAGACACATGTTTCAATATTTTTGTAGCAATATCGTCATACCCTACACTATTTGTATTGTTTAATGATTTGATGATTCTCTCAATATCTTGTGGTATACTAGGAGCCATAAACATTGTTTTATTACAAGTGTCAATTCTGTTACATTTAGGTTTGCTAGTCACATCCAGTTTCCCTTGTACTTTATCGATAAAATAATTGTTAAATGCTTCGGCAATATCGTTGGGATTAGATAGAACGCTGTTATTATTTATAATTTTAGTAATATTAGACTTAGGTAGGTTAAATTTTGCACGATTTATAATTTGCCACGTGGTTTTAGACTTATTTTTAGATGTTGTTATATTATGATTGTTCTGGGCTTTTTGTGTTAGGTGTATAATTTTTTTGTGTAAGCGAGAGTAGTTCTTGAAAGTATATTTATTATATTTGTTTGGGTTTAATCTGAATTGCCACAAAAGCTTTCTTTTTTTTTGACTGCCTAGTTTAATACCTTTTGACAACCATTTAGGTCTTTTTGTGACATCTACTTTGATCAGTTTAGTTGGAAAACACAAGTCGTAAATTAATTTAAATAGATCGAGAAATTTATTATAGGCTTCATTCGGATCGATTGTGTCGTAAATCTCACCAAAAGAGAGATTTTTAATGTGGTTTTTAAAATACAAAATATTGTCTACACTGTAGTCTCTTTTGACGGTATACCAATACTTTAAGAGACACTTTGTTTGTACTGGACAGTGAAGCAGCTGTGCCGTATGATCGGACAAAGCCAGTTCGATTACTTCGGTTTTACATACTGAACTAAAATTATGAGCAAAGTTGTCTATACACGTCATACTGGCCATGCGAGTTGGCTGTCTTAATTCTAGTTTTAAGTTAAAGCTCATTAACAGACATTCGAAAGCATTTGAGTGGCTATTAGGTTTAAGCATGTCTATATTAAAATCACCTGCCATTACAATGTTGTTATATCGTGTGCGTGATATTTCTTTCAAAAGCGTTTCCATTTTATCGAAGCAGTAACTGAGATTATTTATATTTGGTACTCTGTAGATACATACAATAATTATTTTAAAAAGGGTGAGCTCAATCGCACAACATTCAAATATGCCTGACGTCGATATTTTTGAAATTTTAGGTATTTCCTTATATTGAACATCGTTTTTCACAAGAATACAAGCCCCTCCTCTTTTCCTGCCTTCCCTACAAAAACAGGCAGCTAGGTTATAATTTGGCACATACAGTTGATGTTGGAACCCCTCCATAATGAAATGTTCCGTTATACATAAAACATCCACGTCAATCTTTTTTTCGGACAGTTCATCTAGGCATACAGTTAAAACATTTGCTTTATTTAGTAAACCAGCAATATTTTGGTGTAACAATTTAATATGTTTTTTAACGAAAAAAAGTATCACTAGTGCTGTCTTTTGTGCACGAAGAAGAAATTGGGGGAGACTCACCATCAATTACATGAAAAACGTCGTAGCTATTAATCTCATTAAGCATTAAATTTATATTTTTAAATATGTTCATTATACCATTATTATTAACAGATCCACTTCTTGGCAAGAACATTTTATAATCATATGTCAAATAAAAGTTACTATCAAACAAATACGCGTAGTGATGAGTACAGGCATCTAAGTATAAAAGACTGTTAAAGTTTTCTATTCTCCTATTATACATCATAGAAAAGTCATTCAATTTAAATGTAGGTGCACATATTATAATATTAGTATGATTATTTTTTAAAAGTGCTTCACGCAATGTAATTATGAGATCGACATAGTTGTTCGTTCGGCGAAAGTCTTCCTCGCCGATGAAGATCAGGCAGTAATCATCCGTAGTGTAGTTCTTCAATTTGAGATCTATGTCCCTAATAAGTGCCTCTATACCACAACCCGGTATCAAGTAGTGACAAATTTTGTAATCTAATAATGTATTTTCTGCAATCGTTAGTATTTTGTTTTTGTTGTTTGTACTCAGGATGCATACCTTTCTTTGGCTTCCTTGAACTTCTGGTTTAGGTATTTTTTTTATATTAGGCGCGTGATCTGACTTATTTTGGTTTTTCTTTTCTGTAACTTCGGTATTATTGTCCTTGTTGATCGGGTTACATGTCTGGGAACCCTTGTTGAGAGTATTTTTGTTCTCATCTTTCTTTTTCGTTTTCCTCGTTGATGTTGGTGGGGTGGAACAAGACTCGCCGTATCCGACCTTTTTGTACAATTCTACAATCTTCTGACATTTTTCCAATTCCAACTTTAAGTTAGTATTCTCTAAGTTTAAATTCTCAATTTCATTATTTGCAATTATCAATTCCTCCTGTACAGATGATAATTTTATTTGTAAATTACGTACTTCTAAAGTTTCACTGGGGTCAGGTAGACTTTGCATCGTACTATTAAAGAGTGACGAGTCAGAAGCGTTCATAATCGACACATTATTACAAGAGTTAGATTTTCTTATTTTTCTTAAAGTTATGTTACTAGATACTCCACTCGCCATAATTTGCAGTAGGAAAAAGAAGTTTACTCAATTTAATTTACTTTTCTACCACAAGGAAGATTATTTTGTGAACTGGTATCCCCAATCACTATCTAACGCCCCTGGTGGGCAGTAGCGTTATTATTTTAGTTCACTTTTTCGCCACGTGAACCGTTTTGTACGATGTTATGGCGCTAGTGGTCGTTTCAACTGCGCTTAGGTTGGTAGAACTGATATGCTATCTTGCTGTCACTTTAGTACGTCCATTCGCCACTTAGGCGGTTGCATATGTCGTTTTGGCGCTAGTTGTATGTTTTTAAATAAAATAAACGAACTCATAAAAGTTAAAGTCTTACTTGAGGTTGATTAAAGTGGTTTCGTTCACTGTTTATAGTTTTCTATTTCTTCTTTTGATGCACTAAGAACGTAATAATTGATTAGAATTTGCAAAAGTCACTTTTCACTGTTTATTACTGAGTTTTGGTATTCACTATTGTTCCTTTCAGTAACTGTCCTGGAACTCGATAGTTTCACTTGAAAACGTTGTCACTGGTTTGTTATGTTGTTAAGACTTTAATGATATTATTTTTCGAGTATAAACGCATATTAAAGATTTTAATTCTTTTTTTTAAATATGGGGAGCCTATGTTTACATTTGCCAGGGTTGCCAGCCCTATCTATATGTCAAGGATGGAATTATTTATTTGCTTATGGAAGAGTAAACTTTATTGTACTGTATTGGTTTTCATTTTCTATCGATATAATTAGAAGGCCGGGAACAACCCCTAATGCCATGGAACCCGGTAATGGGTCCACTCACCGGGACCACGGTAACGAGTGCATAATATACAACACGATTTTTTAGTCACCGTCCAAATTTAGACATTTTAATCTTTGGCGAAAACCATTGAATACTTGTTTTTTCTTTTAGTATCACTCAATACAAAAATATTGAGATATCATGGACACCGCCGCGCCGTGCGTAGGTACACGCTGGGTAATTACGCGGGCTGGCCGCCCCCGCCCCATTGAATGTTTGCGCGGCAAGTGTAGTATTTTTAACGTTTAACTTAGTGACCAGGCAGAGCGGATAATTTTTTCGAGAAAATGATTTCAAATGAAAATTTCACATATCGATTTTTTTTTCAAAAATGGAGTTAGTGAATGATACATAATGCCTAGAAAAAATTTGGACGGTGACTAAAAAATCTTGCTGTATATGTATATATTTGTATTCCACAAACCATCTCAACAGTCAACTAAGTGAAGAGATCAAATTCGAAATATCAAGGGTGGTAATGAAATATCAGGAGCTATTCTATGCATGAATCCAATTAGTCGTGCCCTATGGACAATTGTGGCTCACCATACTATTGTATCTCTTCCCTCAATTTCATTAATTGACAGTTTTGTTCCTTCATTCTGTAATGCCAAGCATCAAATACGCAGACACTCCCTATTCACTCAATTCATCATGGAATCTCTTCTCTATGCTTCTCTACTAACAACCGTCATTTCTCTCTATGACTTGTACGAGATTATTTATGAACTATGAAAAAGACAGAAAAAAACAGAGATTGTGTTTGTTTTTTCTCAGAGAATTGAAACCCAATGTCATCTAACTTTAAAACAGCCAAGTGACTCAGTATGGTGTCGGACGTAAAGAATAGCACCATCCCATATCTTCCCGTGGATGTCGTAAAAGGCGACTAAGGGACTTGCCAGAGAATGGGCAGCAGCGTTCTCTGTGCTTTTGTGACAACCGTACTGCGATCGCTAACCCGCCTGCCAAGCGTGGCGATTATGGCAAAACCCCCCATGTTATGTCTTATGTGGCGAAATTTTAGGGAGGCCTATGTCCTCCAGTGGACGTCTTTCGGCTGAAATGATGAAGTGCGGGTCGTACTCGCTGACTGATAGTTTCGTACCATGCTCTAACTAAAAACCAAACATGATTACCTACCTAATTTGACTTCCTATACAAACAACATCAACAACCGTTTTTTTTAAATAAAACTTATCTAAGAATGAAACGGCGCTATATAACTGACGCTTAGCGCCATCTATCGACATTTCTATGGAGTTGTTCGAAATTTTCGAGGCAAATACAATTGGTAGATCCCACTTAATTGTGATAGTTTTCCTTTAAACTTCGTTACTTTTTTGGTACTACTGCCGTGACATTTGTATTTCTAACTACAAGTTTAGTCTGTAGAGGGGGGACACTTGACCCTAACGAAAATTGGTACTATATAGCGTGATAAGTCACGAACGGTTTACTTAATCAAAAACTACTCTTTAACAAGTCGGTCTTTCATACGCCCGCGTATCAGGTAGCATTTTTATGTCAAAAGTAGAAATGGCCGGGATGAAAAATTTGTATGACAATATTCGCAATGTCCGCTCTATAACTCTCTTAAATCTATGCTCTGTATGGTGTCGGACGTAAAGAATAGCACCATCCCAATTCTTCCCGTGGGTGTCGGTAAGAGGCGACTAAGGGATTGGCCAGAGAATTTGCAGCAGCGTTCTCTGTGCTTTTGTAACAACCGTACTGCGATCGCCAACCCGCCTGCCAAGCGTGGCGATTATGGCAAAACCCCCCCCAAAATGTCAATGTGGTGACACTTGGGGGAGGCCTATGTCCAGCAGTGGACGTCTTTTGGGTTGAAATGATGATGATATCCAATTAACATCATTTGTCACAAAACTCACAAACCATTCAGCTAAAAAACATGACACGCTAGCTACTAACCCATAACTCATAACATGATACTAGTACTGGTAACAGGTGTGGTTTTACCAGCAGCGGCTCACGCGCACGCTCACGCGGCAGCGGCGGCGGCGTCGGCCTACGACGCGAGCAAGTCTGCGTACTACCAGCAGGCCGCCGCGGCCTACCCCACAGCCGCCCCGCCGCAGCCGCAGCCCACCTACGACGCTACGGCCGCCAAACCAGCATATTCTACACCAGCTACTTACGCCCAGGTGAGTTGATTATGTGATGTGGGTGTTGTTACTACCCCATGTACAGTCAGGGAAATAATACTTAAAAGTTCTGCTTAACTAATACACAGTAACATCCATTACTTTTGCAATGATGTTACCGTGATTTTAGTTCACAGGTTGCAGTCAGACACTGCATCTTCATTTCCTGGGTTGTTCAAAATTTAATCAGTTTGTAACTGATAAAGCATTTTTGATTTCAACATCTAAAAACCACCATGCTTATTAAGGATATTTAAGGTGTTATTCTCTTCACTAAACATTATTTCCTTGACTGTACATTTTTGTCATATTTTAAATCAGTGCAGACCACTTATGTTTTGATTCACTATTCCCTAAAACTGACATAACGTTGTTGAAGTTCCAACACCAAACAGTAAATTTTTGGAGGTTTTGACATTTTAATTTTTGAATGCTTTTTCCTAGAAACACGTTGTTTCAGCCAATTAGAAACAAGCAACATCCCTTTCTAAATTGAACACAATTTATAAAATCGTATTGTACCATTACCTAGGTATAATTATACAGTTTTTTCACGTTGTTATTTTTTACGTACGTGGTGTTAGAAATTCAACGATGATAAACTATGTTACAACTTTGTTGTCCAATCAACCTTATGTTGATGGTCAGTAGAATTATTTCTACAGGACTGAGCAGACAATGGATAATGTTTCTGGCAATGATTGCCCATGCTGGCTATCGGTTATAGCTTTGTTTTTATCCATTGGTTGACATCCATTAATTGTTGCAAATTGTGTGCAAACAAATTGTCCATAGGCTGGTCAGTGCTTTATTGTTTGCACATAGCTTGTAGCAGTTGTAGTTATTTAGTATTCTGTAGTTATGTGTAACTGAAACATTGGTCACATTTATGTTATCCTAAAACTACCCAAAATTGTTAGGGTTCTGTAGCTGTTTTTCGTTTGGTATTTTGTAAAAACATTCAAGTAACAACTGTGCAAGTAACTGTGTTGCATGTATTTTTTGTTTCGTGAAATACTTTACCCAGTATGCTGACTAAGGAACTCTTCTACCTTTTGCATGGTATGACACAAGCAGCAGTGTATGTTTTTATGTTCAAAGCATGTCATGTGTCTCGCTGTCAAAGCCTTTGTTCCTTCTAAATATCTTTCATTCTTCTTCTCAATTTGGGAATTTTTGACCATGTCTGTCCTGACAACACATCCATACATCCAGATGATCACACCACATCATACTCAGCGGTCAATCGCAACGGAATTACCCTACAGACGGCCAGTGAGTGACAATCATCATTTAATAATGTGGTTGACTAACCATCAGGCTAGCCTTTCCAAATTATGCGCGGGTCTAAAACACCTAAATAATACCTGATCTGAGCAACCAAGTTACTGAGGGACATTGTCATTATAAGGTTAGACTGATTGTTAGACTTTTGGGCTTCCAACTGCCCAAATGTTGATATGTGTATGGTTATTGGAACTGTGTAATGAATGGTCTCCCTCCTATCAAGTACAGCCATAAACTGTTCTAATGTAACCCGAACTCAGACAAAACATGCCTGTACTAATGGCCTGCCCAAACTAGCTTCCTACAAAGAACTTCTTTCACATAATGGAGTGGTTTCAGACTAGCGTATTTTAGTGCGTATAAGCTCGTACTGACTTACGCGCGCGTCCAAAAACGAGCTTATACGCTAATCTGAAACCGCCCGTTAATCATGTAAGCCTGCTTTCATTGACCCTAGAAGACACATGAAAACGGTCTGTAGTGAATTAAGTAAAAGCACTAGCTTAGAATTTCGCCCTCAATAATTGAATTACAATAATTTTATTTATACTACTAACAAATTAGATATTTTAGATCAAACTTTTTATTAACCTGAATATTGAGGTCAATGAAGAAGATGACACTATTATAATTCCTGTTATCATTAACATATAAAGCTCATTTTATGGAACTACGGCTACCATTCAATTTGATAAAATAATCAAATTATTAAAAATCAAATTTTCCTTGAAAACAAGTTTTATCCATCTGATTTAATTTTAATTTACCGATCTGGAAGTCGTCAGTTTTATCTTGAATTTTTTTTGTTAATGTTGGATGTTCGCCAGTTTTTTTCAACCAAATAGGTGGGAGTTCCTGTTTCTCTCAATATTTATTTTTTATTTGATAAAACAGAATATTCTAGATATCATTACAGTAATTTATTTAGTTTTTATGTGAACTTTTTTGTATTAATAGATTTTTGATATGTTTTGTAAATAACTTTACTTACATTCTTGTTCCTTATTTCATATACCTTTTCATTCGAAGCTTTGTTTTCTAATAAAATACCTTATTTATGAGTCGTAAAGTTTTCCCCATAAACTTGTATTATTTATGTCTGATAGATGACGTTGTTACCAGGTTAAGCTTAACTGTTGTTTCGAATCAATTGTCGATTTATGATGAAGCCACACATCATCAATCAAGTTAAATTTGTGTGTTTTGTGCCAATTGATAGTCAATTGATATACGGAACTTATCCAAGTACCAACCCACTGTCTTATTAGTCGCTTCTCAAATACTAAAAAACAGATTTTTTTACTATTCTGCTATAAGTTTGCCTTCAGAGGAATAAGTGACATAGAGCCAATCCCTGGAAATAGATCTAATTAGACTGTTTTAAGCTTTCACGGTTTATAATTAAACTGTAACTAATAATCAGGGAAGATATCCCCTAAGTGACAGTGTAACTTTATATCTAATTAGTTTGGAGGAGTACTTCATAGATAATGTTCGCCCCTTTGAATATTCAGTAACTCACATTGGCCAAAAATGAATACAACAGTCTCAGTACTGTTTTCTGTAACCAATGTGTCTACTGATTCCAATAGTTATTTAATTAAATTAGCTTCGACCAGAATTCGGCCACATACTTCAACGATGCTAGTAGTGTTAAGATAGCTTATGTTAACTGTAGACACTTTGCTTTCAGAAGGTTTCTATATGTTACACCAACAATCCAAATAAATGACAAACCAAATCTTGTAGCAATCCAAGAGGGACCATTTTTTATTAGTGGGTTACCATTTGGTTTTTCATCTATTTGAGCCTTCAGAGTAATAATTAACATACCGAATGTTACATATTAATCTGAAGGCTAATTAATCTCCCTTGTATTATAGACAATTGTTTTTATTGTGTTTGATGCTTTAAATAATTGGATAATGTCTGTTTGAAGTCGAACTCGATGTACCAGGGCGGCGCCCGAGGCCAGGGCGGCGGCGCCAAGCCGGCGTACGGCGGCGTGTACACGGCCACCACGGCCGCCACGTCCTACCCCACGCAGGCCTACTCCGCCACGCCCGCGCAGCCCGCCAAACGTCAGTATATACACGTCAACATAGGTATTGTACTCTTCGTACTACGCGACACCTTGGGACTGCGGTTCTATTCACTACACTACTTATACTCGAACATACTAAAAATATCAATAAAAAAGTTAACGAAAAAAAGGACTAACATTCCTTCTGCTGTTTTTCATTATCTTACCGCACTCCCTCGCTGTCGCGTACTGTACTTTTTTGTGTATCTCACTCAACCATGGAGCAGTAAACAAATGGAGTGCTAACTCTCTTAAGACGTTAACACATTGTAGTAATAAACTATTCTCATGTTAATATACGCAAGTTATTGCAGAAGTAGTGACCATTCACTCCTCATTCCATTTGCTTATCACTTTGTGCCTCAGTGTTTAAGTGTGAAAAAGACAATTTATTATGGTGTTTTCATTGTGTTAAAATAGTTGTGTAAATAACTTAAGTGTTCAGAATGGAGCTCAGTAAGTCAGTAACTTTGTCTTTTTGACACAAGGCGAATAAGCATGCGAGTACAGGGTTGCTAAGTCCTTGCATGTGAAAACATTTTATTTTGATTAGACAACAGTTGTCCCAATTTTCGTCAGTCGTAAAACAGTATGGATTGTATTCACATTGATCTTGTGTATGATGGGTAATAATCTAATTTGTAGAAGGCGAAAGCGCGGACTGGCAATGTAGCAGAGAATATATTTTCAATTCGTGCATTACAGTTTCACTGCACTCCCACGCTGTCGCCTACTAAACAATATTCAGCAAAACATCGATAAGTGGGAGAAAATAGAGCACATTTTTTGGGATCATTCCAGCCCAACTAGGCTGGACTGATCCCAAAAAATGTGCTCTATTTGCAATCCATATTGTAGACCATTCTTTGAGATTTTACAAGTAAATCAAATATATGATAATATAATTATTGTCATACAGACTGTGTACTGAATACGCATTTAAACAGCATTGATTCAATTTTATTTTATTGGTTTATCTTTTCAAATTCTCACTGCTATCCCTGAAAGCCTGCTCAAATCTTCATTATTTAGCATTTTCAATGAATGTATGTTGTATGTTTGAGTGTATGATTTTAGTAGATACAGTATTTTTCTCCGTTATCTTAAAATTCTCTTCATACGCAAAAGGTTACAATACTTACACATTTGTGCGTTCACACAGAGCCAGCCAACAGAGGCAACACTGCGTATGACACAGCTCTCTACAACGCAGCTACTATGTACGTGGCTCAGCAGAACAAGACAACTGGTGGAACGTAAGTATACACAATGTTTTAAACAAACCGTATCTTAACCATTTGTATGCCCCCAACAGTACAGGAAATGTGTAACGGATATTATTTTTGTGTTGGTAGTAGTAGCAGCTGGAAGAACTACCAGAAGACGGGTATGAACGCGGGCCAGACGCGCCGTCCCAAGCCACCGCCCAAAGCGCAACAGCTGCACTACTGCGACGTGTGCCGCATATCTTGCGCGGGCCCGCAGGTAACATGCCTTCTACTTCACAACACTCGACAAACTTATTTGACTTCATGCCCTAGCAATTGACTTGCTAGAGCGATTTAGTTTTTTTATGAGAGCTAGAAATGTACGGTCAAAATTTGACCATACATTTCTAGGTCTCATATAACTAAAGTTTTACATTAATTAGCGAGGATTGTAGTTCAACTAGCAAGTTTTAGTGTGGTTTCAGACTAGCGTATTTTGTGGCGCGTTTAAACTCGTATTTGCTACGCGCCTACATGTGCCACCTTATTTTGTAAACTCGTGGTTTGGTTGAATAGATTCATCAGTCAAGGTCGTTGACATTTTATTAACAGAAATATATTTAGAAATTATATTTTTGGCTCAAGGACAACCTGTTCCGAACATAGTACTAGTAATCTTGGTAATAAAATAATATGCACGCATTTATTTACTGAATTAAATTAAAATATAACAATCATGTGAGAGGATTTAAAAAAAAGTTTAGTTTTGAAGGATCTAATAAAATTAACACTGAGTGGTAGTTTCTACCACTTTAAGAAACAGGTAACATAATCACCGTTATATAATCTATATCAGGCATAGTTTTGTAAGTAGATTTTTTTGGGTTTTCCTTAGAAAAAAATGTATAATTCTTACTTACTATGAACTGGACGTAGTTAAACAGAAAGGACTCAATCCACAATAAGTCACTTTTGACATAATTGCGTTTGAAGTTTCAGCTGTAATTTCTCTAGCAAAACGTTAGACTTTTTTAAATGTTTGACCGTTATTATTAAGAATATAGTTTATATTTTATTTTTCTATCAATCTAATGATATATTTTTCAACAGATTTCTAAATATTAAGTGAAATGTGGGTTGAGTCCTTACAATTAAACTTAAGTTTGTAAAGACAGGTATTTTTTTTTCCTTTCTCAGAATGGACTCAAAACTACCCATCGACTAGAAAATAAGTTTAAAACCAAATAAAACAAGTATTATAATACAAAAAATATATATTTATTCACCTTAACCATATATCTAATAAAATTCCGTAAAAAGCCATCGTTCAAATTAAAAAACACAGCGCAAAAATGAGCGCTCTTGTCAAGTTCCGTCATCCTCCAAGTCAAAATCAAGAGTTGGCCCATATCCATCAACATCCTCGTTGATAGAGCTGTTTCCCCTAAGGGAATTATAAAAAGCATGACAGTCTTCGGGTATTAAACTGAACATAGATCTGAGATCTTCGAGCTTTGCTTGAGGAATGGCTTTTCCCTGGGGCCAAAGAACTTCAAAATCTTCTTCTGAAAATTGGATTAAAACCCCTTTGATTTTTTTCGACAAATCCAGATTTTGAATATCTCCACTCTCTGAAGTCATGGTAATTAAATATGGATCTTCCTTTTTCAATAGAATTTGCTTTGTTTTTAGCCAGTTTACTTTGTCTTTATTTGTACAGATTTTGCGGTTCACTATTTTATTTTTCTATTTTTTTTGTACTTAGTAAATGTTGTGTGTCCATCCTTGTAACATGAAGGGGGTTTTTCTTTTTGCATATTTTCATTATATCATGTATTCTTCTGCGGTATAAATTCGCTCGTGATGCTTAAGCTCACATTCAATCTTGCTGAAATCAGTGTCATTAGGCAAAAAGGAATGGCCGGTCTCTAAATATTTAAAAGTAATCGTTTTAAGATTTGGGTGGCTATTTAAGTATAGTTTTTAACACTTTATTTCGTCGTAAGACTGCATCGAAGAAATCATCACCATAGTTTTTTTTTATTAAAATACTAATTTCTAAATCGAAATTAATTAGTAAACATAAAACTAGATAATTAAAACTAAAATAACAACAAATTATAAAAGGGCGTCAAAAAACTCCTCCTCAACGCTGTCAGCTGGTAACGTGCCCAAGAGACTGGCGGCGTTGCCACGTTGAATGGCAACACTTAGCCTCTGGCCAAAGTAAAAGCCAGCCCTTGGGTCACGTGAATCGTCAACTAAGCGTTTGGAGATTTCCTTAAAAAGGCTGTGAGCACTCGGACCCCACAGCCCCAGAGTTTCAACCCCAAACGGCTCGAAAATATAGTTACCACAAAGATTACTATATTTACGCCGCTTGAGGTTCTCCGCAGCCGCAGCGGCAGCGCCAGCACAGCACGATGAGCTTGGAAGATGTGATGGCGCAAGAGTATCGACGCATGTTGCGTCCCACACTAAAGGCCTACCCATCTTCCAAGGAAACAACGACATGCCGTCCGGTCTTTTGCCATCGACGCGTGCCAAGCCATTGGGCTCTAAAATAGCTGGAACGCCGACGGTAACAAGAGCTCGACGGATGATGTCATTTATGTTCGCGTGCCGCGCAAAACGGCCCGCACTTCGGCTGCATGACAGGCCGTGGTGTCCGAGGCTGTTGACAGCTTCACCACAGTGACAGCGACGAGGAGTGCAGCAGGCGGCACCAAGACGTAAGGAAGCAGCGAGGCGGAAGGTCGTGTCGTCGAACAAAGTGCCTATGCTCGACGACGGGAGTGCGTGAAGCCAAAGACCCGACTCCCATTCACCCACAGCAAGCAGTCGTGCACGCTCAGCAGTAGTAGCAGCTGTGTGAAGTAAATTGTCCTGAACTACTCTGCAGAGCGGCTCGTCCCACCGTCTCTGGGAAAATGGAT
Organism: Cerastis rubricosa; assembly: GCA_949152445.1. NCBI lineage: Eukaryota > Metazoa > Arthropoda > Insecta > Lepidoptera > Noctuidae > Cerastis > Cerastis rubricosa. Next base: position 1,256,946 of record OX424541.1, read on the forward strand.
TGTCGGGTTCTTCAGTATTCGGGCAAGCGAGTTTCCAAGCATCGATGGCCTCGGAGAGGCACGGCACATCAAAATCAATCAGTGTGGAAGCCAGGATATTCCTGATTAATTTCTCAGTGCCGTGGACCGAGGATATGAAAGCCGGTAAACTAATACTAGAAATTTTGCGGACGCCGAGTCCTCCCATGCGAATGGGAAGACAAAATTCGATCAACTCGTCGCATCGTTCTGTTTCACTTCATCATCATCATTTCAGCCGGAAGACGTCCACTGCTGGATATAGGCCTCCCCCAAGTTTCGCCACATTGACATAACATGGAGGGTTTTGCCATAATCGCCACGCTTGGCAGGCGGGTTGGCGATCGCAGTAAGGTTGTTACAAAAGCACAGAGAACGCTGCTGCCCATTCTCTGGCAAGTCCCTTAGTCGCCTCTTACGACACCCACGGGAAGATATGGGATGGTGCTGTTCTTTACGTCCGACACCATACAGAGCTGTTTCACTTATTTAAACGAAATAAAACAAAACACGCGTTCACTTCACAAGTCAGTGTGCGACAAAATGGCAGAGTTGCCAGTTTTTGAGAGTATAAAGAATAAGAGATAGGTAGTTTGAGTCCTTCCAACTAAAATAGAAATTGATTAAATATTACTAATATCAATAACACAAATGTTTTAAGTCGTTACCGTTCAATTTAAAGTATTTGTATCAGTCATTACATCTATTCCTTACAATTGACTCAGTCTGCTTGAGTCGATTTAGGTTATTTGATAATTAATGTGCTGTTCAACAAAAGCTGTTTTTCTGAACTATCTCAAGTGTTTTGAGTCGTTTTTGATAAACAAAAATAACTATTTTATGTGAGTAAACCTATATCACAGAAACAACCCAACCTGTTTGAGTCGTTTTAGTTATTTGATACAATTATTTTTCCAATCAAAAATAATTCTTAGAAAGGATCCAAACAGTTTGAGTTTATTCTGGTTTATTGACCATAAGAACATACGCATAGAAATGTCATTACTCAGAAACAATTCAAGCGGACTGAGTTCGTTCAGCAAATAAATTTTGTATGCTCTTCATACTTGTGGGTTGAGTCGGAGTAGTGAGAAAACTATTTTTCTGTACATTTTAAAAACAGGGTCTTCACTACATGATAGATTCGACCCTCAGGAGTACGACGGCATACTTATGTCAATTTTGGTCAAAGTGTGGATTGAGTCCTTTCTGCTTAACTACGTCCAACTAGTAAGATGAGAAGAAACCATCGTTTACTGACTATAATATTCGGCAGTAAACGATGGTTTTAAATACGTATTTATTCGTTGTAATGCTTTTCTTTGGACTAACACCATTATACGATCCAATATTAGACCCTGTCCATGTGGAGACCAGTTAATTATCGTTACTGTCTAATTAGATGCGATTGTCTGATGCAGCAGATCGTGTCGGTTTCGCGTGCTCGAATAATAGTATTCGGGCTAGTAAGTAGCAGGAATATGGTCATGATACTTTTAATTATGTATCTGTAGTATCAAATATGTATGTGGTGTCTGTGAAATAATCTGTCTATGGTAGGGTAGTAAAGCTATGGAGTCGATTGGTTTAACAGTTGTAACTTTTCGAGATCATATAGTAATACCGTATGGACTGTGACCTGTATTAACAGAGATCAGAAACATTTAAAAACCGGCCAAGTGCGAATTGGACTCGCGCACGAAGTACCATTATTTATATAAAAAAATTCGTATGGGAACCCCTTAAATATTTATATTATTCGGTTTTTAGTATTTTTTGTTATAGCGGCAACAGAAATACATAATCCGAAATTTCAACTGGCTAACTATCACGATTCATGAGATACAGCCTGATGACAGACGGACGGACGGACGGAGGGACAGCGAAGTCTCAGTAATTACCCGGGATTGAGACTTTTGGCCCAAAACCGAGTAAAGAAGCATCAGCGTTCCAAGCTCGTCGTTATTTGGAGGCGACGGGTCATTTAATATATAATGTCGTATCGCATCCAGACGTACAAGGAGCACCTGGAGGGACAGAAGCACAAGAAGAAGGAGGCGGCCGTGAAGCTGGCGGCGGCGGGCGCGGCGGGCGCGGCCGGGCGCGGCGCGGGCGGCGGCGCGCTGCGCTGCGAGCTGTGCGACGTCACGTGCACGGGCGCCGACGCCTACGCGGCGCACGTGCGCGGCATCAAGCACCAGAAGGTGGTCAAGCTGCACACCATGCTGGGCAAGCCCATCCCCTCCACCGAGCCCACCAAGATCGGACAAGGTATGTGCCCATACCGATACCTACCACTTCGATTGGGCTTGCTACTTTTCCCAACAGACACATTTTTTTAAAATTCAAAGTGGATCAAGATCAAAACATTTCACCTTATCATTTAGAAGAAATTGTTTGTGAAGACACTACGTCTTAACCAACTATTTCTTCTAAATAATACAAAATTACATCATACCTCTCTTAATTTTATGCATTTTATTAAAGTTAGCCCCAGCCATAAAAGCTTGCTTTTCTTTGAGTGCTTAATCCCTTACACTTTCTACTTTGCCTCGTCTATAATTATATTAAAATCGAAATAAAATATTAAACATTAGCTGTGCAGTGAGATACATAACATCCACTCACTTTGTTTGTCTTGTTTTAATATTGAGGCGAGTACCTAAAATTAACTTGTATGACTTTTTTACTTTTACGTATAGTTGTTTCATATGTTTCCCAATACAAGTAGATAAAATCCTTTCTTCCTATTTCGTGATGACCGACTGTCAGTCAGTTGAAGTTGTCTCCACTGCTGTAGAAACATGTAAAATATTGTATATCAGATATGCTCTCCAAGTACTTCATCAATTGTACGGAGAACATATTTGCCGATGCCCCGCATCTGTGCTGACACCCGCATCGCCACAACGCCATATCTGTATAAAGCGCGCGTCAACTTGGCAGTTAGTATTGCAAATAGTCAAATTTTCTCAACGTTAACCATTTCGGCACCCAGTACAGATATGTAGAGTGTGTTATGGGCCTTTTTTATGACCGTACGCGATAATGAACAAAAGATAAGACAACCAAAAATATAATGAAAAATAATAATACTAAATAAAGTAGAAAAGGCCCAAAAAGATCCTTGTCAAAACAAATGAAAAATCGAACAAACTCTTGGCTAACGAGTAACAAGAGAAAATTTGACTTTTCCGATCTATCAGCCAAAAAGACGGTGGCGGGGACGCCGAAGATCGCATTCGTAGCGTCCGGCGGGCTCAGTACTGTTGCTAGTACATCAACCAAAGACCCAAATCCTGCCCAAGGAGATAAAGACAAGGACGGCGAGGACAAGGACGAGGACGGCGAGAACGAGCCCGAGGTGCAGCCCGTGGGACAGGACTACATCGAGGAGATCCGCGGCGACGACGGCAAGGCGCTCAGCTTTAACTGCAAGCTGTGCGACTGCAAGTTCAACGACCCCAATGCCAAGGAGATGCACATGAAGGGCCGTCGCCATCGCTTGCAGTACAAGAAGAAGGTATGTTTGTAAAAATCGTTGTAAGTAGTTAACTTTCACGTCTGCAAGCCCCGAAGGGTTTGGCTGAAGTGTAGTACACTCACATTTCGGCAGCTTCACGTGTCGTATACAAAATTAACCAATGCAGCGCATTGTTCGTTTAGAGCAAGTATAATTTGGTTATCCAATGATTACTTAGTAAAAGGTTTGAGGCGCGCGTGAGCCTGGCAATCGCCCGCGATCGCCAAGAGATCCGCGCGTCAAATGATTACAACTTGCCTATGAGGATATATCTATATTACCTTTGCATGCACTATAAAAGCATATCTTCAGTGCAATGACACGAAGCCCTCGTTCCCGCGCAGGTACAGCCGGACCTGGAGGTGAAGGTGAAGCCGTCGATGCACCAGCGCAAGCTCGCCGAGGCGAAGGCGCAGCGGATGATGGTACGTGACGAGATGTGGGCGCGACGACGCATGCATGATGTACGTATACATACGTTGATGTGCTTTACATGTATTTGTCAGGCGTCTCTGGTTGTGCATGACGTAGTTACAGTTCTTGTTCAAACTATCAAGCTGAATTGTACTACGTAAAGCCTACATAAGTGTGGAGATTTCGTATTATCCGGTCGTAAATATGGACATCGAGTTTAACAAAGCAGAACTTTTCTAAAATGCGATGCGACATATTTACGGCTGGGTTACTGTACTTAGTAGTACTGTACTTAGCACTGCAGTACTTAGTTTTGTCTTTATATTTATGTTAGTTGTGTTGAAGTGATACCAATGCGTGTAGTGTAGATGCCGCATGTTTCTAAAATACTACACGTGTTGCTGTCTCGTAAATATTGGTTGGGATTCGTGTTACTGTCACCACACAGATACAAGCATTAATATGCATACATTTAGAAACTTTTAAAAGTGGTTTTCTCCTATTGTATTGATTGTAATTTAATTTGTTGTGGTCTAGGTTGCAATCGTCATTTCACAAAAAAATCTCTTTTGAAGTTAGGTAAATGTATACATAATGAGTGCTTTCTTTTGTACTACAGCAATGATGTAATGGTAGACGGCGAGTTGATATTATACCGTTGTTCTGCAGGGTATGGAAGAGGAGGAGCGCATGTACTGGGAGGGAGGCATGGAGCCCTGGTGGGGCCGCGGACCTGTGCCGCCGCCCATGCATCACCATCATCATGTCAGTTACTACATACTATCCCATTTGTGGAGGGCGCTCCTCTAAGTTACCGTGCTTTCATCAGTTTAGTGAGGTTGGCCACACCAATGAAAACCTGCTTCAGGTGGAGATTCATTGGTGACTCTACCTTGAAGTATAAATGTTGTGCTGTTCCATAAACGATGCGGCACTTAATATCGTCTCCTGCGTGTCCAGTGGTTTGTTCGTTACAGGAACTGATGGACGTTACTGAGGGCGTCAAACTAATGGCTCAGTTCTGGGCCGACGCAATTTAGATCGCCATTGACACGCCAAGTAGTGAGGTGTTCTATACATACGTTGGGTCTATCTGATACGGCATAGCCGGGGCGTTTTCATGACCGTTATTGACCAGTGTTCTGGCAGTGGGGTTATTATATAGGCTTATATGCTAAGCGTTGGTAAAAGGTAGTCGTGAGGATGCATTGATACTAGAAGTGTTACATATTGATTCTTGTGTGCAGGGCATGGGCATACCGTACGGGCCGGTGGGGCGGCGACCCGAGACGTCGGACGACCGACACGTACTGGCCAAGCATGCGGAGATCTACCCGCCCGACGCGCAGCTGCAGGACATACAGCGCTGCGTGTCGCACACCGAGCGCGCGCTCAAGTCGCTGTCCGACGCGCTCGCCGACCAGGCCAAGCCTAAGGTACGTACATACCGGTAACGTGCAGGTCTACCCGCCCGACGCGCAGCTGCAGGACATACAGCGCTGCGTGTCGCACACCGAGCGCGCGCTCAAGTCGCTGTCCGACGCGCTCGCCGACCAGGCCAAGCCTAAGGTACGTACATACCGGTAACGTGCAGGTCTACCCGCCCGACGCGCAGCTGCAGGACATACAGCGCTGCGTGTCGCACACCGAGCGCGCGCTCAAGTCGCTGTCCGACGCGCTCGCCGACCAGGCCAAGCCTAAGGTACGTACATACCGGTAACGTGCAGGTCTACCCGCCCGACGCGCAGCTGCAGGACATACAGCGCTGCGTGTCGCACACCGAGCGCGCGCTCAAGTCGCTGTCCGACGCGCTCGCCGACCAGGCCAAGCCTAAGGTACGTACATACCGGTAACGTGCAGGTCTACCCGCCCGACGCGCAGCTGCAGGACATACAGCGCTGCGTGTCGCACACCGAGCGCGCGCTCAAGTCGCTGTCCGACGCGCTCGCCGACCAGGCCAAGCCTAAGGTACGTACATACCGGTAACGTGCAGGTCTACCCGCCCGACGCGCAGCTGCAGGACATACAGCGCTGCGTGTCGCACACCGAGCGCGCGCTCAAGTCGCTGTCCGACGCGCTCGCCGACCAGGCCAAGCCTAAGGTACGTACATACCGGTAACGTGCAGGTCTACCCGCCCGACGCGCAGCTGCAGGACATACAGCGCTGCGTGTCGCACACCGAGCGCGCGCTCAAGTCGCTGTCCGACGCGCTCGCCGACCAGGCCAAGCCTAAGGTACGTACATACCGGTAACGTGCAGGTCTACCCGCCCGACGCGCAGCTGCAGGACATACAGCGCTGCGTGTCGCACACCGAGCGCGCGCTCAAGTCGCTGTCCGACGCGCTCGCCGACCAGGCCAAGCCTAAGGTACGTACATACCGGTAACGTGCAGGTCTACCCGCCCGACGCGCAGCTGCAGGACATACAGCGCTGCGTGTCGCACACCGAGCGCGCGCTCAAGTCGCTGTCCGACGCGCTCGCCGACCAGGCCAAGCCTAAGGTACGTACATACCGGTAACGTGCAGGTCTACCCGCCCGACGCGCAGCTGCAGGACATACAGCGCTGCGTGTCGCACACCGAGCGCGCGCTCAAGTCGCTGTCCGACGCGCTCGCCGACCACACAGTGGAACGAATGTATGGGAGCGGTTGGACGTAGACATGTCCGAAAAATAAGAGTAAAATTATGACAAACTAATGATGCCATCTTATTCGATTACTTAATGCCTTCATAAATTGTGGTGATGAATTTCTTCATAACTCCCATATTTCGGGAGTAATTTGAGAAAATGTGAAATTTTACTATGAAAATGAGTGTATCGAGCTCTCTCCCTCCTGATTCCGGGCTTGTTTCAAGTAGCGGTCTCTAATATCGTAATGCTATTACTAAGAGCTATATTTAATACTAAGACACATAGTGCGCCAAATGTGCACTTTCTGGGATAAAAGGAAATGAAAATTTAAAAAAAAAAACGTTTTTTCCCCATTTGTGTTTACTTTAAACCGCAGACAGACTTATTAAGAGGTCTATAAATATATTATATATATACAGAAATATATATTAACAAAAATATTCACAAGAACTGATGAGAGTATGACTTTTAAGTAAGTTGATAATAAATTACCTAGTTTCATTAAAAGTACAATAAATAATTAAGATGTAAGCTCTAATTTACTAAGTTACACATTTTAAAACAATAACATCATTTAATTATCTTCGTCATCATCATCATCATCAATTAATTCAAATTCAGAATCGATGTCCGCTAAATCATTTATGTTAACAAATTCGATATCACTTTTCTCAGAATCCGTAAGCTCATAAAATTCCTTAAAAGAAGATTTTTTTACAAACTTATTTCCTTTTGGACGGATACTTGTAACAAGTGGATCAGAAGACAGTAAAAGATTGTGCATAATATCTTCATTGCATGAGATACTGCTATGCTTTCGAGAATGCCCCTCTCTATATTTTCTAAAATCTTTATTTCTAGCCTCAGATGCCTCTTCGGATAGAAAACCAATGGGCACAATTGACATGTTCTGAACTATGTCTGGCCCATGCATTAAAATTTTATGAAGTGAAGAAGGCATATAATACCATGGGTATAACTCCACGTAAAGCTTAGCAGTATCAAAGCAGAACTCTCGGAATTTAGTTACGTTGATCTTCTCTCCTGATGAAATACACTGCAAGATCACACAGATTTTTCTTAAAAGCATAGCATCTATTCCGGTCAGTTCAGCAGATTTAGTGTAGTTTTCAAAAAATCTCCTTGCCGAGTTGCCATTGTTGGTGGATCCACTGCCTTGTTTCACAACATCGAGAAGTAAGCCCGTTTCTCTTCTTACAGCCTCTTGAACTCTTTTCTTCCTGTCATCAACTTGCCTTTTTGCTATATCACCCCTTACTTGCCATGATTTTATGTCTAATTTGTAGGAAATGTGTAATAAGCATTCCATTGAGCGAATCCAAGCGTGAAGGGTGCTTAAGCTATATTTATACATGTCCTCGTTTGCGTGTTTATCTTTGATTAACTCTAAATTATTCATTTCTTTAGGACAAGCCTTGCATATGTCACACACTGAAGCTGCTGTATTGGATATAATGGAATGAATTTTACCATCAATCATTGTCAACAGCAGTTGGTGTTTGACACTAATTCCATCAGTGATGGTGGATGGAGTTAAGGCTTCAATCTCTGCTTCGATTTCAGCCATCTCTCTCTGCACATTTTCTTTGGTTTCCTTTATAAACTTAAACAATATTGGCCGGCAAAATGAAGTGGAAGATGGTCGCTCGTTTTCCCAAATTGTTACACCTTTTGAGACGAGCCGCAGTGGTACAAGACTAATCATAAAATTACTAGCAAGATCGATTTGCTCATCTTCACTCGTCCTTTGATGATAAATGCTTTGGCTAGATGATCCGTCAAAACCCCATTTGCTGGTCAATACGAGCTGTTGATTGGGATCAACAGGATCTAACGACCTAATAAGTCTTCTTGAGGTTAAATCCATCAAGGCTTGTAATTTGATTTTTGCAGAGCTCTCTGTAACTGTGAGATCTTCTTTGGCCGGATAGCACTTAATTTTTTCTTTAACCAACATGTAGTAACTCGGGTATTGAAGAGCTCCTTCTTGAGTGTTGAAATCCCGAAGAGTGTTATAGCGCCATTTCGATAAGTTCATCGATACATAAAGAGCCAATGCCTTCAAAGGGGATATTTCCCGTACCTGAATTGATTTACCTTCAATGAAGGCTTTGAGTTTTGAGGCCTCTTCTGGATTCTCCGTCAAGTATTTCATAACATAAGCTGTATCGCTTTGTCCTGCCTTTTGAAGCGCCCTTTCGGCCGAAAACATAATTTCAGCGCTGTTACTGCTGCATGAAAGACTATCTTCAGTGCGTCTTCTTTTTTGCCGGTTACTAAGGTCCTCAAAAGATTTACGAGGACTAGGATGTGTACAAGTTGAAGCATCAGATTTAGCAGGAGAAATTATGGGCTCGATGACGTCACTTATATTTTCTGTAGAAGGTTCCATATTTTCATTCTGTAATTCCGGCCATTGAATTGCAGCCTGTAGCCAAATCTCATGTTTCTTCCGAAACTTATCTGTGCTTCTTCCAGACTGTGTCCATTTTGCATAAATGCGGTAGCAAAATCGACGACACCAGTCTTTTAAACTTGTTTCAGCACTTTCACATAACTGAACACAACTGTTATCTTTTAAAACACTGAACAAATAGTTAAAGTCGCGTAAATCTTTATGTGCGCGTGCGCATAAAGCAACGTGAATATCAAGATTTGTATTAAAATTTGGAAAATACATTGCGAGATTAGCTTGGATACAACGAGGTGTAAATCAACACTGATTTTAAAGTTACTAATAGTGACCTATTTATATAAAATCCAGGTATCCCAGGTATCCTTTGTTAAATATTGCAAGGTAATTAGTTATTGTGATAATTAGTAAATGATGCATGCTAAATTAGTGTATTAAGAGCCATTTAGTAATTAAATAATAGCAATGTTCTTATCAGTAATCATTAGTGCATCAGTTTTATATGTAAACCTTAAGTCCCTAATTATATATCCTAATTAGCTTATATCTTCTCTAATTGGCTGCTCAGAAATGTTATTGTAATAAGGTAAACCTTTAGAAAAACGGTTTTAATCAACAAAATAAACAAAAAATAAAAAAATTGTGTTATAAAATAAACATCACTCTTTATCCCAGAAAGTGCACATTTGGCGCACTATGTGTCTTAGTATTAAATATAGCTCTTAGTATTAGCATTATGATATTAGAGACCGCTACTTGAAACAAGCCCGGAATCAGGAGGGAGAGAGCTCGATACACTCATTTTCATAGTAAAATTTCACATTTTCTCAAATTACTCCCGAAATATGGGAGTTATGAAGAAATTCATCACCACAAGTTATGAAGGCATTAAGTAATCGAATAAGATGGCATCATTAGTTTGGCATAATTTTACTCTTTTTTTTCGGACATGTCTACGTCCAACCGCTCCCATACATTCGTTCCACTGTGGACCAGGCCAAGCCTAAGGTACGTACATACCGGTAACGTGCAGGTCTACCCGCCCGACGCGCAGCTGCAGGACATACAGCGCTGCGTGTCGCACACCGAGCGCGCGCTCAAGTCGCTGTCCGACGCGCTCGCCGACCAGGCCAAGCCTAAGGTACGTACATACCGGTAACGTGCAGGTCTACCCGCCCGACGCGCAGCTGCAGGACATACAGCGCTGCGTGTCGCACACCGAGCGCGCGCTCAAGTCGCTGTCCGACGCGCTCGCCGACCAGGCCAAGCCTAAGGTACGTACATACCGGTAACGTGCAGGTCTACCCGCCCGACGCGCAGCTGCAGGACATACAGCGCTGCGTGTCGCACACCGAGCGCGCGCTCAAGTCGCTGTCCGACGCGCTCGCCGACCAGGCCAAGCCTAAGGTACGTACATACCGGTAACGTGCAGGTCTACCCGCCCGACGCGCAGCTGCAGGACATACAGCGCTGCGTGTCGCACACCGAGCGCGCGCTCAAGTCGCTGTCCGACGCGCTCGCCGACCAGGCCAAGCCTAAGGTACGTACATACCGGTAACGTGCAGGTCTACCCGCCCGACGCGCAGCTGCAGGACATACAGCGCTGCGTGTCGCACACCGAGCGCGCGCTCAAGTCGCTGTCCGACGCGCTCGCCGACCAGGCCAAGCCTAAGGTACGTACATACCGGTAACGTGCAGGTCTACCCGCCCGACGCGCAGCTGCAGGACATACAGCGCTGCGTGTCGTGTAGCCAATTATTAGTAGCCGCAACTGCTCTATTTGTTATATCTGGTGTAGTATTTTCAATATCACTTTATGTTGAAGACATTTTTTATAAAATTTCGAATAAAATTTCACTCAGAATTTTTTTCCCGCGTCAACTTTTTTTAATTTTGTTTAATTAGTCTTTAATAAGTATAAGGCTAAGATCTTGTAGCCGCAACAGCCAAATAGTATACGATACTTTTGTTCTAAACTTGTTCCATTTTTAAAAACATCATACATACAACATAGATAAAATACTTGTCGCAGTTGTCTTGATTTATTCCGTTAGACACGGTCATCATGTGGGCAGAACATGGGTTCCGTGCTATGAAAACACACACTACACGAGTTACACTGCTTTTGTCGAACTCACTTACTACTCACAAATTACTTGAAATTACAATCCAACACAATAACACTAGGCACCATGAATCGGGGAACAGTTTCGGGACGTCTTGACTTCGCCGCGGTCAGACACAGACTGTCCGCCTCACAGCGAGCTCGAAACATCACGACTCTGTAGAAGCGCGCTTAGGTGTGGGTAGACTGGTAAGTAGGTCGCGTGCTACCTTTGGCGCGCTTGCCGATTCATTTTCTGTCCGTACTAATGACCGGATCCTACATACTTTTATCTACTTCGGTTTCGTCGAATTACAAAATTGACAGCGGTTTCATTATGATACCCATAACGACATCAGGTTGCATTATGCGAATCGTCATAAATTCTAAAACACAAGCAGAGACATTCTGAACATACAGCCAGGTGGCAGGTACCTATAATATTACTTCGAAATCGAGACAATGTAAATTATGTTTTTAAAAATGGAACAAGTTTAGAACAAAAGTATCGTATACTATTTGGCTGTAAAATCTACATACAAATAAACAATAATCAGTGTGTAGTTAAGTTTCTATTAAAAATACTTATTTGTCTATATCTGTGTTTTATTCCTTGCTTCGTAGATAAAATCTTGTATGCAACTGTATGTTAGTGGTCTTTTGATAACTGGTGCCCACCTATTTATTTTTTAGAAAAATGGCACTCGTATTAAAAGACCGTCCATAACGTAACAGTTGCATAAATAGCTATAATGAGACGCAAATCAATGGACCATAATGTTATCATTGCTAACTTTTTGTCATTTCTTTAACAGGTTGCTGGCAAAGCTGTTAAGGCTGAAGACCAGAAAGGGGACAAACCTGAAGGAAAGGAAGATGGTCGTGATAATCAATTGTGAGTAAATGATGTTCCTTTGTGTTGATTTTTGATGTATCTTTAACAATATTTTTTTGTTATTTTAGTTTGCACAATAGTACATTTTTTTTTTGTTTTTTGTTTGCACATTTGTTATGTTTGCGCACACTTTTGTACAGTTGTAAACGGAGATTGAATAGAAATCAAAAAAAGGATGAACCAATGGAGGTTGGCCCGGATTCTTCGTAAGTTTACCAGATGCAAAAATGTCGTAGATCTTATTACTTGAATGTAGTTTATGTATAAGTAGATAGATTGCGGTCAAACATGCAATATAACGTCATGTTACAAGAAGTTTGACTCGCAGTAGTTACACATTGTAGGTGTAAGGATAATAAACAGTAAAGTAAGTAACTTGCGAAGCATTTTTAACCGCCGCAGCGACGGGACAGTGTTTTACTTCAAAACTCATGAGAACGCATTTTTGTGTGGTCATGTAGCTGTCGCGGTTGCGAAAAGCACTCAAGCTTAGAAAATAGCTCTGTGAGTTCTTGACTTACCGGTGTTTAGTTTTAGTTGAATGTCAATAAATCATTTCATAGATAAATAATTGTCAGTAATGACTTTACTATCTACAGGCTGTTGTTTTGCATCTTCGTCAAGTTCAGGGAAGTTACTATGCTAATGATTCTCTTGGTCGAGATCAATAATGAAATGGGTAGGTAATGTATTTGTTTTTTGTTATTTACGGAAATCAAATCGGTGTGAACCTTCCGTGTTTTAAACGCGGCCAGTCTTTGATTCTCGCCGTATAACTGCGCTTTCACACATACAAACAATGTCAAACCTTTATTTGATATTTTTTATTGCCTAAATCACGTTAAGGGGTTTATTCTGAAATACTGACAAATTAACATAAAAACCAGCGTTTTTAATAATGAACTAGGTAGTGTAGTTTAAATTGATTATTTATGTCTTTTGAGACAACCTCCTGAATTTTGGAGAGGATGCAAAACAACACCTCGTGCGAGTAGAGTCGTCCGTCGAAGTCGATCGATGTAGTGGTGCGTGCGCTCAGGTTCTCGTTCGCGATGGAGGGCGAGAGCGCGGCGCCGCGTGCGCTGAAGGGCGTGATGCGCGTGGGGCTGCTGGCCAAGGGCCTGCTGCTCAAGGGCGACCGCGACGTGCGCCTCGTCGTGCTGTGCCACGACCGCCCCACCATCACACTGCTCAAGCGCGTGGCCACGGACCTGCCCGCGCACCTGGCCGCGCTCAAGGTACGTGTGCGCGAGCGTGCGACTGAGGGAGCGGCCGAGCGCGAGACTGACCCTGCTCTGTTCGCAGGGCGCCGAGGACGCCAAGTACAAGGTGGAGCTGCTGCCGGCCGAGGGCGCGGTGAGCGTGGCGGACGGCTCGGTGTCGGTGCTGGTGAGCCTGACGTCGGCCGTGATGCGCGAGCCCGCAGGTCAGTCGCGTCGACTCTCGCGGCGATGTTCGACGCCGCCAATTTCACACACACACCTCTGTACTATCACTTCTGATCGCTCCTGGCTCTTTACATGTTCTAGACAAAACTTAGCGCGCTGACGATACTAAGACGGACGAGTGGAAATTGGTAGTCGAAATCGTCACTTTATACTCCACCGAACGGAGGACTGATCAGCTCAGAACAAACTATCTACAATTCTAGATTATGGTATCATATATTTTATATTCTTTGTATTATGTATTTTACTCAGTATTTTTGTTTTAAATCTCTGTGTGATGAAAAAGATAATTTGTTCAAAGTTTACCGCCCGGCGCCTGTCGCGTCGGGCACTGTGTTGAATGCTTATTTTTAGGTGTGAGTAGGTAAGATGCGGCGAGAAGAAAAGGATTTTTGATCATCTTTTACGATATATCTCGTGCGTTGACTCCGCACGGGTATATCACTCTACTGAAACGGAGCAAACATTTCCTTGTATATCTATTACTATATATTTATTATTTTCTTTATTTACGATTCTATATCACACCCTATTGATTTATTAGGCCTAATAATGTCGTGAAGCTCGTCCTTTGCGATTAAAATAACCTGACACGTTTTGTACGATCCGTAGATTGTCCGTACTGTCTGTTACGATTATTTACCGATCAGCGCACGACGCATGTCTGTCTGTTCGCCGTTACGTCGGGATGCGACTCGCTGTCGCATGAAGTCTCACCCCGGACGTAGCGCGTGTCCCGATACTGTACTGTTAGGGCTACTCATGTTTGCCCCGTTTTTGTCGATGTTTTGATGGTCAAACACCCTTTGTGTTGTTGTCGCTAGACGGTGGCGACATAAAGCGAGACGACAAGGATGTGCTACCGCGGCAGAAGTGTTTGGACGCGTTGGCCGCCCTTCGGCACGCCAAGTGGTTCCAGGTACATCGCCAGACATTATAAACGTGTGCGCACTCCACCCTACACATACTTAGCCTTATGCCTAGACCCAAATAACCGACTCGAACTATCTTTGCTACTTACTCCCGAGTCTCTACTTAATCGAGCTTTATATTTTTATAGTTTTCAATGCGGGAGTGCGCACGTATTTTTTAGTCACATGTTTATTTATTTTTATCATATAAAGTAGTAGTATTTTATGTTAAATTCGAGTCAATGCGAACTCCCATGAACATGTGGCTACAAGTGCTTGTTATGTGTGCCCAAGCTGCGTTTCCCCGCACTCTGTAGCCAAGACTGGGAGTACACGCGATCGGGAAACGCAGTTTCTGTGAAGTACCGTCCAGTCGGTCGCGTCATGCGGGCGCCGTCCTACAGTGTGCGTGTGTGTGTAGGCTAGGGCGGCCACGCTGCAGTCGTGCGTCATCATCATCCGCATCATGCGCGACCTGTGCCGCCGCATCCCCAACTGGACGCCGCTCAACCCGTATGTGAGTATTATCAATATATTATCACTAAACTGGTCACTTCCATTCAGGGAATCGGCATATTAATGGATTCCTGTCGAGTCGAAATCAATTCAATTATTGCCCAATATAAAGCAAATAAATTTTGAACAATGAATTACAGAATAGTATTTTTTTTTTCTTGATGTTGACATGCAACAACATTAATAGAGAGTACGACCTATGAACTGCATTAGGTATTAAATTTTTGGACATGATGAGACTTGATGACGAGTCGTAAAGTGCTGTACATGTGCGGTGAGCTAGCGACAGTGTTGAGTTATTCGACGCTCCGCGAAGTGCACCGCCGGTTGAGTATTTCGTGACGATTTGGCACTCTGATCCTAACATCCATCATGTAGGTCTTCACGTACTTATCGCGGTTCGGAAGAACTTTGCGCGAAAGTGTCACGCTGTGTGCCGTCCCACACGAGACGGGCCGACCATGAAAACGCGTAGGTGGTGCGTGATCGTTTTCTAGAAAGTGCTCGTACACATGACTCATGAGTGCAAGCGCGGTATTGTTGTATATCTTCGCGAAGTGTAAGGCTCCGTTTCCACCAAAACGGCGAGCGGTCCAATGACATCGGTCGAAATCGCATGTCGCACGTGTCCGCCGAGGTGTGGACCGGCCTCACCGTGTAGTCCCGCAGGCGATGGAGCTGCTGGTGGCGGGCGTCATGCAGTCGGCGGGCGCCGCGCTGTCGCCGGGCGAGGCGCTGCGGCGGGTGGCCGAGGCCGTGGCGGGCGGCCTGCTGCTGGAGCACGGGCCCGGCCTGCGCGACCCCTGCGAGAAGGACCTCAACGTACGTATGCGACTGTCCCTTGGTAACATTGCCTATCAGACTTTCGGCCTTCTGACAACTCATTACAATTGTCAAAGAGCTCGACAGACAGGTTAACGTGATTTCCGAGGCACAGAGGAATCTTCCACTGATTTAGATCTACAAAAAAAAAAAAAAAACGATAAAAATTTGCATGAGAGCAACATTTAGTTTTTCACTGTTATCTCGACTAAGACCAAAAAGGTTATGATTATTTGATCAGAATTCTTGTTACCTATACTGCAATATTGTTCTTAGATTGTGTTAGAATAGTATATTTCATTACGAGTGCGGAAAGCCTGTTATTGCAAAGAGTTCCGACAAATGTCGAAGGTGAGGGTTTACAGTCGGAAAAAGTTGCAATGACGGTTCCGCACGTGTACTGAACAACTATTTTTAATAAAGAACATTTTTGGAAAATGGCGCCAACCGTAAAATAATATAAGCAGAGATTTTTTTTTGTTTTCTTCACCCATTCTGGGTAGGCAAAGGGAACTATGCCCATACAGCCAAGTCTGCAGTAGTTTTTTTTATTGATATGAAATTAAATGAAATGAAACCTAACCTAGCTCATTGAATCAAATCATTAAATCTGATATTAAAACAAATTAGTAGCTTCTTTTTAGAAATATTTGCATGAATCATAAAAAACTTCTATGATTTTTTTATTTTGTAAAATCTTCTTGGTTGGTTTTTCTTTTTAATAGACATTATTTTGACAGTTGGGAAAGAGAACGCACAAGTTCGGAAAAGGTAAAGAAAAAGCTCGAGTGTGTAATAGCTCACATCCCGAACGCTATACGTCCTTGCAATACGCCACTTTTTGAGCAACTGTATTAAAAAAGTAGGAACACAACATTTATAATTGACATGATGAGACTTGATGACGAGTCGTAAAGCGCTCTACATGTGCGGTGAGCTAGCGATAGTGTTGAGTTATTCGACGCTCCGCGAAGTGCACCGCCGGTGGAACACTTCAGGACGATATGGCACTCTGATCTATCGACGTTCATAAGTACATAAAGTTTTCACAAATGTTAGTCTTTTAATGGTTATATCTGTACATTGCAGGATGCTCTGGGTAACCTCCCACCCCAGAAACGTGAAGATCTGACTGCCTCTGCACAACAGTTCCTTAGACAAATTGCCTTTAGGCAGATACATAAGGTAATTACAAATATATAGTTTTGGTTAAATGTGTATAATTTATTTTACCATATCCGAAAATCATTCAGTATGTACAGTGTAAATTGGGCTTAATTTTGTTTGTTAATTTATTTGATATGTTACGTTTTTTTTGTTTTGCTACTAATTTCTTTGTGACTGAACAGTAGAGCATTTTTTGTATCATACTTATTATTATTTTTTTCTTTAACTAGATTAGTCAATAAAATCGTTCCATTGACATATTGATGTGTTGCAGGTACTGGACATGGAGCCGCTGCCCAAGCTGAAGCACACGACGGGCGCCTGGAAGTTCCCGCGCAAGCGCAGGCGCTCCAACACCGACGCCGAGACCGACACGCCCAACGGTATGTACACACTACACACTGTACCTACCCGCCTGTTGTAGTGACACTTACACGAAATATTCTTACAAACTTGCTACCTTTCGAGATGTAAAGTAACTTGGAGGGAAATATATCAAAAGGTGTTTGAATATTTTACGTATGGAGATTGATTTGCCCAATTTCTGTCATTTTATTATTGTATTATCAGAATAGCAGACATGCGTTAAACTTGTATTAATGCAAATAATTACTTATTGTACAAGGTGTAAACAGATCCTTCACGAAGCCGTCAACCAAGTATTCTGTACATCAAACTAAATAAATCTACGAAAAATTATTGCTAGGAAACGACTTTTTTTTGGGTGAAAAATCTTCTTTTTCTTTGAAAATCAATGTAACGCACTCAAAACATTATGCTAATGGATTTATTGAATAGTAAACGGGTCATGGAGGTATTTCAAGTAAATTTGCAACCTTTAAAACTAGTAGGTATTTATCAATAGTAGTTCCGAAGATTACTTACTCCCTTCATCCAAATTTACAAACTTTAGACCAGATTGCCTACCATGACGTCTTAAAACTTCACAGATCCATCCTCTATAGCTCCGTCTTTATCCCACTCTGGAATAAGATTAAAACAATACTGCTCTAAGACGTCATTGTAACCCCCCTGATATGTATTCTCCAAAATATAGTCGATCAAATTTAATTAGATAAGTGCATTGAAGAGGTTATGTTGTTATATTTTAGGCGAAGGCAAGGTGGTCAAGACAGAAGAAAAGATGGATGCGTCGGAGAACCCAGCCAAGAAGTAACGCTCGAGATCACCGCGTCCTCGCTCGCAGCGCTCCCGGGGCCTGCTCCCTGTCGCTCTCCAGTCGATACCACTCCCGCCAACCTGGACACCCCAATATAGGTGCCCCTTTGCCTTTCGGAGCCAGTATTCGTCGCGATAACTTCCGGCCCTTCTCGGTACGGTTGTAGTACTGCAGCACTCGGCCTGCATACTGCCGGTCGTACAATTTAGGAGACTCCACCGTGCCGTTATTACCGTTGATTAAACATAACTATTTTTGACAAACCTGCGAGCGAGGAAGTGGCATCTCAGGATCATCAAGATTAGAGCGAGGCGCGTCAACCTTATTCTACATTAGTTATTACGTGCAAATCTATCCGATATTTTGTATTATCTATCTGTGTATGAGTTACACAAACTTTATTTTAGTCACACAAATTCGTGGTCATGATCTGTCCAAAATATTCTAGTACGCATGAAAAATGCCGCGGTTTACAGTAGTGTTTTAATCTTAGGGTTTAGATTATTCTATATAATGTAAGTAGTGTTAGCGTACGTGAAGAGACAGGGATAGTCGAATTGACAAGATACTGATCGCTGTGAAGGAATTGTCATAGAGATGATTGCGATTAGAGTAAATGGATCTGCCTCGGACTTGCGATACTCAGAGATAATATAATTAGTAACAATACGTCATGTTGGAACTTCGTCTTCCTAACTTGAATGACGAAGCTATCTGGCTCGCAGTGGTCCGTAGGCAGTGGCGACGAGAGTAGGGTTACAGTATTTGACTTTATTTTCATATTTAGTTCCTCATCGGTCCAGCCTCGCTGGCACGGTTACGTTCTCCTGCGACGAAGCAGTTTATTTTTAATATACGATTACCCTATATTTATTAGTTGAGTAAGGTGTATATTTTTCGTGTACGTATTTTTATGCTGACTCTAAAGACGGCGGTATGTCAAAGTATACATAGTATAGTAGTACCCAAGAATTGGTGTAAAGAATCTGCTTCAGTCCTGTCAGTTGGAATCGGAAATGACGCACTAGTGTTGTGTAGTACCATGTGGTACTTCGTTTTACTGGTATGTCATTTAGGAAACAAAGTAGTCTCTGGTATAGGCATTAAGGTCAGTTATATCGTAAGCTGCTAACTGCATTTGACGTCATATGTGATTTATACGTTTTGTAATCATAGTTCCCATTGCAATCTAAACTGCTGCCTTATTTACGACAAATCTATGTTACTAAAGTTTATTGCTATTCCGAGGGGTTATGTTAGTTAGCAATGACACAAAAATCAGTGTGTTGGCAAGGCACCAACATTTTATATACCTAGTACAATAATTGATGTCTAAAATTCATCGCACCAGACTATATAATAAGGTTCTATATACTGTTTATTTATAAATTGGGTTATATGTTGTGAGTTTGTGACCCATTAAAAATTAGATAGATTTTAATAATTAATCCATTTCGGAGTAGATACTGTGAAAACTTTTTTATTTTATTCTTTAACTGTACTTTGGGCGATTATGATAAATGTCAATAAAGATAATGACGAAAGTTAGACGCTTGTTTTATTTCAATTAAAGTTTTACAAATATCTTATGTCAATCTTTCTTCCACACCATGGAATCATTTCCGACTCGTAGTCACACCAGTTAATCACACCAGTATGACAAACATGATTTGTCACACCACTGATTTTTCCACACCATTTATTCGTGACCGTCAATATGAAGGGACCAAGTCTCCAATGTCTTTCATACATATATTACAAAATAATACCATTAATCTAGGCTCAGGCGCAAAATGTCTCTTTCGCAAAATGTCTACTTTTAGTAAAATATCTCTTTCTCATAATGTCGCTTTCGCAGAATGACTGTTTCTCAAAATGTCGCTTTCTCAAAATGCCTCTTTCGCAAAATGTCGCTTTCGCAAAATGTCGCGATTGTAATTTAGACAAAAATTCTGCGGTTAGTGGGTCGTCTTAGGGGCGGATTTGTAGGAGTTGGATTATATGCTTAGGGGCACTATGACTAGCAAAGAAGTCAGTCAGGCTCTACGATTGAATATCTTGTAAAACTTGTAAACATTGAATAAGAAATTGAAAAAAAAACAACCATATTTTAAACTTTGCAAAATTTGGTTGGAGTGCAGCCATAAGGGCGCTATAGCGCGCGGACTTAGAAAAGTTTCATCTTTTTCCTGTTTTTCTTTTTTCTCTTTCTTCATTTTTTTTTCTCAATAACTTTCGGGATTTATTACACTATCTCATAGTTTTCCACTAGAGCAACAGTTTTTTTCCAGAAAAGATTTTCATCTGAGCTACCATTTTGGAAATATAGAGCGTTTTGGAAAAAAAATAAAAAGCTCCTAACTCGGAAACGGTGCGTCGTAAGGCCATGCTTCTCAGAACCTAAATGGTTTCTATGGACAAGGGTAGTAAGGTTCTGCAAGAAAAACGGCCGAAATGTGTCAGAAAAAAAATCTTCGAAAATTTGTCGGTCTTTGCCCCTAACGATACGAAAGATCGGCCGACACTTATAATTTAATTTTTTAATTTTTTTTTCTTTTTTCTTAATATTTCTCAGTTTCTTTTACACCACCTCATTGATTTCTACTAGAGCAACAATTTCTTTCCAGAAAAAAAATCATCTGACCTACCATTTTGGAAATATAGATCCGTTTTATAAAAATTAAATAAAATTCGGAGGCCTATAATTTGGAAACGGTGCGTCTTGGGTCCATACTTCTCAGAATCTAAATGGTTTCTATGATCAAGGTTAACCCGAAACTGCATTATTTTTCAAATTTCTGTTTTTTTTTTTTGTTTTCTTTGCTTGTCATAGTGACGTCCACTGCTGGACATATGACATGGCCTCCCCCAAGTGTCGCCACGTTGACATTTTGGAGGGTTTTGCCATAATCACCACGCTTGGCAGGTGGGTTGACGATCGCAGTACGGTTGTTACAAAAGCACAGAGAACGCTGCTGCCCATTCTCTGGCAAATCCCTTAGTCGCCTCTTACGACACCCACGGGAAGATATGGGATGATGCTATTCTTTACGTCCGACACCATACAGAGCGTTTTATATGACATGTATATATTTAAAAGATACGTTATTTAATATTCTACCATTTTTTAATAATGGTTAAGGTACTTCGATTAAAATTTCAGGATTTTATGGAAAAAAATGAAGCATAGACGGAAACCGTATATGAATTAACTTTTAATTTATGAGTAAAAACTGAAAAAAATAGAAAAAAAAACATTTAATTTGTGTTTATAAACTTGAAGTTAGTAGTCTGAGAAAGCGCCCATGATGTTCAAAACACATCGGCAACGATTCGGCATGCTCAGAACAATGTCTGTTGTTGTCAATGTCTTGCTGCGGAATATTGTCCCAAGTCCTTCTGAGGTGCGCAAAAAGTTGATCTTCTGTATCCAGATTTTCAGGAACTTCCTTCAGAGCTCTTCTTTGCAGCATATCCCACGCATGCTCAATAGGATTTAGATCTGGCGATTGAGCAGGCCAGTCTAAGGCCCTAACATTGTGTGTATGTAACCAAGCTGCTACCGTTCTCGCCGTGTGTGCCCGGGCATTGTCGTGCATGAGCAGGAAATCTTGCCCCGTTTGTGTTCTGTGGGGCAAGATTACGGGCCCCAGCACCTGTTGGACGTATCGTTCTGGTGTCATATTGCCCCGCACCCAAACGAGATCCGTCCGTCCTCCAAGACGAATTCCTGCCCAAACCATAATTGTTCCTCCTTGGTATGGGTGAACTTACTGAGGGTTCTGAAGACGGCTCCATCGTCCAGGAACTCGCCAAACACGCGTTCTTCGTGAATCTGGATGGAAGCCCAACCTGGATTCATCCGTGAACAGCACATTGGACCATTGCTCACGGCCCCAGTCCACGTGGTTCCGAACCCATTCTAATCGTCGTCCACGATTGCCTGTCCGTAAAGGTGAGACCCGGAGTGGTCTAAGAGAGCGTAGATTGCTTTCATGCAGTCGCCTTCTTACAGTTTGGTCACTCACGAGCACTTGGTGTTCCACTCGCAGCCTTTGGACCAATTGAGTCGCCGTTGCACTTGGTTGAGCTCGCGCAGTAATTTGCAAAAATCGGTCTTGTCCGGGGGTAGTGATGCGACTTGGCCCCCGGTGCCTCTCCGCTACTTCACCTGTGGCACGATAGCGTGTCCACAACCTTGAAATTACATTTTGGTGGGTCCCTATGGCCTCAGCAACATTACGCTGAACAGACCCAGCTTCCAGCATTCCCACAGCTCGTAACATCTCCACCCTCGTCAAATGTTGGCGTTGCATGGCTACAATACCTCAATTTTAACTTTATCTTTCGCTTAAAAATGAAAAAAAAAACAGTAACTAAACGTAATTCGTATTGTTTTCTAAATTTCGCACAAATGAAAATTCCCTCTCCTACACATCAAGACATTTTTATGCCACCGAAACAAAAGAATTTTCAAAAATTTGAATTTGCAATTAGTCTGAGATAAATTACAAACAAATCGGTGTATAAAAGATTCCAATGCGGCCAGTACTTTTCGAGTTATTTAATTGAGTATGAAATATCCCTAGACCGTGTTGATGTGTGTACTATCGGATAAATATTTAAGCGTCATCCTCTCCAGCTCGACCATGGATACCTTAATTTTAATGGGGTACATATTCATGAAAAAATGTGTACTTTATTGTACTAGCGACTTTAAAAAAAAACCGGCCAAGTGCGAGTCTTACTCGCACACAGGGTTCCATAGCTCCAAACAATATAATAACAATATTTTGAACTGTCATTCATTAGTTAGTAGTTTTAGTTAGTAAACTTCCACACAACCGCAAAACTAAATTTGTTTTTCATAGTATGTTTATGAAAAACAAAGTTACTGCTGCAGTTTGATGAAAAAGTCCCATATCTCAAAAACTAAACATCATATCTTATTGAAACCAATTTTCGTTGATAGTTTTTTTTACGTTCTACAATCCTAAATATTTTCAGAATTTTCCTCCTCTTACTTTAGAAATTAGAGGGGGGGGGACACACATTTTACCACTTTGGAAGTGGCTCTAGCGCAAACTATTCAGTTTAGAAAAAAATGATATTAAAAACATCAATATCATTTTTGAAGACCTATCCATAGATACCCCACACGTATGGGTTTGATGAAAATTTTTTTTTTGGTTTTCAGTTCTAAGTATGGGGACCCCCTTAATTTATTGTTTTTTTTCTATTTTTGTGTGTAAATCCTAATGCGGTTTACATAATACATCTACTTACCAAGTTTCAACAGTATAGTTCTTATAGTTTCGGAAATAAGTGGCTGTGACATACAGACGGACAGACAGACAGACAGACAGACATGACGAATCTATAAGGGTTCCGTTTTTTGCCATTCGGCTACGGAACCCTAAAAATGTACTCACGTATTGGTTTATTCTCACTAGTTTGATCGTCGAACTAGTGAGATTTTTTTTCCTCATTTGTTCGACCGTCGAACTAATTAGATTTAAAAATAGTCTAGTCTACTCTTTCTATTTTGATAGGGGTTAACTAGTCCCAGAGAACTTGGATGCAAGAGCGAGCGAAGCGAGATCTGGACTTGGGGCACCCCGACTCGGACAGGTTAGGTTACTGTAAACCCTTCAGACAGAAATAGTAGCCTGCTGGCTACGTCGAGTATCAGTAAAATAGCTCTGCAAATACCAATAAACTAAATCTAATTAGTTCGACGGTCCAACAAATGAGGAAAAAAATCTCACTAGTTAGACGGTCGAACAAATGAGAAAAAAAAATCTCACTAGTTCGACGATTGGACTAATGAATCGAACTAGTGGGAATAAACACACATATTTTCGCTTTTATAACATCGACCGTGGCCGTGCTAGGTAGAATCTTTCTGCCACGACCACTCTAGATTTTAGGTATTTTTATCAACTTAAACATGAAAAGTTATATAATATTGTGCTGAAATGTACTCCATTTTATATATTTTAAGCAGTCATTTACCCGTATTAAAGATATTTTTTTTTCTGCGGTGCAGCTATAGCACAATGTTACGCTATTTCTAAGTAGGCAAAATTCAATAAAATTACATTTTGTATGGATACATAATTGTTTTATACGAAACGCACGTATTACACGTGGTCGCTCACAATGGGCCTCATCAGAAGGCTAAAAGTCATCCAAAGGGCAATAGAGAGAGGGCTATGCTCGGAGTTTCCTTGCGTGATCAAATCAGAAATGAGGACATCCGCAGGAGAACCAAGGTTACCGACGTAGCCCGAAGAATGGGTCTGACAAACGTTTTTTACTTTACATGCCAAATAAGTCTACAAAAAATTACGAGAAAAACTGTGTTTTTACTTTTTTCATATCTTAAAAAAGAGTGTGGAACCTAAGATAGAAACACGCTTGTACGATACCACTACATACAGACTGCAAAGTCAATAGAAATCTCTATTCCTAGACAGCACGTTTCGCCGAAAACTTTGTTGATAGAAAACATTGTTCGTAGATATATCGGTCCATAGGAAGCACTGTTGACAGAAATCTCTGTTCATAGAAAGCACGTCTTGCCAGAAACTTTGTTCATAGAAACCAGTGTTTCCAGATACCTTAGTTTATAGAAAGGGCCTTTAGTGAAGAAACTATATATATATTTACTACATTTCGCTTTTCTGGCTCTGGTAGATGTCCATCATAAAAACACGTTTATTTTATACACGAATGCATTAATACATACTTAATTACATGCATTAATGGTATGAATACTATGTAACATAGCTGACAAAACGCGTGTATGAATCTGAGCAATAAAATATTATTTATCGCAAAATCATCTTCATCATCTGCCTAGCCTTTTCCCAAACTATCTTGGGGTCGGTTTTCAGTCTAACCGTATGCAGCTGAGTTCCAGTATTTTACATATAGAGACTGCCTATCTGACTTCCACAACCCAGTACTTGGGTAATACGATACCCCTTAGTAAGACTGGATGTCAGACTTTTGGCTTCTGACTTCTCGTAACGACTTTCAAAGATATACAAATGACAGCCGGGACCAAAGACCAACCTCGACTAACTTAAACGGCTTAACCTTAAAGATCGACCCGTGCGGCTGTTAGTATTTAGCCACGAGCTCCTCATATCGCAAAATATAATACATATATTCAAAGTTTCTTCTCCATAGGCGCTTTCTGTGAACCAAGGTATCTGGAAACACTGGTTTCTATGAACAAAGTTTCCGGCAAGACGTGCTATCTATGAACAGAGATTTCTGTCAACAGTGCTTCTTATGGACCGATATATCTACGAACAATGTTTTCTATCAACAAAGTTTTCGGCGAAACGTGCTGTCTAGGAATAGAGATTTCTATTGACTTTGCAGTCTGTATGTAGTGGTATCGTACAAGCGTGTTTCTATCTTAGGTTCCACACTCCTTAAAAAATTGCTGAGATATTTACGATCAAAGTGCGCATTTTTGGCCGAAGGTTTTTAAAAACGCGGGCGGGCGCTCACTATGCAATAACGTCACAGCCGCGGTCATTCGACAATCGCGCTCTCGTTCTAACGCCGGTGCGCAGTAAAAATCAAAATTCTATAGTTCTGTGTGGTAAAAATTAATAAAAAATATCTGGTTTAGTATAAAAATATAATAATAGGTGTATAATACATGCATAATATAGTAGAAAGTCTTGGAGCTGAAATTGCTGACCGCTGGAATAAGGCCTTTAGCGTAGTGATGGGTTAGCTAAGATCAAGAATCATCATCTCAATAATCCGTGCCACTAGCATGTGCATTCGTGGCACAAGACATAAATTTAAACCAATAGCCAAGTTATTCGGCTTTGATGATGGAGCAGCCCTACCTAGACAAGAATGATGTGGACGCGGCGCGGCGTACGAATCAAGAAGACGTTGATTGCAATATATCGCGATAGATAAACGAGCTTGTTTTCTAAGAAAATAATCATTATTTGTTTTACGCGTAATAAACTTTTTCTTAACATAGTAGAAAAACACTGATAATTTTAGTTTCTAATGTGATGGCGTAAATAAACACATTTTTTGCGCTTACATTGCAAACGCATGCTGAACCCTACAAGACAGATCAAAATAATGTACTCCAGTATTGTACATCTTAAAAACATCTACAAAAAAGTTTGCGATGGTATTCTTATTCTTTTATCCTTTACTTTTTACGAGAAATAATGGCTTATTTACGAAGCAATTTTAAGCAATACAGCATTAATCCATATCCAATTATAAGTACCTTGAATACATTGTGCATTTAATATAGATCAATATGACCCTTTACAGCATGTAATTTAAATGAATATTTTCGAAGATGTTACAGATTTAAAATGCAGGGACATAGCGGTTGCGTCGCGGTCGCGGGCTGAACGCGGCTGTGACGTATTAGTATATGAGCGCGCGTAATCTCGGAAATTCAAAAAAGTATATAAACTTCTCGTCGTTATAACTTCGGAAATACTGCATGTATTGAAGTAAAATAAGAACTAATGTAATGTACACGTTCTACGCTCCGATTTTTGGTGTATTTGATACTAATATTTTGACCCTTTTGTGTTCTCCATTGCCAAATTTAAGTGGCAGTGGGCAGGGCACATTGCTCGCAGAACAGACAGCCAATGGGGCCGAAAAGTTCTGGAATGGCGACCGCGAACCGGGAGACGATGCGTTGGAAGGCCTCCCACTAGGTGGACCGATGACCTGGTGAAGGTTGCGGGGATCCGCTGGATGCGAGGCGCACGGGACCGGTCAATGTGGTGACACTTGGGGGAGGCCTATGTCCAGCAGTGGACGTCTATCGGCTGAAATGATGATGACGTATTACAATCTGATAAAAATTAATAAATGGCGGCATACATCAATAATACCACATTAATCTTCTTAACATCATTGAATTTCATAACTTTTTTTTCTAAATCATCGTAAGTGTTCCACTGATACGATTGCTTACAGTGAACCCTAAAATGACCTGGAATGTGTTCAATGAGGGCAAAAACTGCATATTTTTTGGTGCGTACAATAATCTGAATGGGCACACTTTTTAGCGTGATCATCATAATTATCTACATCGAAAAATATATCGTCCAAGTCATAAACATTGGTTGTACTCATGTTACAGCATTGAGAGTATAGAGATCTTTCGTAATTCATAATTGACGAAACAGATTCTCGTAATGCTACAATTCCTTTATCCAAAGGAACTCGCGATGTCTGTTTGTGTGTCGTCTGTCAGCACATTTTCTTCGTGGCACTGTAACTCCCGAACCGTTTGTCCAATCGAGCTAAGTGAAGTCTTAAAAAATATTCAGCTCGGTCCGGATATGGTGCGAGTGCTATCGCGCTCACCCAGGTATGCACCTGGGTGAGCGCGATAGCAGGGTGCATATTTTTGATATAACAAAAATATTAAATATCCATGGGATAATATACACATATATTATTTATATTTATATTTTTAAACTAATTTATATCCCGCTTTTCGAATTTCGTGTTGTAAAATATAATTTTATTGAATTTTGCCTACTTAGAAATAGCAATAGCGTAACATAGTGCTATAGCTGTACCGCAGAAAAAAAATATCTTTAATACGGGTAAATGACTGCTTAAAATATATAAAATGGAGTACATTTCAGTACAATATAATTATATAACTTTTCATGTTAAAGTTGATAAAAATACCTGAAATCTAGAGTGGTCGTGGCAGAAAGATTCTATCTAGCACGGCCACGGTCGTGTCACTGACTCTGGCAGGGTCACCATCAGGGATTTTAATTTTGAAAACACAAAAAACCACGCCAAGTTACAGATTTAGTCGGTGTGTAATTAAGAATTCAATTTCCCCATACAGTGAAATCTACAATAAATATACGTAATTATTTATCTAATACAATGTGCATTTACCACTTAGGTCGCTGGCAGATAGATCGCTGCGCTCCGTTTCATTTACGGTAAGTAAAAAAGAGTTAAAGAATTCAATTTCCCCATACAGTGGTACAAGCGAGTACAAAATACTTTATTTAGTTTCTAGACAGTATCTATGACGTCTTATAGAGGTATGTTTGTTTCGAATTAAATAAATATAACAATAATACAACACTCACAATCACCTCAAACTACACACAAACACAACACACAACAAACGAAGTTTTTGGAAATTCATTTTAGAAATTAAAATTTGATTACAATTGACAATACGTTTTTAACTTTTAAGTATTTTAAACATTTTACTAAAGGTACAGTATTTTTTATTGTCCTTACGTTAATTAGATCTTAACATTGTAAACTGGTAAAACAGTTGCAAGCGACTGTACATCTTGATACCAAATAGACCAAGGGCAAGGTTTAAAGTTTTCAAAGAAGTTTAAGCCACGCTAACCTAGTAATTTAAAACATAAAAACATGAATTTACTTGAGAATTTATCTCTCCCGGACATTTCTAAATACTTTAGACCGATAAAACTAGAAGTACCTAAGTATATTACACATATTAATAGAAATATATTTTCTTGGTAATTTTTCGTGAACTCTTCGATCTAGCTCTTGGACTATACCTTACTAATTGAACTCATTATATCTCCTAAACTAAGAACCGATTAAATCTGTGACTTGGCGACAAACTGCGACGAATTGGCGACAAAATATGGGAGAAAACAGATCTTCGCTAAGTGCCCTAATTTTAGACATAAATTTGGCCCTGCTGGAGAGACTCCAGATCGGCCACCTATAAACCCTTATATCTTTTGAACCAGTGACAGACAAATTTCGACAAATTAGCGACAATTTTTTTGTTTTCAAAATTAAAATCCCTGATGGTGGCCCTGCCAGAGTCAGTGACACTATCGAGAGGAAGGCTATATATCATCACGCTACGACAAATAGGAGCGGAGCAGCAATGAAAAATGTTGCGAAAACGGGGAAAGTGTGACGCAGCCGAAGTTGCGCGGGACAGCTAGTATACCATATAACTAGACAAACAAATGAAATAACTATAATTAGTCATGCATTTTGAAGTAAGCTATGCACCTATGATCCACTCTACACTAGGACTACCTTAGCATCCTCGTCTTTCTTCAGGAAAACTCTACCAAATGTAGTCCAGCAGAATTTAGTGGTTGATTTTAGTGTGTAGTTATGTTAATAAATCATAAATCAACGATGTTTCTGCAGACACACAGCAGGAACGGGTCATTTAAAATAAAACATGAATTTGGCAGTTGTATATATTTAACTATTACAGAATATTTCTTTACAATAATTTCTTTGTACAATATGGAGATAAAAATCTGCTTGTGTTCAATAAAAATAAAATGCAACACAAGACTAAACTTGTCAAAAACGTGACAAAATATATATCTTTACAAAAAAAAGAGGCCGTTTAGAGGCAAAAATATATTACATGGTCACACTATACAGATAATTACAATAGTATACAATTTAATACAATGTCGATACATATTATACTAATTCATAATTAAACCACCAGTAAGACGAGGCTCAATGTAGAATTTAGTTATTGTACATTCGGACGAACAATTTGCATTTTATTCCTTTGAACTACAAATAGGTTTGGGGAAAATTAAGTACGTATAAGATATAGGTACAGTAACTTGTAATTTCATAACTTAATCCAACTGAATTATATACTAGGGCGAAGCGAAAATTTCGTTTGAAAATACTGCCAAGGAGATCAAATAACCATCTTAAAAACTGATAATTTCTATTAAATATATAAGAAACTGCCAATCCTTACAAATATAGGACGTTAAAATGGCAGTGATGGTTTTACAACGATCCAGAATAGCCCGTAAGTTTAACAATATTGTGTATTTGTGGTGTGGCAGGACCCAGACAGTAGCCACGCCGGGAAATGCTTGAACATGCGCGGCAACAGAAACATTTGATGTGTAGTGAAGTTATTGAAAACTACGCGTTGTGGTAACGCACCTTACATCAAGTACTTCATTAATATTTATAACCAACGATGGGTTTCAGTCGCTCACAAGTTATATTCGTACATAATTCCAATAACTGATGGCAGAACCACGAAGATAAAACTCGGCCTGACTGCGGCATAAGCAAAGTTACCGTCGCGCGAACACGAGCCGGTGCTTTCATTTTGTTCTCAACGCGTGGTCGCGCCGACAGACTGTCTTCCGGCTTTCCGAACAATTAATTGATATGAGAACGCGACCATCGCTTTCAGTATGATACGGTAATAAAATATTTTCCAGAAACGTCAGTAACCTCTTTGTTTTTTGTACTTTGGTTAAAATGTTTTACACTAGAGCAGGCAGGCGACAAAAGAGCTCAAGTACTGATATTAACGACATTTGTCATTATTACTTATGATTTGTTGGCCAAAATTATTGTAAATTTTTCCAATGAATTATTTGATGTTAATCTATCATGAGTTTCGTTTTATTCAAAACAGCCCTAGTTTTTTTTTTTGGTAATTATTATATTTGGATAAAATTGGCAAATATTATACATACATACACATATATTTATGAAGCTGTTTAAAAAACAGTTTATAAAGAGGCAGATGGAAGCCAACTAAAACATGCGATCAATTTTGAAATAGTCAAATAAAAAGAATTTTTTCTCTGAATTTTACACTTTTTTTGTATTTTTTTTTATTTTTTAAAGTTTTTTGTTATTTTTTTTTGTTTTAAGGTTTTATTTTTTTGGAAGTTCATTTTTATATTTTTTTTTCTTCTTTCAATTGAGTGTCGAAATTTTTTTATAACTTTCAAAAAATTAAACTGTTTGAGAGACACTTTTATTTATAACTCTAATCAGTTTTCTTATATGTAACTTGTTTTTAAAAATTATTTATTGTACTTTAATTATTCAGCGCGGCCAAGTGCCTCTTATGTAAAATCTTTATAAAACTTATACATAACGCGATATAAAATGCCAGGCGTTTAATATTCCATCAAATAGTGTCAGTGCTTCGGGCTATGAGGGACAACGTCCAGATGGTGAACCTTGACTAATAAAATTACAAAACAAAACTTAACAATTTCTAGTCTAGATTTAATTCTAGTGGCTAGCTATTGTAAACTTAACGAAACAATAATTGCGAGGCATCGATGAAAACATATCGGTAGATGCCGACTCTTAACCAGAACGGTATTTACACATTATGTTATCTAACTTCTAATTTAATGCACTAAAATTATATAGAAATATATGAACTTTGATTAACAACAGAATTTCGATTAGAGTTCATGCGTAAAAAGCTGTAAAACTGTGGTCTAGTAAAAAAAGTTTATTTCATATTGTCAGTTCATGATGAGGCATGTAAGTAGTGACGTCATAGTTCATAAGGTACAGAATTCCTGGCACGTGTTCCTCATATTATACAATCTTTGTATTACTTTAAAGATATGTATATAAGTATCCTCACATATAATAATAGGAATTCTGATAATCACATACAACGTAGGAGCACAAGAATGCACCAAAATATTATTTTAACCATTTCTATTCATTTTACGCGCGAAAAATGACAATAGCAACATGGTAAAATTAATTTTGACGCCGTCTTGTCATAATAGAAGATATTTGCTCAACATTATTATTAATTATTAGCACAACATATCAATTTAAGGTTTTCTCAATTTGAGAAAACTGATAAATTAACATGTCTATTAACATGTAAATTATTTAACAGGACTATCTAGCGAGGAAAGATTATAGAAGGCGAATAGTATTAATTTGACAAGACTGGGAAATATTCATTGGACGTATGTGTCTATTATTTCAGTCAAAGGATGTTGAAGTTTGACCTGCCCTTACATTTACAGTCAAAGAAAACAATGTGTAAATATATTTTATAAAATTTGTAGTGTCCTTATACGGAAGCCTTCAATAATCTTATGGTATCTAGCAACTGTTACAGTACATCGTATATAAAGCGTAGCCCAGCGCCAAATATAAGGCAACACAATCATTTAGCACCATTATTTAAGTTTTACGCATTCATGTTACTTGCAAACAAATCGATCATCTTACGCGGGGATTGCTATCACCGATCGGCGGCGACTCAAGGCCGCGCACACGAGAGCCGACCGCTCTCGCGGCATCGCTTGAGCCGCGTCGCCGTCTGTACATCTAGGCGTAAGTAACGTTGTGGTCATTGAGCTGCAACCATTGCATCGGAGCGTAACAACTAATTGTAGCACCTTTAAACAATTACTTCAACATCAAGTCTGTACACGTACACAATATAATTTTCTTTCATATATTATCACAGGGAATTTCTCGTCTCCCATCGTACGCTCTCCCACATATAACGTCGCGCGGCGGGACCTGGCTCCCTCCGCACAAAGCATGCATATCATTATATTATATCATTCTATATATAATATATTTTTTTGTCATTTACCCTTTCCTCATCACAAAAATACTATTTACATAAAAATCATACACGACCCTAAAATGAATATTTATGTATTTTTTTATTTCTTACTATTTACACGTATTAAATAACTTATAAATAAACAATAATAAATATTTAAAAACGAATAGGACGCCTTTTGTCGAGGCATAACGACTTGTTGCGACGGTCGCTTCAGTCACAGAAATGAAACAGACTTTATCGACTAGTGAACTACGACTCTACTACATGTGACTACGAGAGCCTCGGTTCAGTCTTGTTGGCAATCATGTGCTAGAACATGCCCGGAGGCTACATCTAATTTAGAAACAGTACATCATCGTACGCGATCGACCGGACCCGAGCACGTGGCTGGCTCGGGACATTGAGCCCGGGGACACTCTGAATACAGTCTACAGCAAAGAATCGTTAAAAATGATTAGCTTTTTGTGATTAAGTTGTATACTTTCTTCCGCTGCCGACTGTACACATTACGTGAGGTAAATATACAATGATGTTGTTTACGCAATTCGTTGTTTGCAGATGTTTATCAATTACAAATACCTTGACATCGTCCGCGATCGCGTATGTTGAGCGCTTGCGTTTCATCCAAACATTCGTTTTGAGGTATAATTTTTATTGCGACAACAGAAGCATGTTGTGAGCGAGTAAGTATATATTTTCACTTAACTTTGGTCCGAATTGAGCACTGGGTTTATAATTAAAGTATATTATAAAGGTGGCTAAAGAAATAATAACACTGGGTTTATCAAGTTATTGAACTAGCTTCCCACTATAAAATAATAAAACAGAACTTTAAATTAAGTATTTGAGATCCATGCGCAGGCAATTGAAAATGACAAAAGCTGCATGCTCGCTTTTGTACATTCCCTTTAGAAAATGCCCGTAACTTTGGTATATCAGTGCTCGATTTTGCCAGAATCTAGTACACCATTCTACTATATTATCACCGTAGGATGCACTCATCTGGCAAAACGGCACTTAAAAGCAGTACCCAGTTGTTAGTTTCAATAAAAATTCTACCTCAAAACGAAACGAAAAACTAATAAATACAACATGGCACTATGGAATGTAAACATATAATTTTCATAGTGGCACATTTATAGTTTTATAATATAAATACTCAACTGTTGTTAAATTTTCATATCATCATCAACATGGATAAATGTGCGTAGAATAACGTAGTTGACACCATTCACCAATAATTCCTTGACACCACTTCTTTAAAAAAAACACTTATTTCGGACCTGAAAACACGATTACATTTCAATAAACTGTAAAATTAGGCTTTCAGTTGCTATGAAATCAATAAATAGTTAGTCGTCGATTTCACAGGTCGCTATCGCCATACAAATCTATGGCGGAATCGTGTTTTATCAGGTCATAAAAGTATGCGAACGTTCGGGCGGTGTCAACTACCGTCATATGCGTGCGGGTCCGGCGTCGGGCCGTCTGTGACTGGCGTCGTGTCGTAAGTACGAGAACAACACTAAGCTAAAGAGTGGCGGGTCGCGCCATCATCGCATGGGCCAGGCGTGCGCCAGGCTGCGGCCCGCGGCCAGGCGCGCGGCGCACGAGCGGAAGGTGCCCACGATCTTGTCGAAGGACTCGGGGTCGTACACCGAGCGCGCCGTGTTGGTGAGGTCGAAGGGCTCCTCCACGCACAGCAGCTTCCACTGGTGCGGGTCGTTCTTGTGCGCGCGCGCCGCCCGGCACACGCCCACCGGCACTCGCGCGCCCGCGCGGACTGAGATCGCCATCTTGTCGTAGCTGAGGATGGACGACGAGGGGATTACAAAACATCATTCTGAACCCGCAACGTAGTCGGGTAAAGGCTAGGCAGACGGGCATCCCGGCGGGCGGTGTATACTCACGGGAAGTCTGCGTAGTAGCGCAGCATGTGCAGGAACAGCTCGGCCAGCGTCGTGCGGTTGTGCTGCCGCCGCGCGTCCGCGCCCGCCTCGCACGCGCGCGGCAGGATGGCCGGCGACGTGCCGCCTGCACCAACAAATACTCTTACGTTAGTACTATGCCATAAGTGTCGATGGTTCGACGGAAAAGGAATTTAAAAAAGAGATGTGAGTGGAAGTTAATGAATTAAATGGGAGTGAATTATTGTGTCACGGCTGACACAGGATTATGTTAAATCGGCACACAGAAGAAGCATCACGGCTTTGTAGCATGTGTTGTCGTGTAATGATTCTACTAATCATTAAACGGGTCGCGGGACTGATTGGTTGGGAACGGGGTCGTAGTCAGACTCGAGTCGCAATTTGAAAGGTTTTCTATATATATAAATACAGTTGAAGTGTCTGT
Source organism: Cerastis rubricosa (assembly GCA_949152445.1). Taxonomy (NCBI): domain Eukaryota; kingdom Metazoa; phylum Arthropoda; class Insecta; order Lepidoptera; family Noctuidae; genus Cerastis; species Cerastis rubricosa. Next base: position 1,291,768 of record OX424541.1, read on the forward strand.
TTTGTGTAATTTCAAAAAAACAGATTTTACTGAATGCATTTAAAAGTAAATAGACACACAAAATAAAAATATAGTTACTGGAACCTTTAAAAACTTGGCTAAACTAATATTATAAAGAGGAAAGATTTGATTGTTTGTTTGAATTGAATTGGCTCCGAAACTACTGGTCCTATTTGAAAAAATCTTTCAGTGTTAGATAGCCCATTTATCGAGGAAGGCTATAGGCTATTTATCATCACGCTACGACCAATAGAAGTGGAGCAGCAATGACAAATGTTGCGAAAACGGGGAAAATGTGACGCAAACGAAGTTGCGCCGGACAGCTAGTATTTTAATATTGTGTGTGTCTGTTTGTTCCAAGTTATCTCCGAAACGGCTGGACCGATTGGATAGCTGATGTTATAAGGAGTAACTAAAGCTACTTTCATTTAAGAAAAAAGATTAGGGTTCCGTGCAAATAATTTAAAACCCATGAAATTGTTAACTAAATCCGATTCAAACAGGGAAGTAACATTTTTATAATAATTTCACGCGGACGAAAATCGCGATCAACAAACAGCAAGGTTCTAATGAATAGTATTGTATACTGACATTGTAGGAAGTGTATGACCATGAGTGTGAGCGAGTAGGAGGAGAGAGTGCTGTGTCGCGCGTCGTTGATGTCGTGCGCCTGCGCCCACAGCTTCGTCAGCGCCACCAGCGGACGCACGCGCCAATCCACTGGAATATTACAAATTATTAACGTTTCAAAACAAATTCCGTAAAAAACTTATGAGTCTGTGGAGTTTCGCTAACTATTTAAAAAAACAAAACCAGACAAGAGCAAGTCGGACTCACCCACCGAGGGTTCCTTACAAATTCACTTTTGTTATGCGCGTTAATTAAATCATAAAAAATAATACTAATATATTTTTTTAATGATTTAATTACACAATTGCCGTATACAATTCTACCGCTTTATATCTTTGAAAAAAATCCTGTGAACTCGATAAAGTTATTTATGAAAGGATCAGAGTGTGAAATCGTCACGAAGTACTCAACCGGCGGCGGCGGTGCACTTCGCGGAGCGTCGAATAACTCAACACTGTCGGTAGCTCACCGCACATGTAGAGCACTTTACGACTCGTCATCAAGTCTCATCATGTCCAAAACTTGTAAGGGATATGCTATATGCATTACAAACTTCTTATCTGTTTGGAAAGCGACTGCAATTCAACTGAATTGCAATATAAAGTTTGGGATTTCCCCGTATTTTATATTATTGATTGATATAACTTTAAAATAAAAATAAATGTCTATTTCCCTTGGTCACGCCATAACTTGAGAACGACTGAACCGATTACATTCATCTTTCTTTTAAACGTTTTCTAATACATTGAAGGTTCTTAGGTAGGTGGTAGTAGTGGGTCGGAACAAGTGTATGGCAACGCACTGCTAGTTATTGTAAATGAGTGTTCATATACACCAACAATAAAAACATTTACGTGGCCAACTATTTCGTATCGCATTATGAAATATTAAAATAAGGAGAGATAGATCGACGTAGATCGTTTTTTCCAGAACACTGCGGACATTTCTTTTGCTTAATGGGCGTTTTTGGTCTTTGAGCCTAGGACAAAGTAGTGAGTACTTATAACAGTAAGTAACACAAGTGGTTCGCCATCATTGAACCTATTGAACCTGTTAGGGTCCGTTCATACAGACCGGCTGAGAGAGCATCGGCCGGCGCTCTTCTTTTCACACAGACCGGCGCGAGTAATACGCTTGGAACTGGCCGGAGCCGATAGCTGTTTCCCATAGACCGGCTAGAAAAGCACTGTTTTTTAAGCGGGTGCACTCGGAGCTGGACGGATGCGCTCGGAGCCGAGCGGGTTTTCTACAAGGGCGGTTTTCATCCAGTTCCGCACAGTCCATGTTTTGTTTAGTATGGCGGCTGTCGGTATGCATGCAGATCGCAGAGCGAGAGAGGACGCAATCGGATCCGGTGGGCCGTGCGAGCGCGGAAGAGTACGTAATCAAAGGCAGCCGGTCGGCTCCTCTAATTATTTCACACCAAGCGCGTTAGGTTTGCTCTCAAGCATTCTCAATAATAAAAGAAGTGACATGTTAAAATAAACCTTGTAATCACTCAAAACTCTGTTTTAAACGTGATAAAATTCTGCTCTCCTCTCCAAGCCGGTCTGTGATTGTAATTTGAATTGAATTGTAAAATTAGTGCAATAGTGCTTGGATTTGCATTACAAAATAGTTTAGTGGAATCCCCTCGGCTAACTTGTGTTTTACTTTCGCGATGTGCTATCTAAACGAAGAAGAACAACCAATATAAAAGCTGAGGGTCTTTCTTCATCTTTATCGTGTGTTTAGTGCTTGTCAGAGTTTTTACGCCACCCATGTCACCTGTGACTTAGTTTTACATGCCGTCGAGAAATATCTGTCAGACATGCTGGTTTCCTCACGATGTATTCCAAGCTTAGGGTGCAAATGAATCAAATCAAGTGTCAGTACTCACGTCTTGAATAACAGTGCAGTAGGTTGGTGTTTCTGATGCCGACGACATTGTTGCAGTTGAGGTCCACTTGCAGGCCGTTGCGCGAGTCGCGGAACTTGAGGATCGGCACCTTCGCCTGGATCAGCTCCGCGTCTTGACACAGAACAGTGGGCGGAATAAGCACGTTATTATTACTATTCAGAAGGTTATTTGGAATGAGGAGTCAGAAAAACTTGGGTTTCCTAATAATGTGCACCCAAGGTCGTTTGAGTTACCATTCTTGCTAACGGAGAATCGGCTTGAGCCGGTCAAAATGAGCTCGAGTAGTCCGACTCGGTATCGAGTCGCGATGTCATCATCATTCTCTTGCCCTTATCCCAATTCATTTGGGGTCGGCGCAGTACGTCTTCTTCTTCCATACCTCTCTATTACTTGTCTTCTCATGAGATACCTCCTTTCTTGCCATATCATTTTTCACACAGTCCATCCATCGTTTCTTTGGTCTTCCTCTACCCTTATACCCATCCACATTCATACTCAAAACTTTCCTCACGACATTTTCCTCATTCCTCCGCATCACATGCCCATACCACGACAACCTATTTCCACGCATCTTTTCAGTCACCGGCGCCACTTTCAGACTTCCTCTAATGTACTCATTCCTTATTCTATCCATTCGCGTAACACCACACATCCCCCTTAGCATTCTCATCTCAGCCACATGCAAGGACCTTTCATTCATCCCTTTTGTGGCCCAACATTCTGACCCATACAAGACAGCAGGTCTAACCATTGTTTTATAAATCTTCCCCTTAAGTTTAAAGGGAATGCGGGAGTCGCAGATAGTTCCCGTGACCTGCCGCCATTTCATCCATCCAATGTTTATTCTGTGTATTATATGTGTTTATATCGAGTCGCGATGTCCGAACTGAAAATGCTGTCTAGGAAAGCTGTACTTGGCTGATACTGATCATCTGCCTTTTCTCAACAATTTTAGGTATGTTTCTAGTCCTACCAGATCCAGCATAATACCAGTGTTAAATGCAGAGAGGCTGCATGTCTGGCTGACACAACCCAGGTATTGAGCAGGGGCTGAATTAGTAACAATGATAAAAAACAGCCTTTTTTACACAATGAGGGCCGTTCTATGGCAGCAGTACTAGCTTAGAAGATGTTCAATACTGGTTACCTTATTGGCTAAAATAATAACATTGAAGACTTTCAAAGACGTTATGTATAAACCTAGTTTCCTGTTAGAGGTCCGCCACGGTCCGTAGATCATGCGGCAAAATCGGATGAATAGTTTTCAGCCCGGCTGGAAACTTGAAAGGTTAACTTAGATCAACCACTTTCGCTGCTAATTTCGAATAATTCATTTTTACTTGTATGCCCAGAATTCACAAGTCATCTATAGCGTTGTGCGCACAATGGTTGCGAATTCTTGTTCGGCCCATATGCTGGGTGCTTATCACCGAAACTGTTAAGCAATTGTTTCAAATGTGGTAATACTCACTAGGATCAAAGCTCCGGATGTAACTGAGGATATAGTTGAGGTGCAGCAGCGCATGCGCGCGCGGCTCCAGCTCGTCCACCGGCCGCACGTACAGGCACAGGTCCATGTCCGACGAGTCCAGTCCGAAGCCCGACATCGTGGAGCCCACCACGTAGAGCCCGTAGCGAGGGAATATTGTCTGTCCGGGCAAACAAGAGTATGGTGCAAAATCTTATTGTTAAAGAGACATGGACGTGTGTTGCTGGGGAATTTGTTGTGAAGTCGTGAAGCACGAGTCATTTATAACTTTGACGTTGAAAAGAGTTTTCACAACATTTTTTTTTTTATAAATTGAATGCTTTTTCGACAGCGTATTAAATTGCTACTCTCATAAGCTGTCTAAAAGTACTGACGTTTACGGTCAGATGCTATTTTAAGGATCTAGATCCTGTTCCATGTTTGCGACTCGTGAACGCTTTGGAAGACAAGATCCGTACAAGTAATATTTCTATAACTAACCTTTATTGTGATGAAAAGATATCTCCAAAGGTTCATTTTCTTTCTGAAGGTTTCTTCTGTTTGCTGTGACTTTATGAACTTGTCCCAGATCTCTTGTGACAATGTATCCCATTTTGAACCTAGAAATTATTGTCTTTGTTACAAAAGGTAGTTTTTCAATGCAGTTATTATGTTTTTAAATATCGATTCCAGGGACTTGGAAGGCTATTGTTGCCTGTTTAAAAAAATGGAAAATGGCTTTGTCAAACGGGAACAACAACACATGAATAGTTGCAGTGACATATTATGATAACGTAAATTACGCCCTACTGCAGTCCGATAATTGGTTCACCGCTAATAATTTAGTATGAAATGGGAAAAAAATAAGATTTTCTTTATCAAATGTCAAAAGTAGTAATTTCGACAGTATTGAATCAGGAGAAACAAGGATTCGTCGATAAAACTGTTTTCTTGGGGATCACGCTCAACTCAAGGCTACAATGGAGTCCTTATATAACATCACTTGCAGAACGGCTGAGTAAAGCATCATATGCGGTTTTATAATCTGTCAATTAATTGATGTAGATACCGCGCGAGGCTAGCACATTTTTGGTTATTTTCATAGAATAATGGAAATAGAATTATATCATAAGGTATTTTACTATGGGGACGGGCTGCAGACATCGAGTTTATATTTATTTTGCAGAAAAGAGCTATACATAATCTACGTAGGCGCGATTCTCTAAAAGAACTGTTTAAGGAAATTAACATCATGTAAGTACGATAGAAAAAAAATCTTTCAGCATTAATTTAGTAAAAGACGCGACAGACACCACTATACCTAATACTAGAGACAGGGACCAACTAGTACAGCAAGGTTCCAGGGTAGCTAAAGAAGACTCATCTTTCATGGGGTACTGTTTAAAATGTTAGAACAAAATACCTCCCCACATTCTATAACTGAATGAGACGAATTTTAAATCTTGTATAAAACGCACAGCACACTATGTAGAGTATGTAGGCAAGAATATCCATACTAATATTATAAATGCGAAAGTCACTCTGTTTGCTGGTATGTTTGTTTGTTACCTTTTCACGACTAAACGGCTGATCGGATCTTAATGAAATTTGGAAAGAAGATAGATTTCAACCTAGGGAAAGACATAGGCTATATCCTCACGCTACGACTAATAGGGGCGGAGCAGCAATGAAAAATGTTGCGAAAACGGGGAAAATATGAGGCTGACGAAGTTGCGCGGGACAGCTAGTTATTATTATAAGTTGGGGGATTACATTGACGATAAAAATACTTGGCACAATAATGCTGGTCCTGCTCCACAATGCTTTGAGATTGAGTTTATAATTTTGTTAGGCCAAATAGCCTTGAACCCAAACTGTGTTATTGACCTTGTCACTACCATAATAAAATACCACTACCATATTTAATACATTTATTTTATTTTTACAGCTGATATGTAAATATTCTTAATATGCATTTGAGTGTCGCAACAGTTAAAGCATGTTAAAAATTTTCATCATCACATTTTGAACATTTGTGCAAACATTGCTTTGTTAAAAGCGGAAGCGAAATGAGAATACAAATGCGTCTTTGCCATTTTTGCATCCTTTTTAGGGTTCCGTAGCCGAATGGCAAAAAACGGAACCCTTATAGATTCGTCATGTCTGTCTGTCTGTCTGTCTGTCTGTCCGTCTGTATGTCACAGCCACTTATTTCCGAAACTATAAGAACTGTACTGTTGAAACTTGGTAAGTAGATGTATTCTGTAAACCGCATTAGGATTTTCACACAAACATAGAAAAAAAACAATAAATTAAGGGGGTCCCCATACTTAGAACTGAAAACCAAAAAAAAAAATTTCATCAAACCCATACGTGTGGGGTATCTATGGATAGGTCTTCAAAAATGATATTGATGTTTCTAATATCATTTTTTTCTAAACTGAATAGTTTGCGCTAGAGCCACTTCCAAAGTGGTAAAATGTGTGTCCCCCCCCCTCTAATTTCTAAAGTAAGAGGAGGAAAATTCTGAAAATATTTAGGATTGTAGAACGTAAAAAAAACTATCAACGAAAATTGGTTTCAATAAGGTATGACGTTTAGTTTTTGAGATATGGGACTTTTTCATCAAACTGCAGCAGTAACTTTGTTTTTCATAAACATACAATGAAAAACAAATTTAGTTTTGCGGTTGTGTGGAAGTTTACTAATTAATACTACTAACTAATGAATGACAGTTCAAAATATTGTTATTATATCGTTTGGAGCTATGGAACCCTGTGTGCGAGTAAGACTCGCACTTGGCCGGTTTTACACTCTTCCGCCAAGAGTCAGACACTCACGTCAATCTTACGCCAAGAGTCAGACATGCGTGTCATTTCCTCCCCAAGTGCCCGGCAGTCACTCTTTGGGCAAATATCGCTACACCCACGATACTCTCTAGTCAGCTATAGTGCTGCATGCTTCATTGGGGGGTGAGCTTAGTCGGAAGCGGAACTAAGTCCGCCATCTTGTTTTCTCAATACAACTTCACAGTAAAAGACAAAGCTTCCTGAAAATAGCATTCAAGCGCCAAAAGATCCACGCAGCACTACAGACACTCGCGTCTTCTGCAACTTTACAAACAAATATGATTAACTTACCATTTAACAAGTCGTCGGGCGTGAACTTGACCTGGAACGGGTAGGATCCATTCAGGTACCTCTCGGGCGCGATGCGTCGCTGCGGGCGTGCGTCCCGACCGCGACGGCCGCGCCATTCCCGCACCTGCCCGAATCCACCCGTGTAGTGGCCGTTCGATGTACGTTCCGTGTTGCGGGATGACTCCTCACCTGAGAGCGGAAACATAATCATGATTATATCGAATTTAGGAAGCCAAAAAACTGGGTTCTAAGTTACATAATTAGTACTATTATTGATTGAAGTAATTAGCCTTTAACGTTCCAACGGCCAAGACTAAACCTCTTTGCGAGAGAGTGTTGTACTATTATTGATCGAAGGTTGTCCTAAACTACCATTCGGGTTCATAAGTATATATTGGGTTTTTGTTACTAGGTGATGCCACCTTCCTCGCGAAGTTTTCGTTAGCCTATCTATGCCTATTGAAGAGAAATGGTACTGAAATACATTACGCAAAGTGAATGCCAGACCAAGTTGGGGCCGAGTCCACTAAAGCCACTACTGCCCGAATTTGCAAAAAAATATTAAGGTCTTTAAAAGACAGTAGACTTAGAGGTTACCGTGAGTCAACGCATAATTGAATTATAAGAAATAGGATAACCTAATTATGGGGTGACTGACACTGTCTGGTTAAACCCTGATTATATACTAGACAATAGCTTCGCGAATTACCGTAAGTAGTTGAGACATGCAATCGTTGTGTAAGACAGGAACTTCTGGAAGTTTTTGACACTTGAAACGCACTTGGTTCTTGTATAATTTTGTCGACTAATGGTTATGGAACCTTCCAGCATTATTTGCATTTTATCAGATCCTTTAATCATGATTGTTTCACATGATAACAATATGTAGCAAAGGTTCAGTACCGACCAATTTCAAGTGAAATGCTAATGACTAATGAATGAGTTGTCGCTGATTAATAACAACTAACAAAAATACGTGCGATGCACTATCTTGACGATGATGTATTATCTCGGTTTGACATCTAAAGTTATTCACAACAACGAAATGGTGAATAGATTCAGTCAAACCTGTGATAAAAATATGATTGACATTTTATCAGCAAAACGAGATGGTTGGAATGACGTTCAAACTTTTAAAGGTAGGGAATTTTAGGGACAGAAGGGGTCCCCCCTGTTGGGAAATCAGAACACGTAATAATGTCGCATATTTCCTACAGGATGACGATGATTTGATTTATATTCGGTATCCATGGCAACTCCCTTGCCGCAATCATGAGAGTCCACAGCCATGGGTTTCTGATGGCAATTGCCGATTATTGGCAGGTTGGCATTGCGATATTTTTACCAGTAAACAATTGTTACATAAATAATAGAGTCGCTTCAATTGTAATATCAAACAGATTTTTTTTTTACCAGTCCAAATGGCTTTTACTTTCGCAAGGGTGTGATTAAAGTATTTATTGGGAGTCCAAAAATACGCTTCACATAAGTACACGACTTACAATCTCATATTTAACGTCACCCTGTACAAAACTCCACGTCCTAGTGTATTCAAGATCTTGGCATAAAAAGAGGGTGATTTAGCCCTCGTGAATATTTGGCTCAAATCGCCAAATATTACGGCATATTATGAAAGTTTGCATTACAAAAACTACTACGCACTGTGGTCCTGCAAAATGTTTGAACAAACTAAATCACTTTTTGATGATGATATTAGTTTTAATTAGCTCGCGTTCAATTAAAAAATGGCTTAGCAACGGAAATAAATGAATATTAACGTTAGTTAAGTGGCGATAATTCTATTCGCTACGGAATTTTCAACAGGTGTTAAGTTTCTAGCGAGAGGAGTGCTGTTACTCATTACAGAATTTAACTGAAATTATTAAGATTTCGTTATGCACAACCCGATTATATTTGTTAAATATTATTATTAGAAGAAAATAACGTTCTTTAAAATACGTATTTCACTACCTAGTAAAAGAGCCAACCCGAGCTCCGGTAGGGTATCGCACTATAGGAAATGGTTGAATTGGTCTTGCCGCACCATGCTACGAGCAAAGTCGGTAGGTATTTCAACATTGATAATGAGTTTTGTTTACCTTCAAAGGGCACTAACATCCCCATTACTGCACAGGACTTTTAAGCATGACAACAGAGCAGATAAGAGCGGTATACTTCAATTAATCTTAGTACAAATATTTACCGCTAAGATTTTCTTGCGCGATATGCACAAGTGCTTTATGCAACTGCCAAACATGTGAACTTCTCACGACATAGCCGCTTAGCTAGCTCACTGCATCTTGCAGTGCCCTTCGTGCATTGACGCATTTATATTATAATGCGTACAATTCTAGAATATTCGCCATTACAACTTTGTTTCACTAGTTGCGTAATTTCGTGTCATACCAGGTACTGCATCCTGGGAGTAAACATTTTAAAATAGTCTCTATAAAATACGTAATATTATGATGCCTATTTATAGAGAGGACATTCAAGCTTTTGCAATGTGTGTGCATTTTGTTCAGTCCTTGAAAAAGTTTTATCGAGTTGATCGCTATCTTGTTTGAAGCTCGATCGGATATTCAACCTTGACCGATAGTTTAATAAATAGGGTCAAAGCCTTTTCGGGTAGTAGGCGTGTGTCTGCCAAGTTCGAGAGACTTTGTGAAAAGGGAACCCTGAAAAGCCTTCAACACGACACTACTTTTCGTTTTCGGACTGATTCTGGGGATCGTTGTTGATGATCGTTGTATGTGGAATTTGTATAGGGTGCAATATTGGGCTCCAAAATATCCTAGGAATCCTGTTTTTCACTATACGAAACTGTTAATATTGCTGGCGCCCATTGTACCATCTGGGGAACCTATTCTTAGTCGCGAATCACACGGCATAACGAACGACTGTTTGGATTTTTATGCTAATTTGGAAATTCAACGGGCGATCTGTTGTCTGAATGCGGATACATTGCCGCTGTTATGTGGGTCGTCAAGCAAAGTAATGATGTTTTCTCGTTCTATTTACTAACGAGATCAGCTAAATTCTAGCCGTAGGAGCGTTAAATCGCAGCTAGCACTTTTTACGTCTTACGTAAAATTATATTGGCTCTGTTATACGCAGTTGTACTTGTATTCCGTCAACGGCATTCCATAAAACGACGTAGGTATTTCAATTTTCTATTAAAATAACGTATGTTTTCAAAATTATACGTGTGTTTTCGAATAGCGTTTTAATTAATACAAACTACACATAATGGGACTTGCAGTCTTTCTGTAAGTGCTATATGTATTGTTAGGACTACCTGCCGTCATAGGAAAGAAAAGGTGTTTGCTAAACTCCGTCCGTCTTCAGAATAATTATTGCGCGTCACTGCGTCAGTCGGTCATGAGAGCAAATGGGGCGGCCTAAACTAACTGTGCGCGTTTTTTTCTATTTTCTTCGCCTCATATCAGTGTAAACACGCTTCACGAGAGAATTATACCGATCTATTTACTTATCTCTGGCGTTCTCAAGGATAAATCATTTAGATATTATTTACAATGTTATCTAATACAAAAGTAAACGTCACGTTAAACACGACGCATTCCATTGTCACCTTTACATAGTTGGAATAAGACATAAAATGATAGCGCCGAGTTTGAAGTATTCCAAACATCTAAATATATCGCAGCAAAAATGTGTCTACAATGGGATTTTATTCTGGAGCCACTCATGTATAGGATAACACGCGTGGCGCTGTAAACAGGAGCGCTAAACAATTACGACATAGTTTCTTAAAAAGTAATTTGGGCATCAATAAACTGGTTTAAATGTTTTTCTTCCCTTACATTTTTATTTGTTAACATAATAGCATTCATCGTGAACTGGGTGTTTTCGTGCTATTTGGGATGATGCTTATACTACCACTGAGATACGAGAAGTTGCCGATTTAAAACGCGTCAAAGGAATCGGTTTGTGAGCATTATCATCATATCACGTTTTTAGTGAGCAACAAACTGCGCATTTAGTGAGGCGCCAGGAAATTTAGGAATAAGATTAAAAATAAATGTCAGGACAGGTGCGAAGTCGCGTGTTGGAACTTATTAGCACTACTGGCCCACTTTTTGGAAGGATAGTCAGTTTGTTAGTGACTGTACTATAACTACATAACTACACAGTGTAGTTGATCATATTATAAGATCAGAATATGTATGATTTGATCAACCAATGAAATGGTAAAACACTACTACCTTCATATTTTAGCATCAGATCAGTGATAGAAGGGTCAATATGTATTTAAAAACTTTTTTTTGTTGCCTATAAACAAATTGAGATTAACTATTTAAATTTTCGCAGGGAAACATCAGGTAGTAACCAGGCGGAACTAACAATTGGAATTGATCAACCAATTAAAAAAAATACACAAATTGGATTATAATTTAAAATACTTCATTCAATAATAACTCTTATTTGCAGCAAGCAACATTATTATGTACCAGAATAAAATACATCAATGACATGTATGAGACATAAAAGATTTTAGTTACTATGCTGTCGATCCATATGAACATTAACAGTATAAAAATTAGTTGTAATGTACTACAGCTACCCTCAAATGATTAAAAAACAAAAGACAGTAAAATTATGTACTGCCAGTACGCATACTATGTTACCATGACAATATTATGAGTTAGTTCAAATTAATTGTTAAAAAAAACAAATCAGGTGAGCAGAGTACTTTTAAGATAGTAGTGTTCATTGGAACGTTACCTTTTTATAGGATTACTGAAATAATTTCTGAAAATGCTTGTTTACACTTGCATTATATTCTATTTGCAGTCACTTTTTTACCTTGAGCTACTCTACCTCTACTTTTTACATTACAAATAATATAGCAATCTTAAAACAAATTTTTGTCGTCATACTTAGGTAATGTACTTTGCAGATTAACACAATGTTATGTGAGGGTGGCATAAAAAGCATATACACATAAAAGGTAAGTGAAACGGGTGATATTCAATTATGATGGTCATTTTTGTAGGAAATTAACGAAATTTTTCACTTTTCATCCTGAAAATTAAGCACAACATATTAAGAACACACTGTTACATAAAATGGAAGGAGTCTTACCTTTTTCTCCAGACTTATTGGAGCCAGAAGCATTGCTTGAGAGGCTGGAGTCATCAGAGTCGTAACCGAAAGCTGTGTTGTCTCCCGCAGCCTTGGCGTTAGGGTGGCGCTCGCGGCGCGGCTGCCAGCGGCGCGGCGTGGCGTGGCCGGCCGGCGACCCTGCCAGGCTCGGCAGCCCGTCCAGCGGGTAGGGCCGCGATGTGCGCTCCTGCCCGCCCATCACGAACATCTGCCCCGGCCCCCCAAACGCGCCGCTCCCATGATACATCATCGGTGCGCCCTCGTTCATGCTCACCTCTTTACCCTGCCGGCGGTTCAGGTTATAACTATACGTTCACGAACACCGGCGAAATTTTAGACTATAATTTTTAGCATACCGACCTGTATTTCGACTGTTAAATCCGATGGCGTCCGGCGTGGCGGGCAACTATTGCGTCATAGTAGGCGTAGTAAATTAATTAGAGTATGGTGCGACGTCGAAATCTAGTGATTCTATTTATCTTGAGTACGCCGAAATTCGAGACGATCGTCAAGTGGGACGTTCTTTCCGATTTGATAGCTTCCGGCCTTCAATTGTCTCGATAATAACGTGTCGCTTGACTCCCACTGTGTGAAAAAAACTAGCTACAATTATTTCGACGCCGGTAATAATAAATCTACCCACGAATTATGGCAAATCTGTAAAATCTAATGAAGAAGATCCGCCATGACTTTAGGGAGCAACACTAGCGACATCTGACGGATGTGAGTGAAGTAGTACACGTGATTTTACTTTTTTCTACTTCAAATTCCGAAGTTCCATTATAGGCCAGTGATTTATTAAAATATAAAAATTTCAGTCCACAGTCTTCCCCATGCTACAAACAAATCACTGTTTATATTAGGAAATAATAAAGCGTTCATAAACCACTGCTGAAAACTGAAATTCTAAATCACATGACATTATTTTCAGTGTATTTTTTTTCCTTTTGCAATACTCTGATGACAGTGACATTACAAAACTCGTTCCACTACACAAATGTAATATTTTAAGCATTTTTGAGTTGCGTCTTTGTTTCTCATTCATAGATTGTATGACGCTGCCTTTGTCAATCAAAATGAATGTACAAAATATTTATTTTTCATGCCATTTGACATGACATTACAATTTGCCAGACATTCGTAAAAATAATAAAATTACGTACAAAAATAATCTTATTTCCCGTTACAAATTGTTGACAGTGATAATGAAAAACATTTCGGAATCTGAGCAATTATTGTACTAATTATAAAATCTATTTAGCGAGTGATGACGTTGAATGGGGACTATGTAACCTTAAAAGTGTTAAAAGAAACAAACTTTGCTTTCTCATTGTTTGATTATCATCGTTATCTCGGTGGTAGAGTGCGTTGATATGTCACATTTCGGAGATTTTATGGACGGTGTGCCCGTTAAAATATCGGAGAAGTATAAGCGACCGCTGAGGTACGATTTACCTTATTCTGTAAACGAATGTCCAATACGAGCCCAGAATCTCGTTGACAGCGCTAATTATACGTGTACGTTTGAGAAGAACGTCCTTGCTAAACTCAAGGAGCTTAGGAATGCGAAAGAGACGAAGAAGAATGAGAGGCGGCACCGTCTACAGTTGCTACAAGAGGCGGAACAGAAGAGACTCGATGCGATAGCCGCCGCCGAGGACGAGGAGCGGCTGAAGCAGCTCAGCGTGTCCGAGGTGTCGTACCCCAGCACCGACGACATCAGCCCCCTGTCCGCCGACGAAAGAGCTGATAAAAACTGTGATAACACTGCAAAAGTAGATAAAACATTAGACCATGCTGATGTACCCACACACATTAACTATCCTACCACTAGTAATGCCTCTGAGTCTCAACTTAACATACTGCAGCCCACACTTGTGAAGGCATATCAGCAGGAGAATAGCTTGCTTGATGACCCTGATCCACTGCAGAATTTGAAGTTAAATACAAAGATATCTAGAATAGCACATAACCATAACATAGACACACTAACATTTAGAGATTTTGAGAATGATACTTCAAGTCCATTTGATAATGTGGAGCTAAAGACTATAAATGATATGGAGCTGCTGGCACAAGTTCTGCAAGACCAGAATGAGTCAGCTGCAAGTAGTCACCCCCCGTCACACTATGCTCCAGAACATGGATACACTGTGCCCAACTGTGGGTCTCAACCACATGTTGATGGAGTCACATTTTTACCAGCAACATACATAGAACAACCTATGCAAAATACAAATATGATGTATGGCTCACCACAGCACTACTCTATCTCAAACGGGTACTATATCCCCACAGATAATGATGCTGCTAATATGTACATGCAAAATTACCAATATTATGTTCCTCCTAATCCATACCCCTCTGTAGAACAATATTATGGAAGTCAGTTACCAACTACGTCTGGAGAGATGGTCCCTGTGCCAAATGGTTCTGCATCATACATTCCACAGCCTTACTATTTCCAGTACCCTCATGTTCCTGTGACATATCAGACAGGGAATGCACCGGAACCTTACCAAATGCCTGTACAGAATGAGAGTATAGATCAAAATCAAGAAGTTGCAGGACAACAGACTATAGTGAAGTCTAGATCACGGAGTGTGCCAGATATTGTTAGGGAATTAAATGAGGAGTTGGCAAAACTACGGACAAGTGAGAGGTCATATAACGTTAGTCCAGCTCCTAAGCCCCAAGCTCCTCAGGTAGCAGGTCCTGCTACAAGTGATAAAAAGGAAGAGAAGAGGAGTAGGAGGAAATCAGAGCATCTTCCGAATCCATTTGAGAAGTTGTCTCCGAAGTTGCAGGAAATGTGTCGGAAGATTCAGGGAATGGGTTTTCCTCTAGACAGGGTAGCGAGGGTGTGTACGCTTGTAGGTGATAATGATAAGAAGGTGAGTGTTCTCTTGTGGAATATTATATTTAGGTCAGAGGGTTGTCCAGTTTAGTAAGGCTTTTTGAGGATCTTTGTTCAGAATGATGGTTTGCGTGTTATTAGATGATGATGATGTTTTCCTCACAAGTAGTGGCGTGCCTGCGTGGACAACAATACGGCTAGCCCATAAGGCAAGCAGACTGTTCAGAAACCCTAACATTATGAAAAGTATTGTATTGTATAACGGGCTGGTTTCCGCAACTCCTGGTAAGAACATCATGAAGAGTAGTAGGTTATAAGGGCAAGACTAGCTTGTATGAAAGTACCACCACTACTCCCAAATCTACTTTTTTATTAAAGGGAAGAATTTTGTTTTCTGAATATAAATACTAAATCCTTTTAGCATAATCTTACAATTTCAAAAGATAAGTAGACGCCCACAAATGTTAAATAAATTCTCCAGAGTTTTCCTCTTATACCAATATAATAAACTAGCACTTCGCCCGCGACTTTGTCCGCGAAAATTGCGATATACTTAATAAAGCATATGTTACTCAGTAAAGATGTAGCTTTCTCATTGTGAAAGAGTTTTAAAAGTCTGTCGAGTAGTTTTTGAGTTAAATCGTAACAATCACTCTTTATATTACTTTAGAAGACATTCACTGACCTGGCGTAAAAACATGCCAACTGTATAAGTAGATGTAAAATGTTTGTTTTTTTTTTTTTTTTTTTGTTAAATAATCTGCAATCAGTCGCAAGACTATAAGCAGGTTAGTTGTGTGAAAATGACGTTAAGGCGAGAAGACCAGTGTCTTGTCTGCCTTTTCAGAACACATCCTTCCTTTTCAGTCTTTTCGTCGTAAGAGGAGGATTTAAGAGGTCATAGGCCAAGGCATTTGGATGAGTCAATAGCCTTTCAGCATATTTCTTCTTGAAGTTGTCGATTTCGGACTGAACAGTCGGAACATTAAGATATTCGTGGATCTCATCATTTCTGGAGAACCACGGGGCACTGGTAATCGTACGCAGGATGTTGTTTTGAACTCGTTGTATGCACATAATGTTACTCTTGCTGGCAGAGCCCCACAGTGGGATTCCGTAGGTCCAGATAGGTTTCAGGACGCTGTTGTAAATCAGTAGCTTGTTATCGACAGACAGGACAGAGTTTCTACCCATAAGCCAGTATAAGCTTCGGACCTTATGGTTAATTTCATCTCGTTTCTTCTTGATGTGGTGGGTCCAAGTGAGCCTTCTGTCTAGGTTAAAGCCAAGGTATTTAATATGCTATAGATGTAAAATGTAATGTAGAATGGCACCTTGAATTCAATGCTAATTCTACAATCATACAGGCTAAGCAATTAATTGAATGTGATTTAAATATCTTTGGCGAGGCATTTTACAAACAAATATTATTTGAACAAGTTTGTGGTTATTGGTTCTTTTCTGTAATTAGACGCTGTTAATTCAAAAGTAAAAGTAATAGCTGATTCATTAAATATGCTTGATATGTATTGTTTCAAAACCTTCAAATAAATACTTCGTTTTGGTTTCTGTATTCCAAAGCTCGACAACCAGTCTAACCAAGAGGTAATGTATCCCTTAATAACTGGGTTGTGAAGGTCAGACCTATCTGACCGCTCCATGTAAGATACTGATATTCAGCTGCATCCAGTTAGACTGGAAGCCGACCACAACAGAATTGGGAAAGGCTAGGCAGATGATGATGAGTTTCAATAGCTGCCATAAACATAAAAACCGGCCAAGTGCGAGTCTTACTCGCACACAAGGTTCCATTATCCATAGCCCGAAATAATATATTAACAATATTTTGAACTGTCATTCATTAGTTAGTAAACTTCCACTCAACCGCAAAAATAAATTAGTTTTTCATAGTATGTCAATGAAAAACAAAGTTACTGCTGCAGTTTGATGAAAAAGTCCCATATCTCAAAAACTAAACATCATATCTTATTGAAACCAATTTTCGTTGATAGTTTTTATTACGTTCTACAATCTTAAATATTTTCAGAATTTTCCTCCTCTTACTTTAGAAATTAGAGGGGGGGGGGACACATTTTACCACTTTGGAAGTGGCTCTAGCGCAAACTATTCAGTTTAGAAAAAAAATATATTAGAAACCTCAATATCATCTCAATTTTGAAGACCTATTCATAGATATCCCACACGAATGGGTATGATAAAAAAATAATAATTTTATTTTCAGTTATAACTATGGGTGAACCCCCAAAATGTATTGTTTTTTTTTTCTATTTCTATATGTGTAAAAATCGTAATGCGGTTCACAGAATACATTTACCTACTTACCAAGTTTCAACAGTATAGTTCTTATAGTTTCGGAAAAATGTGGCTGTCACATACGGACGGACAGACAGACAGACATGACGAATCTATAAGGGTTGTCGAGATTCTTAAAGACTTATTTACTTTTGCCAGTCGTTGTTGTTTTTTTTCCTTTTTGGGGCTTCCAATCTGTATTTTAATAAGGTAACAACAGCTCCAGTAGTTCGTTATATAATAACTTAATTATGTAGCTTATTTGGAGCCAGATAACGGCGTTTACTTTAACAATATCAGTGGCTAATGACGTTGGTAGTCAAATAATGAAGGAACAAGCAATTTTGGTTGTTATAACAATGGTTTAAAGTTGTTAAATGTATATTTTTTTAAGATAAGCTTTTGACGTTGTATACGAATTGTTTTGAGGATACAGTGCCATCTAAAACAACAGGAATGCGCCACTTTTTGGATGAAGGCATAAATGTATGGCTGTTTAAGTAAACAAAACGAATGGACACTAAATTGGATTTTCAACTCCGGGCCTACAGAACAGTTCTAAATCCATCTGCAATAATATTTAAGCACTCTTTGAGGTGTCGCGTAATGTTTGTGAAAACGGGCTATCAATATATATACGGGCTCATTACGTCTGTGCTCAATTGATTTGGTATGACATGTCGCCATTTTGTTCGGCACGAACTCGAAGTTGACTACTCAATTAGTGGTGATTATTGGCCTTTTAAATCTAGGAAACCTGAGTGAGATGCACGGTCTTAACGTTCTCGGTATTCCCATAATTTCAATACAATGGACTAGTCTTCTTCTATATTGTGTGGTTACTGCAAAACCTGGTGTCGGAGTTTTATGTCACCCATGGCCCTCGGTCTTGGCTTTACATGCCGTCGAGAAATATCTCTCAGGCTTACATCCAACATTATCTAGCATATGCATACCCACAGAAAAAACGTTGAGGTCATATTTCCCACTACTGGGACACGACCCTTTTCTGTGAGAGGGTCGTATTCCACCACACGGGTTTTCGCCCTGTTGGAAGATGTCACATGTCTTATATTTTTTAGTTTCATCAATTCCATTAATTGAAATTAACCACCATTTTTTTTCTAATTCCAGGTGATCGAAGGTCTATTAATAATGGGTGACCTCATGGACCTTGGCTTCCCAGAAGGCAGGGTATCAGCAGCATTAGCCAAGCACGAATTTAACCGGGACAAAGCTTTGGACGAGCTAGTACCGTAACGGAGTAAGGAAACCCCGAAATATTACATAAGAAGACTCGAAAAGTCGTAAGGAAAATGTTTTTTGTAGGCGGAAGGAAAAAAGGAAGTACTCCTTGATCGAGTCAGGTTGTGGCTGACGGAAAATGGCGTCTTAGCAAGGATTTGGTACTGGAAAATATTCTACTAAAATTGTACAGTTGAAGAACGAAAAGGTTCATCTTTAGGGCCTTTATGCACAGTGCAACTTTGTCTTTGTGAGCGCTGCATTTACGCTGCATCTAAGGAAAGGAATGTATTTGAATATTGCTCAGCCTTTTGGTTCTGCAATTGTACTTAGTACTGAACTATTGTAAGCGATATATTTCCAGTATTAGTTGACCAGCGAAGTGTATACCCAAGAAGTTTCAGAGTGGTGTAGGGAATATCCGTTAAAAGTGCTGCGCCGTGATTTTATGATGCATTTGACTATTTCGTAGTTTGGAAGATAATAATATACATAGAATCTGTAGGTGCTGTGGGCCTTGTGCGAGTTTTTATTGACAAAACGTACTTGATCCAGTTAAAGTTAACTTTTATTTATATGAAAGAATTGTGGTTCCCATTATTGTCACCAGAAGGTGCTAGTTCTGTTTCAGTACAAATTGAAGTTTACGTTAGGGGGGGGGGGGCTGCGCAAACGCAGACACTTGTTGTTACCGACAC
Source organism: Cerastis rubricosa (assembly GCA_949152445.1). Taxonomy (NCBI): domain Eukaryota; kingdom Metazoa; phylum Arthropoda; class Insecta; order Lepidoptera; family Noctuidae; genus Cerastis; species Cerastis rubricosa. The sequence goes on from OX424541.1 coordinate 1,311,146, forward strand.
AGCACACCGTCACAGGAAACCGTAGCTGCTGTGTCCTGTAGCGGCGACCGGACACAGTTTACGTCTGCGCACGGAGTGGCTGATTTCATAATGGTTATATAGAAATCAAATATTCATTGGTAGCTTGTATCCGACACAAGACACACGTTTGCGCAGCGCCTCAGCGCGATGGTTTAAGTATAAAAACTCGCATTAAGCCCACATATATATAAACTTTAGACGATGTCTAATAGCGTGCGAACTTGCCGTTATTAAAATAATTGATTTCGTTATTTGCTTAAATGTTTTGAAACTATAGGAAATGTTTTTAATTACTTTCTGTTAGGTAAGTCACTGTTGCACACTAAATGATAGAAATCAACTCTTTATTGATAATGCTTCCCATTAGTTCTGTCTTATTTGCCTTCTCACTCTATGGACAAGAAAATATGAATAGTGCATAGTTCTATTGACGCTTAAATTTTATTGTCAGGGGCCAGTGGCGGATTCAGGATTTTGGTTTGGGAGGGGCTTGACCCTGCTGAGGGTAGTAAACAAATCATCATAAAGAAATTTAATATTTGAAAACAATAGTCATTAATTTAAGGATAATTAATGAAATTGTACTCTAGGAAAACGTGCTAAAACATTTAAAACACCTATTATTAAATTTATGATTTGTCACAGGCGCGGTCCTAGGCATAAACTTTGGGGGCCGTAGCCTGGAATTTGGCTGAGAAGGGTTACTCCGAATAAAAAAATGCAGATCGGGGGGCTTTAACACTATAAGGAACAACTTTTCAAAAAGTTTTATCAACCATCTCTGAATTTGTCTATACAAAATAATCATGGGCGCCGACACGTTTATTTCCAGGAGGCTGCATCTTCAGCTTCCCGAAAAAGCGTTGTACTCCACCACGGATATGTTTGGTTTTCGTTTATCGGTGTCGATTCATGCAAAGAATAATTTACTCGAGTTAAAAAAAAGTAGTATCGACGTAAAATTTTGACACCCATATCAAATTTTATGTGTTTTATTTTTGTCTGTTAATACAAAAAATGTGTTAGTTTTAACATCAAAACTGAAAAGAACGCAGAATGTCAGAGCGAGCTCGAAAACTTTAGCAATGCATAATTGGAAAGGTTAGACTTCCTTTAGACGAATAATGCAAAAAACTTTTGAGAACCAAGAGTATGAAAATGCGAGCTCGAAAATGTTTGCATCGCTGATCTATTACATTAAGTTCTTGTTGGTTCTTTCATACAGGAATAAGAATAGGGGGAACTCTGTCAACTTATATGCAGAACTGAAAAATGTAGGACGAGGAACGAAAAAATGTTAAACGGGCTCTATTAGCAAGCGAAGCATCCTGGAAAATTTGAGAATCTCTCTTTGGATAACTTAGGATGTTTTTGTTAATTTATACATGAATGAGAATAGGGGGAATTGAGAAAATATAGAACGAAAAATAGCGAGCGAAAAAATTTTAGCATAGTTGTTCCAAATTTCGGAGAGCTTCAAATTGAAGCAGCCTGACTCCGCTTCGGTTATTAGGTTATTTTGGTTACAGAGATGAGAATAAAAGTAACTCCGTCAATTTATACAGAACTATGGATACCCCCCTGGATCCGCCACTGTCAGGGGCGCTGTGTGTACATTTGTGAAATAGTCTGTGGTATTGAAAAAACAACATGGCGGTTCAGACTATGATCACCCGCCAAAAGAAGCACGCAGCACTTCATATTGATAAAGCGAAGCTTTTACGAGTAAGAGGGTCCCACTTCAGACTTTTGTTTCTATAGAAATCACTCATTTTTAAGTAGTCTTCAAGACGAGCGCAGACTGTCGCTCTGTATGCGACTCTGTCGATCTGTATGCGACTCTGTCGCTGCGGTTAGCGGACAGCGACGAATTCGGAATTGTTTCTTAGAGCTTAGGACACCGAAGGAACATAACGATCAAGATGGGCTTAGCAGTTCTAAGTGATCGAGATTGTATAATATAGCTTATATTTTGACAATCGTTTCGTTGTAGAACAGACGAAACATAAGGAAGAATGGATTAGGAATATCCGCCAAAATCCTAAGAAAATTGATAGAAAGTGTGTTATAGAATTAGAATTGAATTTTCTTTCTTTATCCGAGTATCCATGACTCAAAAACTGTTAGTAAAACTTAAGACTATGTTAGTAATAAAAAACAAACAATACAACACAAACGGCTGCAGCAACCCATGAGTAATCGCACAACAGCGACCCACATAAACACAGTCTAGGCGACTTGCAATCATGCTTGGGATACTGTTGGCGCTGCCCCACCAGGAAAGGGCTCCTTTAACGCGTTGTCACATTGTTGTTATGCGATCGTCCCGCAGATTCGCAGACCGCAGGATCAGCTGTTTTGATACGTGTAAAATAGAACTTTCAAACTGGATTATTTTTGTTATTGTTCTATGAGGTGCTTAAAAAACTACATTAAGCATCTTTAATTATTTTAAGTCTGCACGATTGTTTGATTTTCACCACAAAGTTCCTGGAGTGTCCGGAAAAAAGAGGTTTTGTAATTTAAATGATTAGAAAAATTTAAATGTCTTGATCGGTGATATCCAAATGTGAGTCAGTCTTATACTTTGATAGTGCACTTTACGATTCTGTAGGTTATTTGTAATTTAGAGATTGTTGCAAAAATGTGTTGCGTAAATTTGATTGAACATTTAAAGGAAATTAATCAATTTTTGTTATTATTTCTATCTAGGTTATTAACAAATTGCTGGCAATTAATTGTTTTAAGGCCTTTCTCTCAATGTCTGTTACAAAAAACGTATGTTTTATTTTAAACTCTGTATTTTAAGGCTTAGAGTCTTGTGTTCAATATTTGCATGAACAAGGACTCTAATTGGGAGAGGTTGAATGTAGAGATGTAAAGCTTGGTTTACATTGTAAAGGTGTGTTTGCCCGTAATCTTGTGCAGGCACATGCGTAATATTAGCCTGATACTGCCACTGCAGGGCAAAGGCACTCATATATAGAAGGCATGTGTTTAGCACCACGCGTGCTCAAGCCAGATTGCCGATCCTGGCCCCTTATTCACAAACGCTCGGATTCGATTTCGATTCGATAAGTCGTATGTCTGAGCGAGATAGACATCCGACTTTCCGAATCGAAATCGAATCTGAGCGTTTGTGAATACGGGGGCTGGTTCCAGGTATCCAGGATTCCTCACTATGTTTGCCTTCATTGATGTCAATGATAACTAAGATCATAATAGAAAAATGCGTTTTAAAAAAAAACTGTTGCATTTACGTAGCCTAGCAAGATTTTGTACGACCGTAGCGATCTGAACAGCTCTATTGTTTGCGTCATTCAAGTCCTGGAGGGTGCAGTAAGTTTTGCACGATGACTCAAGCTCATTATGCACTCTTTTCCGTAGTAAACGTTACTGTTGCTGTTGATAGATTGCAATACAGACGATTTCAATATACCCAACCATTATTCAAAGAACTCTTTTGTATCAAAGAAGCTTTTCAAGGACCCTTTCAAATGAAAAGTGGAGAGTTCATATTCACTAAGTCTGACGGATCTATAGCTAACTAGACTGTCCTTTTCTTGTTATATAACACACAGTTCGTCGCCTTCGATCATTCTCTCTGAGCTTTTTACTGAGCCGTTTTTGGCTAAAGTTTTTGCCGATTTGTTAATATTTTAAATCCCTGATCACCCTTGACAGCACTGACCTACGAGTAAGGAAGCTACTTACCTACTTTATTTTAAAATCCATATTTAATAGCTTCATACCGTGATTAAAACATAGGGCTTGTACACAAAACTGCGATGCGACGTCGCATCGTAAAAATCTACGAGCTCCCGCGACGCATCGCAAGAACTTGCGAATTGATTCGCATTGCGCATTCCTGCGATGTTGCGTTTATTTTTACGATCCATGTCACGACCTAGTTTACAAAATACGTTCAGTACATTTGACGGTCGGCGAAGGAATGGTCATTGGTCACCCGAATTGTGGAAGGGCGAGACGCCTTACCGCACGAAATCGCATCGCAGCAATTCGTGTCGCAGTTTTCTACGTTGCAAATTCGCATCGCGCCGATTCGCAGTTTTGTGTACAAGCCCTTAATGTACCTACGGAATTGTTGTTGCCAAAAAATTTCCTGCATTTTTTTTCCTGCTAATACCACTTAGTTTTTTAGTCTTGTACGGAAGTACTTACAGGTACAATAATAAAACGTTTATCGCGATCGATAGTTCTAACTTCTTATCGAATCTATAAACTAATCAGTTTGATGTCCAAAATAACGGAAATGTTGTCTTTTGTTTTAAAGACAATACCATTAAGATAGCTGATCTTGTTTTGTTTAATTGGTTATAACGATTTTGTATTAAAACATGCACTTACAATACACTTAGATCTTTTGATACCTGTCTGTTGATCTATCAATTTCGATGGTAATCTGCTATGATTGGATAAGGGTATTAAACGAATATGAGACCCAGCAACTCTGTTAATTACAGCTATGTATTGTAACTGCCTAGCCTAGATACTTATTTCTATGAATGTTGCACTAAATCGATGTTCGTCCTTATCTGAACAGAGTTTTACCATCCAAAAACCAATGCATTTAAGTGAGATCTAAATACATGATAAATAATTGTTTTGGGTAGACAAAACAATGAAGTTGAGACCGAATTTTTACTTACTGTAAACACGGATTCTTTAGGACTTGTCTTGCCTTTCTGTGAACGATTTGAATATAACGGTCCATTGAAACGAGGAGTTTGAAAGGCTCGTATGTACCTACACAATCTGTCACTTTCAAATTAATAGAGAGAATATTAAAAATAAGCTATAAGCTTGTAATATTAATGACATTGTGCGAACCGCCATTTTCAGTCCCTTCTTATTCGAGTCTCAAATGCATTGTAAGCACTTTGAGTTGTATTTTAATTACTTATTTTGATTACTATGTTTATATTGTAAATAACACAACGTGCAATTTTCTTATGTTTTGTATATCTTTTCACCACAATCACAATTTTTAATTATTTTAGCAAAACTTGTGGGACTGCAGCCACAGTAGGCGTAGGTACACCAGTGGGTTAATTCTAAACTTTTTCGGTAAAAGTATGCTACAGAGGTACAGAATTAGTAATATTATATCTTAAAAGTAAAATAATTTATTTGTTCACAGAATTTTAAAAATAAAATCTTTGTTAGGTGATTCAGTACCCATATCGTTTTTCCCAAAACTGAAATCCGCGGGAATTCGACACACTTACAGGGAAGACAGAGTTTATATTCCCGATGTATAAGTTTTTCTGTCAGTTCTTATTAAATAACTTAAGTAGACTTTATAATAAATGTTCATTTCACTTGGCACGCGTTGCTATAAAAGTTGTATTTTCTTACAAAATTCTCCCCAACTACAAATACGTGTAAAATATAATTTAAAAGATGATTTTGATTTTAATATAAAGAATTTTGTATGAAAATGCATCTCGCGGATCACACTAAAGCTTATAATATATTATTTTTGTATGTAGATAATAAAAATACTCTAGTGTAATATAAATTGAGTGAATATACCTTATGGGTGAGTGGATTGAGGCGAAGCGGACGGGAGTGGCAGAGAAGACCAAAAAAGGAATAGCAATGTCAATAGAAATCTTGGTTCTTTCTGTGACCTCTTCTCTACGCGTTAATGAGTTTCCTTTGGAGCTGTTTGTTTCAAACGAGGTTATTATTTATTTGTAGTATAAAGAACGTTACTAGTAGTAAATTGTAAGTGAAGGCTTCAGTAGAATGGAAGGAGATTTTATACATTACAGCTTCACAAACGAAATGTATAAATAAAAATTGTTATTTTCAATTTCTTGTTTTATTAAGCTCGCAGTATTGTCACAACCTTTCATTTTTTTTTTACAATTCATTAGTAAAACGAACAAACTTGTTACTCTCAGTCCTTACTTTTCTTTGGGTTTTCATTATATTAAGATCAATTCTTCAACATTTATTTAATATTACCTACTTAGTATACTATTGGTCTCAAGGTAGAACCTTGTGGTAATCCATATATTTGTGTCTGAACGATGTTGCTTTATATTTCGCCGTCTACAGCTAGTGTACCAAAATTCGCATAATATATTCTGTATGCTCCTCACAAGCCAACTTCCATATTTGGTAGAACACGTAGAAGAATTATTATTTATTATTCGTAGTTAACGATTCTGACGGTTCTGAGTAGTTCAGATCATATTCCCATGAATATCTCCCATGTTTATTAAATAGTTAACAGCATTAAAATAAAATTTATAGTGCAAGCACGGCGGGTTGTGCTGGAGCTGCTACTGCGGCTACTGTGAGCCTCAAACGGCGTAAATACTGTAACCTAAATGGCAGTTACAGTTTTGAGCCGTTTGGGGTCGAAACGCTCGGGTCATGGGGCCCAAGTGCGCATCTCCTTTATAAGGAAATTTCTCGTCGACTGGTTGACACCTCGCGAGACCAGAGGGCTGTGGTAAAGTGGGCAATGGGATGTGGGCGTGGGCTACTACATCGGAAGTGAATAGTTTCAGCTCAATTTTGGAGGGCACCAACTAGCATCTAAGGATACAAGTTTAAAACCAATTGTGGGCCACGCTTCTCCAGATTCGGCACCTATAGAACTCATCATTATAGCTTCAGAAGTCAGATGCTCTGCGCTGCATCAATTGGCAATTAGGTCTTCAATCATAAAACGTATAGTTAAAATACTTTATGTTCATAGCGAAATTAAAATAGTGAAACCGGCACCGCCAAATGCGACAAGTCAATGACCATTGTTCTTTGTTAATACATGACCCGAATAAACTAGTGTTTGTCTTCAGACTTGATTAATTAACATAGTCGCCAACTCACAGACGTCTTGCTACCGAACGAGCAAAAAACAAGGAAGGGTTTGAATACAAACTGCAGTGCCGACAGACAGAACACACCATGCAAATGATCTTCAACAAGTCAACACTACATCTGGTTTTAATTTTCTTGCAATCTTTAATCATTTTGATACTGCAAAACGATCCTACGCGCCTTGTGATAAGAGTGTGTTAACATTGTGGTTTTTTGTTTATATTGTTCCATTTTGCGTTATAGGTCAATGCCAAGATTGTGATTAATGAATGCGTGCACGCATGCGGTTGTTTAAACACCGGCTGCGTGTTTGTATACCGTGGAGGTTAAGTTGGTGTCCCAGATAACTTACCGGAGCGCCGGTAGAAATTATGTTTAATAGTTTAGCGAAGTTTTGGTAGCAATGGTATAACCATTTGAAGTAAAGATCATAAATAGACAAACACTTTATTGTAGCTAAATTATTCACTTTGTAACCAAAATTTGCAACACCTCGCATAAAAGTTCCCATCAACAAGGCCGTTTGGAATAAATAAATTTCGACATCAAGTGAATTTGTTACAGCATTCTCAAATAAAGAAACCCAGCTTCCTGCGGTCTCGCGTACCTAGTACCCGGACTTTCGCAAATAGGTCATAAAATGTAGTTTCCGCGAGCCGGTGACCCACCAGACAATGGGCGACCACCGCATTGTCTATTGTCATCACTGGCCAGACATGCCGCGATGAATGGGGCAAGTTCATTCCAATGCGGCCCACATTAGCCAACCGAGGGAGACACAGGTACAGCGATTCCGCGAGCGCGATAGAGAACGCAAGCGAGAAATACGGTCTGCGCGGACACTCGGAATTACCGCTGCTTGAGTTTTGTTTTGGAACGGTCCAGTTGCCAGTTGCATGGCGGGCGGCGCACGAGTCGAACTGTTCCCACGCGCGATACGATTAGCTCGGCGCGGTGTAACGTAACATGAACGGGTCGCATTTCTATACGCACCGCGCCTCGCCGCGCTTGCACCGCCGATAACATCTGCGAAACCGATATTTAGGCCGGCGATATCGTGATAGGGTTCGAATTCGTGTGCGACAATTCGCCGGCATCGCGCGGCCATGTGATCGCTCCCCGACCGATGGGAGCGAAAATCGAACAAAAAAGCCGCCTGCTAATGTCTACCCCTCCCGGCCGCTACAAAAAAGGGATAAAAAGGTTATTCCTGGAATGCACACATGTGGACGCCGGGTAAAAGTGGGTGCTCGTATTGAATCCGCAGTGTTACCACGATGCCTCGGAGGAGCAGGTGGATGCATCTGGCGGCGGGCGTCGCGCTCGGTGTCACTTTCGGGATATTCCTCAAGTTGTGTTTAAGGACTTCATCCAGGACGACTATGGAAGCATGTCCGGAATCTGCCAAAGTGTTTGCCGATCCCGACCCTATCGCCCTGATAGGCTTGTTGCCGAACGAGACTGTTCACAACTCGAACAGAACATTAGTGTTCGTGGGTGTTATGACAGCTGAACAATATTTAGGTTCGCGAGCAAAAGCAGTGTACGAAACTTGGAGCCAGGACCTGCCTGGTCGGATAGCATTTTTCAGTTCGGAAGTGTCACGGGCGCCGGGTTTACCTTTGGTTCCGTTGCGTAATGTAGACGACAGTTATCCTCCGCAGAAGAAGTCGTTCTTGATGTTGCTGTACATGTATGAGAAGTATGGAGATAAGTTTGAGTGGTTCATGCGTGCGGACGACGACGTGTATGTGCGAGGTGATAAGTTGGAGGAGTTCCTGCGATCGGTGGACAGTCGGAAGCCTCAGTTCATTGGGCAGGCCGGTCGAGGTACGAGCGACGAGCGGGATGCGCTGGCCCTGGACTACAATGAGAACTTTTGTATGGGTGGTCCGGGTGTGTTGTTCTCTCGGGAGACGTTGAAGAGGGTGGCGCCGCACGTGAAGTACTGTCTGAAGCACCTGTACACCACGCACGAGGATGTGGAGCTGGGCCGCTGTGTCGCCAAGTTCGCTGGAGTATCGTGCACGTGGAGTTACGACGTAAGTAATTGTTCTAATAAGCTAACTTGTGTAAATAAGTTACAAATGTGAAATAACGTACGATTTCTTTTGCGAAAGATAATATTTTTGGGACGTAAATATAGTGAATTATCATGCGTGTTACGAAACCCTGAGTTTTAACGTTATCGTATGATTCTAATTGATACGCTCGCATTATGAGCAAGCTCGTTCGTGTCAGCATTTTGGCTAATGACGATGTTTTTCTAGCCGGTTTACCTAGCCAATACCGCGTAATTGATCAATATTTGAACTGTCAAAACGATCGCAGTCCACAAATCAATATCAGGTTTTTAAATGGTTTATTTTTGTCAAGATATTTTAACGTGTAAAAATATATTAAAGAATGGTAGATAATAATATGTTTTACGCACAAAGATGGTGGAAGGTTACGGGTAACCATTGCCCAGCAGTGGGAAACAAAGGTTTAAAAAAACAAAACATTAGACACGTAAATTGTGGCTTAATTAAATGTACTGGCGTTAACTTTACGACAAGAGACGTGGCTTGCCTAGCCCTCAAAGAAATTGCATAGGCCGATCCTTTAGAAGTTTAGATGCCTTAAACTAAAGCGGACAGTTTCCTTATTGAACAAGAACTTCTAAAGCATGATTAGTATCCGCAGTTTTATAGCCAAGACTGAAGAAATAAATCAATTTACTTGGCTCAAAAGTAATTATTCGGCGAATCAATGAGCGTAAACTATTCTTATTCTTTTGGCCAGTGTTTTTCATTTGTAGGATCACTGACCGCGGCTACTTAGGCTGTTGGGCGGTTGACTTTACGGTATTTTTTAAAGACATAAAAAAGTCCGTTTGACATTTACTTTTTCTATTTTTTAGTTAGCTTTTCTTGGACTGTTGTATGTCGGATGATGTAGGTACTATTGATAATAGTACAAGCAACTACATTTAAACCTAATAACGGAGTGAATAAAACGTACAGGAGTGATAATATCTAACTGCTTTCCACCTGGGTAGGAAACAAGTAGGTACCTAGATACTTAAATTATACCATTTAGGTACGTAAATGATTTAAAGAAAATTGGTTTTCAGTATTGTGGAACTATTAAATACCTACCTTGGTCCTAGGTATTATAAATGCCTGACTTTAAATAATACCATCATTGTAAATACTTAGGTACCTATATTCGGTAGTTCTGTAATATCCAATGATTGTGTAACGTGTATTGTCGTAATTCATAAGTTTAACTTGGAAACAGTCTAACAGTAATAGTCCAGTCTAACTTATGAATATTATGATCAAAATAAATGACTTTTGGAAAACTTTTTAAAAATTAATCTAATAAGTAAGTAGTTAATTGTTATACGTAAGTGCGTTTCAAAAAAGTATCTAAGTACCTAGGTTTTCATTTTCAGGAAAACAGCCATAAAAAAATTGTCGAGATTGATTAGATCAATTAAGATTAATAACCCTTTCGTCCGGTTATAAAGTTATAAATCAACTCGATTTATATCGTTATAATTACAACTATAATTGATAAGCAGTTACCAATTACTATTTTTTTTGGTATGAACACACTTAGTTTTAATTGGGCTGATTTGTTATTGAAACAATTACCTAAGGAAATTCCGAAATAATCGGAAATGGTGTTAGACATATTTTGCTGTTATTTCATTACCAACACTAGACTGGGATTAACCAGTTTGAAGCGACAATTGCATTGTTTCAGAATGCTTCTAGGACTATAAGTACATAACATCGGACATCCCCCAAAATCACACAAAGAGCACAAGCTAAACTATAACCTGTATAAATTGTAATTCATTAAAACTGGCTGCTTTTTTACGAATAAAAAACACAAGCATAAAAAGTACTCGAGATGTAATGTGGTAGGTATTAGTAGATTTCACCCATGTCCAATGGTATTCGTACTAAGCGATAATAATTGGATAGGCGTTTGATAACCAAAACCGATCTAATACATACTATTTATATAAAAAGTAAAGGCTCCTTCAAACAGGCGCGACGCGGAATAGCGGCCTCGCACATAGGCGCGAAGCGGCGCTGCGCGGCATCAAATCGATTACTCGATCCTAACGTAATGAAAAGCGACCGAAAAGTGATAGATATCTTAAAATTGGGTTGTCCTATGAACTTAAATCTTTTTGGATAATCATTTTTATCCCCTACTGTAACTTTGAAAATCAAAATGAATCAAATACACTCAACGGCACGGAAACTTGGCCACCAATAACATGCCGATAATTTCTATTTAAATATTTAATTTTCACTATATTATGGGTTTATGCACTAAATTAGGGTTTTTTATGGTTTTGTAACTCAGTTATTGAAAAAATGATGCACCAGCAGTAATCTTTTAAAAAATAAGCAGTTTCACAAAAATATTGATTTTAACACTGTCAATTTAAAAAGAACACAAAATGAAAAATAACCACAAAGTCTTCGTTGTGTTTGCTTTTTAATATCGGGTGTTTCCTCCCCTAGCCCCGATAACAGCTTGCATTCGTTCTGGCATACTTTGGATGATGTTTCTGATCTCAACTTGTGGTATGCTTTCCCAAGCGGTTAGTGCTGCATTTCGAAGCTGGTTCAGAGTTTCAGGCGGGTTGGAGGAGGACTTTATTTTTCTTTTAAGCATGTCCCAGATATGCTCTATTGGATTTAAGTCTGGACTACGAGCTGGCCACTGCAATTTTTGAATACCAACCTCTGTAAGGTATTCCTCCACGCAATGTGCAACGTGTGGGCGCGCGTTATCGTGCATTAGGAGGAATTCGTCAAACCCAATAAACCCTGAATATGGTAACACGTGTTCCTGAAGAATTTCCTCGATGTATCGTGTTGCCGTTAATCGGTTATCGACGATAACTAACTCCGTACGTGCATCGGAACTTATTCCTCCCCAAACCATTATAGAGCCTCCATGAAAACTAACAGTTTGTGTGGTGGTAATGGGTAAAAACCGCTCTCCTCTTCTTCTCCACACTCGCTCCCGACCATCTGGAGCTCGTAAAGCGATTCGACACTCATCTGTGAACAGTACTCGAGCCCACTGCTCATGGGTCCAGTTGACGTGTTCTCGTGCGAATCGAAGTCGAGCTACTCGGTGACTTCTGAGAAGTTCTGGGCCGCGTGCTGGTCTACGAGCTTTTAAATTCACTTCCTCCATTCGTCTTCTCACTGTACGTTCACTAACATTGACACCTCTTGTGAACTGGAGTCGCTGGCGTATCTCAACAGCGGTGAGGTAGCGGTTTCTCAAAATTTCCAGGACAATAAAGCGGTCATCCCGGGCTGATGTGCATCTGACGCCTCCGCTGCCTGGTCTGCGGGAGTAGCGGCCTGTCTCCTGGTATCGTTTCAGCGCATACTGCATCGATGAACGTGGTACATTCAGTATAACAGCAATTTCTCGCTGTGTCAGCCCTTGTTCGATCAATGCTACAGCTTGTGCAACCTGTGATGGTGTTAATGGCATTTTTATTGGAATTAAATCACCTTTACTTATTGAATTAACAGTACGATATCACAATAATTGCATAACCTAACAATAAACTTTCACAAAACACAAATTTAAAACAGCAACTTAGTCGCTCAGATGACCGGGTTCAACTAAAACTTAAAAATAACGTCATATTGCACTCAAACATGATAAATTACCCTCTTGAACTAAAGGTAAACATTTTTTAGACCAACCTTCATAATAAATAATCATAGGAAACACTTAAAGCTCTTGTTATCGCGAAATACGCGCTTGGCCAAGATTCCGTGCCGGTGAGTGTATCTATACTAATAACAAACTAGATTGTCAAGTTACGTAATTATACACAAAACAAATTTCAAAATTTTCGATCGCTTTTCGTTACGTTAGGAGCGCGTAATCGATCAACAAGTTGATGCTGAGGCGCGTTGCCGCGTGGCGCCGCGCGTACGGGCGCGGAAGGCTCGACGGAATACAAAATGTTCTACAAATCTTTTGTTTCTTGTCGCGTTCTCGAAAAAACACAGAAAAACGTGGCGTCGCGCCTGTGTGAACAGTTATGCGCGTTTTCAAAAAAATTATTCAACGTAGGTTTTGTTGCGGCGTCTCACGTCGCGTCGCGTCGCGCCTTTCTGAAGGAGCCTTAACTGTTTGTCTGGGACTTTTTCACGCTTAAACTACAACCGATCGTTTTTAAAAGATAGGTAACCATCCCTGAAAGTATACCTATCCTAAAAACGACTTTTGGATACTTTTTATCCTGGATGACCAAAACTTTGATACAACCACAGTAACAAAATTTCTAGAATAGAATAGAATAGAATAGAATAGCATTTATTTGCAAATATGGGTAATACATAAGTAGGTAGTAGTAGGTATATACATCGGAGTTCTGCCATATTTCACCATTCGGCATGCAAACATTTTCATTATACAAAATTGTTAAAATTAAGATTCTCATTAAACATTACATTAATTATTACATTCAATAAATAAAATTATTAAAATTCAAATTGTCATTAAAACATTAACTTAATTATTACATTCAATAACAAAACATATTAAAATTCAAATTGTCATTAAAATAAAATATACGTACATTAAATAAAATTGTTAAAAATTAAATTGTCATCAAAAGTATAACATATAAGAATAAAAGTCGTGGTCGTACATAAATAAAACAAACATTAAAATTCCAGGTCATAATTAATATGGAACATTTCAAGCAAAACAATAACTATTACATTAAAAACTACAAATATTTAGAAAAAGGTTTTGTCCGTTAAAAACTCAGTTACACTGTAGTACGTTTTATCTATTAATAATTTACGAAGTATACTTTTGAATTGCACCGTTTTCAAATCTTTCCAAGCCCTTGGCAATTTATTATACACAATTGGTGCCATGTAATAAATACTTTTGCGCATCATAGCTGTTTGACACGATACCTGATTTAATTTTGTATTGTCTCGCCTATTTCTTGGAAACACATCGGCCAAACGTTCAAAACGATTTGGATTGTTCTTTACAAATAGAGCTACCTCGAGAATATAAATACAGGGAAGTGTCAGAATGTTGTACTGCTTAAAATATGGCTTGCAACTGTCGGTGGTTTTTAGTTTGAACATTGACCGGAGACATCTTTTTTGGGCCTTAAATGCTGTCTCTTTATCGGTGGAGTTTGCCCAGAAAATGACACCGTAGCGCAAGTGAGATTCAGCCATACCGTAGTAAGCCGCAAGAAGTGCTTTGGTATCTACTACGGAGGATAACCTATATAAAGCATATGCTGACGAGCTCAATTTTTTACACAATACGTCTATATGTGCTTTCCAATTTAAACTGCAGTCTATTTGTAATCCCAAAAATTTGGTTTCAATTTTTTTTTTTTTTGGTATTCTAGGAGTAGGTACATATCGACGACAATAAAAAGGGGGTCTACTCTCTAAGTCCGTTAACGGACCGTCCGTTACTAGCTTATACTTCGAAATTAAGCTTACTCCCTAGTATTTTTAACTCCCGACCAAAAAAGAGCGGTGTTAAGTATAAGTTTGATGTGTGTATCTGTGTATCTGAGAGTCTGTCTGTGGCATCGTAGCTCCTAAACGGATGAACCGATTTTGTTAAAATTGGTTTCGTTTGAAAGGTGTTTTAATCGAGAGTATTCTTAGCTAAGTTTCGAGAAAATCTGCTCAGCCGTTTGAATATCATCACCTCTTTTCTAGTTGATGAAGGGAAATAAACAACTTCCACAGGTCTGGTCGATTCGAAATTTGAAATCTTGTCACTAGTCACCAGGGGCATCGCCGGAGGGGGGGGGGGGGAACTGCACCCCCCAAGTAGACCGGTTAGCACAAGCACTGAACAAAGCGGACGCCCGACACAACGACGCTTGGATTAACTTTTTTTAGTTTTTATAGAGGTTTTATTGTGTCGGGGATTTTTTAAATTTTTAATTAATTTTTTTCGTATTCATGAGTTTCTAAAACACATCCGAAGTAAGGACAACTGTCTAATCGTGTTGTTATTCATTTTTAGTTCGGGCCCCTGACGAATCATAAGTCCGTGTGTGGTACGGAGTGGGAAACGGCCGTAACTTCGGGTTTCGTGTTTAGAGAGTAGACCTCCTGGATATGGAAACATCATGCGGAGAAAGTGTGCAATAACTTAGCCTTCCAAAAAAAAGTAGTAAACTGGAATTCCTACATTAGTGTCAGCGCATCATAGTTTGGTTGCTTCCTCACTTAGATTTGGTGTCATATTTTGGGCAAACTGTAGTAAGAGGGAAAGAATTTTCAAGGCCCAAAAAGTTGCCTTCGATCAATGACAGGTATTAAATATGCAGAAAGCTGTTAACATTTTGTAAAGCCTTAAAAATACTTACATTGCCGTCCTTGTACAGACAGCGTCATTAAATAGTTACCCCCCTGACGGACTCGGCCGGCGGCCGGACTGTAGAAGGGTTAGTACATACTGACGCTGTCTGTACATACTAGAAGTTGCACAAACAGGTGCTTGTTCGTCCTAAAAATATGTTAGCACGAACAAGCACCTGTTTACGTAATTTCAGAGTCAAAGTTAAAGTCATATTTTTTAAATTGACTTTATAAAAAAATTGACTTTGACATTGTACAATTTTGGTGTTATTTTATGGTGTTATTTTATGTTGTTACTTAAGACTTACACAAGCATTGCAATTATCATTCGCCAGTTACGGATACACGACTACGCACGGAACTAATAAGGTTACAATATGAAGGCCAACTTTTCAAAGGTTAAAAACGTCTTAACTAAAAAAAAAAACATGGGTCAAAAACTGGTATAGCAAACTTCCGATAAGGCATAACCAATTCAAGTTTTAAGAAAAAGTTATCAAAACTGCTGAAGATTGTGTTACACAATTAAAGATAGCAGTTTTTATTTAATTTAGATGTCTGGTTTTGATAGCGATTCCAATTTTTTAAATTTTGTAGTTGACATTTTAAATTTGAAATGGAATTTTATATTGAAATTAATCTATTAACATTTTTAATTTAATATTTTGAAATCTGTAAATTAATCTATGGACATTTTTAATACATCAAAAATTTCAAATTTTGACATTTTTTAATATATTACAATATATTAAAAACACAGAAAAACGTGGCGTCGCGCCTGTGTGAACAGTTATGCGCGTTTTCATAAAAATTATTCAACGTAGGTTTTGTTTTTGTTGTATATTGTAATATATTAAAAAATGTGTGTACCATGCTACCATTACGTGTGCAAACAATGGTAGCAATTTTAGTAGATGCAATATGTTAAATCAGGGGTTGGAAGAAGGGGTTGGATTTTTGTATGAAGTGTGGCCTGCCTAAGTTCCGCCATTTTAATATTTTCTCAAGGTTGCGGCCACGCATATGACCTCTATTGATCAATAGCTGGTATCAATACAAACTAGTTTTGTCTGACACAAAATCTTCTAAAGCGTCACGTTTCTGAGATATGCTAGGCAGGCCATTAAATTCAAACCCCTTTGTATGCTTTTTAAAATGGGGGTCTCTTGGGTCTCTCTTAAATATTACCAATATATCTGTTAACCTACATTATTGGCAAATAAATTATTACTTTCTTTGCTTCTGAATTATAAACAACCAACGAATGTCGCGGGAAACGCAAATAAATGTTTGATTTTCTAAACATAGTCAAGATCAGGCTTTCTCAAAACCAAGGAAAATATTCCGTGTATTAAAAGTGTACTTATCATGAACATTAGAGCGTACTTTTATTACAATAATACGAACCGTTACATTTGCTCTTGTTTCCACGGCGCGAGTTAATTCAAGCGGTTGCATGGCAGAACGAAAGTGTTACAATTACTTAATGCTTGCTTCGTGGCTCTTCACGTGTTTGTTTATGTAAGGAGTTCTTTCAATTTCGATCTTATCTCTTATATGTGACTGTAGATTTTGATGTGGCTTCTTTTTCATCGTCATCACTACTGTTTTTTCTTTTCCCGGAGCGATTTATCTACGCTTGGTTGATGTCAATAAGCTTGCTACCTATAACAGTGGACTTTAACACATCTGGCAAAATTGGGGTGTACTGCTAACCTTCCAAAGATCACAGGCAACTTTACCAACCACAGTCTTCGTTAACAGTTCTGCAGTGGCTAAACGATGGTGTGGCCAGCTTTCTGCATCAAAGTTTAATATTTCACACTAATCTTGTGGTCCCGAAGACCCCAAAACTATTAACAGTAACGGTGTTGGCAAAAATTGAATTGAATTGAATGAATTGACATTGTTCTGCATGGTGTCGGACGTAAAGAATAGCACCATCCCATATCTTCCCGTGGGTGTCGTAAGAGGCGACTAAGGGACTTGCCAGAGAAGGGGCAACAGCGTTCTCTGTGTTTTTGTAACAACCGTACTGCGATCGCCAACCCGCCTGCCAAGCGTGACGATTATGGCAAAACCCCCCAAAATGTCAATGTGGCGACACTTGGGGGAGGCCTATGTCCAGCAGTGGACGTCTTTTGGGGTGAAATGATGATGATGATGATGAATTGACATAAGCTACCAAAGCTTAGGTCAGTTCATATTAATATGTCAATACAGTTTTAAAAATCGATGGAATACGTAACACTTTAAGAGCGATTGCCAACTGTGTATAAAACTATGTCATTGACTTCATTAACTTCATATTTAATTTTGTTTTATTTTATTTTGCTCTGTGACTTTGACATAAATTGATTTGATTTGACTTTAATTCATTTGTCTTTCATATTTTACGTCATTTAAATAACTTGATTTATTTATTAATCAATCAATCACTTAATTATGACATTTTTATTGCATGAATAGTGTAATATTGACAAAAGTGTATTTATATTGTTGTGTAACTAATATGGGTCAATGACCTGAAATAAACGATTTTTATTTATTATTGACACATCTTGTCGTTGCTGTGCTTCCTTCTTTATCTTTGTAGTCTCTTTCATCTGAGTAAAACCGGATCTACGGAGTCCGGTCCTTTGATCCTTGCTTACTGAGTTTCTGCACGTACAGCCACTGTCGTCTGATTTCAATCATATTGTAATTTCGCAAAATTTTGTGTTAAGATAATGTTTCTTCTATATTTATAATCTTCAGCTCGCCTCATGTTGAAACTACAGATTAGGTACTTTATTTTAATTAGGTACGATTCAAGCCTACGAACAGATCGATTAGTTTAGCTTTTTTAGCATCTAGCTTTGACTTCGAAACTTATTTCTTCCAGCCAAAAAACATCATAATCAAGATAATCACAAAACGTTGTGTATCTACTCACTCAGTTTTTCCTCTCAAAACGAACAGTTGCAAGCGGCGCCCATACTGCGACGTCACGTGTGAACTGCAAAAAAACATGTTCGACAAGAAAGCAAAAACAATATTATCTTCAATGTGTAGTGTGTTTAAACACACGTGTAACTTATTCATATCTCCACATAACATGCTGTAAACGGTTTAGTTTATAAACAAGTAGGCATTTCCGTAGGTTTGTGAGTAGAACCAGAAATTACTCATATGTAGTTGAATTCTTTTAGTCATGTGCTAACACTTTTAGGCAGTTTTCGTGACTGTGGAATTGCAGTCGCCATAGATAATTATGGTTCCTACTTTCTGGGCTAATACTTAGGTTCTCATCCTTATCTTCCTGCCGTTGTCCCATATCACTTGGGGTCGGCGCGACGTGTTTTTTATTCCATTCTCCTTTCCTTGGTCTTCTTCCTCTCCATCCATCTAAATTTTTATTCATTACTCTTTTCGTCACATGCGATTTGTCTAATACTTAGGTTCTAAGGACCAATATTACTTCAGTTATGAGATGAATTACCAGACCATGGTATATCCTATCCTTGACAGTACTGAGTAGTAAACACTACGATTTCCTCTGTAGTCGTTACTACACATTGCCAAGTGTGAGTAAGTCCTGGGCTAAAGATCAAGCCATTATCTAGTATTATGCTAATTCTTCCTGTTAAGGTTCATTCTAGTGACACTTCATTCGTTTACCACCATAATAGTACACAGGTATAATGATATGCCGGGTCTTAAAAATGTTCAAGTGGGTATCTACGCAAAGTTACGATTAATTGAAGGTTAACTTAATAATTCCAAAACATCAATCGTTAACTAAATGAAGATGATCTCGTCAAACATCGTTTTTGAACAAATCTATAAAATAAACTTGAAATGTTAACCTTATCGATAGTTTCTAGTTTCATTGAACATTCTAATCCACACTTACAAAATATTTTAAACAAGGCTGCAACAGTTAATCAGTGATTGCCAAAAAAGCTCGTTTATATTCTAGACTCAACTTCCACGATAGTTCTAAACCAAGATTACGTCTGCGGCCGTAAAGTTCAAGGTAAACCGTTGTTTATTTTAACTCGAGTTTCCGTAATACAGGTTTGCACGAAGGCCTTAGAAAAAAAACATAGCTTGAAGATGATGGAGTTTGATTTATAGACGATCGATTCGAACTACATAAATTCCAGTCTAGTTTTTTAGGTGAAGTGGTTGAGTCTAAATATGTTTTGAAATTGAAAGTTGGTTATAGATTTTATGATGCGTAAAATGATTGGAATATTTTTTTGTGGCGCTGGTTATGTAACTGGACTCACGATTCTTTCTAGACTTCCAAAACCGTCAATACTCTGACCAAATAGAAGAAAAAAATCCTGCTAAGAATGTATATTTATAGATGGTATTTTCGAACTAGTCAAAGCAATACATTTCGTGAGACTCTAGCATCATGACTTGAATCATGAACATAGTAAAACCACAGTTAGACTACATTAGTATGATAATGACAAAGAGTCATGAATGTGTCTCAATTAAATTAAGTGGCCACATTAGACGCTACGGTAAAATAGTTCAGTGCAAAGAACGGTTCACACTAATCTGCATAACATGCTTTTCTCGTTACGGACATAGCATAAAAATTGGCTTAAGGACTTAGCTATCTGTAATTTGGTCTAGCAAAATAGAGGCATTGTTGTTACACTGTGTCTAATGAAAATATTGAAATAGTTGCTTTAACAATACCCTGTGCGAGTGCTAAGGTATCTTTATTCCCATTTAAATCCTGCCATTGCACTCTTAGAGCTTTTATATGATTGCAATACTTGGCCAGTCCTTAATAATAAATCAATAGCTCAGTTTGTATGTGTTTGAGTAGGTATGCAACTCCCCAAAAGTAAACTTATTTTTGGCTCAGAATCAGATAAAGATGCAGTCACCTCTAACAACATTATTATTTGGCGAATCGTCGAACGCAATATGTATAGTTAAACGATAAAGATCGAGCTAAGGTGTGTTATAATAGGGAATTTCAGCCGAATACTCGCCAGCTGAAAATTCTATAACTTGATAGGACCAAGACTAATGTTAATTATGTAGCTCTAAAAGCTACTTGTAAGGATTTATGTCAATAGAGATACGACAGACTAAGAAAAAAAGGAAGCAGACTTTGTCAAAGATGATACAGCTAAGGAAGAAGTGAATAATGAGGCTGTAGCTGATTCAGTTACGGATAAGAGACAGCCTTTTAGTAGATTCGTAGTAAAATAATATGTCAGATAAAGTAACCTTCAAATGCAATCCCACCAACAAAGAAATCCTTCAAACAATTCTAATTTAGATTTAGCATTTAGTTCGACGTACCCACAGTTAGCACAGGTCGTTGTTTTAAATTAATTTGTATTCAAAACATTGTTACGCGAGCTATACCGTATGCATGTCTTTAAAACTAATGCACTTCGTTATTTGAATTAAGACGACTGCTAACTTCTTCAAGGTGATTATTTAATAAGATTTCTTGATTTGAGACCATTTGTGTATTGCTTTCTGAAATCTATTTGACTCAGTCTTTATCACTTCTTTGCAGTTTATTTACCGCTTCATAAATGGATACTTTACGTTTCTTCTCAGGACCTTCTTACTTTCAGTGTTTCGCTTTTCTCACACATTAACATACTTTAAGTACTAAATTCTCTTTGAATATAATTTACTTGCTTGTTATCTTATTTTAGACTACCATTTCAATCACTATAATTAACTATCTCCGTCGAACCAAAGAAACAATTGCAAGTAAAAACAGCTCCGCTTACTTCAATGCACATTCAAGTGAACACAACCGAGTCGAGTTATATTTGTAATGGCATATTAAAGTATTAAAGCAACGATCCCGGCACTAGGTGGTGCAATGGCAACCGGTTTTTGAAACCGCCAGCATTTTTTGCGACCACGTGATGTCTTGAGATACGTCGGGGCATAGATTAGCATCATAAGTGACGTAGATACGACACTTTTGTAGCTGTTGTGGGTTTTGGAGGTAGATAATGTGGTTTGACTCAGGAATTCAATAAAATAGTAAGGGCTAAGAAACCGCTCCCTCCCCGGGAGCGGTTTCTTCCTTAATGATTGCTGAGATGTCTTTACTAAGGACAGTTTGCGATCCCTATAGTTGTTACAATTTTAGATGGTCATATTATGTGGACTTTTAATCCTTCTGTGTTTTCGCCAATCTGTCTAATTTCAACAGTCTCAATGAAAGTTGTTGAAGCATAAGATTCAAAATGGTGTGCAGCTTCCCTTTCACTTTATTATAGATTTATTGGTACTTCATTCCAAACTGACTTGAAACTTTAAACTACTGCAGTACTTAATTAAAATGATGCAGTAGCTTCCTACAACATTGATTTAGTTAATCAAACACGTCACGCTAGTAGGCTAGATAAGATAGCCTGGAACTCTGCAACAGTGCAACACAGGTCTTATCACACAATCAGTCTGGTTAATAACTGGGCGTGAAAGTGAGAGTTGGCGGCTTATCAACCTATTTAGATACAAGGACTTATTAGAAATGGGTTAGCTTTGTGATACATGGATCTTTATGGCGTAAGAGACTAATCACTGATGGTGACTGATTGCCTGGCACGTATCCACGTGCTCAACCATAAATTTTTCTATTTAATACCCGCCTGCTTCTCTACTCTCATCTTCTGAGGTGTACCGCGTTTTCGACAATTATAAAATTAGTTCAATCATCAGGTTCTTTATAGAATATTACTGATGTTAATCTTCATCATGATCTCAGCCGGCTGTTTCATAGTATTGCTGAATGTTATGTCTCTTCTTGATGATGATAGCTTGCAAAAGCTACTGTTCTTATTTTTTAAATCTCTGCTCTTCTGCGTAGTGTACTTAGAAACCATCATGAAAATATGATAGATTGCGTTGAGCATCAATCATCACAGTTGTTACAAAGCCAGCCGTATTTCGCGTAATAATAACATTCTCGCAACAGTAAGCTTTAAAGAAAGAGAACACAACATTCTCGCAACAGTAAGCTTTAAAGAAAGAGAACACAACATTCTCGCAAAATTATGAGGAGCATTCCTCATAATTTTGCGAACTAATTAGCTAGCACGTGTTACAATTACTATACATACGGCATTGTTGCTTTAGCGGTGGTCCAGTGACAACGTTACAAGTTGTAGCATTATGTTGTATTATTTATTTCATCACCATTCTGAAATTGGCAAATGAAACGGGCATACCCTAGAACTAAAAATGTGAAGACATGCGACATCTACCAACCCGCACTGGGATGCATGGTAGATTATAGCTGTCTCCCTTTCATAATGTGGAGGAGATTTGTGTCCCAGCAGTGGGAAGTTTATAGGCTGATTACGCGCTTCTTCAACCGTCTGAGGAATTAAACTGTTATCAAATCTGTACTAAATATATTTTTTTGCCTGAGCCGTGGTATCTTATCTCTGGGTGACGTTGTTAAGGCCATCTGCTAGTACTTATGAAAAATTATAGTAAATGTGATGATGCGTATGAATGCATGATACACGTTGAGTATATATCGTATCACCGTAATTATTTATAGCCTGAGATTTCTGTTTGTGACCAAATGCTCTATTAAATACTGCAATAATTATCTTCAACTGTAGGTATGAATCTGGACTGTGATGTATGTTTACCCAGATATGCATCTTGGATTGCATTTTTTTTGACTTGAGAAATAAGAAACAGGACTGGTAGTGATGAATAGCCGTTGTGCTGTGTTAAAGAAAACTATCATCATCACCATCATCAGCCTATGATGTTCTCACTGCTGGGACACAGGCCTCTTCTCAATGAGAGGGAGTGGGCTATAATCCACCAAGCGGGCCCAGTGCGGGTTGGTAGATGTTACATGTCTTCGAATTTTTAGTTCTAAAACATGCCGGTTTCCTTACGATGTTTTCCTTAACCGTTTTGAGAGCAAAGAAAACTATATATAATCCAATGCACTACTCTTTACTTGCTTTGCTTGAAACACTGGTGTATTTAATAAACATGCGATGTTTCTACACAGTGTGTAAGAAAAAGACATGCTGCGAAGACCCCAAATAAATTGGGAGAATATGATGATGTGATTCTACACATTTCTGCTACATTTGATATGGTATGCCATTCAATTCAGAGGTACCTAAATTATGCAAGTTTTAACGAAACCCAAAGAAAAGATATACCTACTCTTGATAATAAAATCTTTGTTAAACGAAATCATTTCTGGTTTTTATAACATCTTTATCGAATTTAGCGCCTAAATATAATGTGCCTGATGATAAACATTATCATTTTTATGTAACAGAGTTAAGAACTAGTTTGATACGAGAACGATTTTAAACTAAGTTTAGCAATAAAAAAGATAATAAATGACCTGAACGTACTAACATATGTGTTCAGGCTTCGTGCTTTGTATAAAGTAATGAATAATAAACAAGTTACTTGAAAAATAAATAATTAAGTGTCTACAGAGGATGTGAGAAAGCATTAAGTCAAAAGAAAAACAGTTTCTAAGCCGCTGTTTACTTTACTAAGTGAATGTAATATTTGCACAAGATCATACTTAGTACAAATGCATTATGCATTTAAAGCAATACTTTGAGTTTCTGCAAGTTTCATTGAACTTGCAAA
The DNA here is from genome assembly GCA_949152445.1 of Cerastis rubricosa. Classification (NCBI taxonomy): domain Eukaryota; kingdom Metazoa; phylum Arthropoda; class Insecta; order Lepidoptera; family Noctuidae; genus Cerastis; species Cerastis rubricosa. The sequence continues at coordinate 1,335,055 of OX424541.1, forward strand.
CTCGGGAGTTGCATCACTCAATTCGTTTTTTGGAACGGGAAACCTAATCCGTAAAACTTCTCAAGATAGTATCTGGAGCCGTTTCTTGGTATCTCATACAGTTACGATTTCAAAATCATCTGCTACCGATATCCATACTCCAAACAGCAAGCATTTTGACTGTCGGATTCCGATCTTATCTTCGATATCACTCGACACGTAGCTCGAACCAGTTTCATAATCTGGTTTATCATATGAACACATTGTTCCCTCCATAAGAAGCGTTATGTCCAGCTGTGGATGGTGTTGGCTTTATTGGAAGATGATGCGGAAACGTTCTCGGAGCATGGTAAGAGCCCAATTGTTTTGATATCGGTGCGTGTACGCAGTTCTTATCTCGAGGTTCCCCGGCTATCTCGTAAAGGGTTACGAGAACTTTGCAAAATACCTAAAGATATTAGTAGGGTTACTGCTTGAAAGGAAATAAAGCTATCGGAAGCAATGCTAGATCTTTTGGTTTGTATTGCAATATGCATTAAGCCTGTTTGACAATGCGTAAGGAATTCTCCTCTGAATTTCGCAGTTAATGTTCATGACTGTTGTTTCTTCAAATGAGGCTCGTTACCTTGTATGCAGCCTTTAAATTAAAAATATCATCTCTGAACTGGACTTATTTGATTTTACACCTTCTGTGGATTCGGATCTTTAATTCCCCTTGTTTATATAATTCTTCAGCTGAGTCTTACGTCTTAGTCTTCTTCTATAGAACTTTGTTCTCCAAGTTTATGTATTAAGACCAAGTTCTTTCATGCTGTATTTTGTTCTTCAGTAGTTCTTTTTATGTTTGGATTTCTCTTTTGCTGAATATTTTCCTCAATGATTTCTAATTGATTCTTATTTGTCTTGTACTTTTGGCAATGACTAAAATATCTCTAGAACTTACCAAGACAGCCCTATTTATAGTTACTACGTATAGATACAAGTACAATATTTACTTGTAGTTATATATTCGTGCACGTATTTACAATAGCTATCGTTCATGTTTATGAAGGCAGTGTAAGCTGCCAAGGACGAACTAATATCCTCTCTCGAAAGCGTACTGTATTGATGATATCATTGACTTGTTGTTGATCGTTTATGTTAATAGTATCTCGATTTTCATCTCAATGGTCAATTTATCTGTTTAATCAATTGAAATGTTTTTGTTTGATGTTTTAATTTTTCGGATTCTTGTACGTATTATCTAAACTAATATTATAAAGAGGAAAGATTTGATTGCATTGTCAAGGCCATCCAATTTGATTGCATTGTTGTTTGTTTGCATTGACTAGTCCGATTTGAAGAATTCTTTCAGTGTTAGATAGCCCATTTATCGAGGAAGGATATAGGCTATATATCATCACGCTACGACCAATAGGAGTAGAGCAGCAATGAAAAATGTTGCGAAAATGGGGAAAATGTGACGCAAACGAAGTTGCGCCGGACAGCTAGTAATATACAAATTATCTCTTGCTTCGGTGAAGGAAAACATCGTGAGGAGACCAAACCAGCATGCCTGAGAGATGTTTCTCGACGGCATGTAAAGCCAAGTTAGAGGGTTATGGGCGGCATAAAACTCTGACACCAAGTTAGGCACTAACACGAAAGAGTAGAAGAACATTTTAAATGTTTAGAAGGAATCAGTGTACAAGATTTTTTTTTTATAATTACATCTATTACGCGTCACGTTGTTTGTCCGGGATGGACTCCTAAACTACTTAACCGATTTTAATCAAATTTGCACACCGTGTGCATTTGATCCAACTTAAAAGATAGGATAGCTTACATCTCAATTTATAGTCGCAATATTATTTTATTGCAAATTAAGTCACAATTATCTGTTAGCCCCAAACGCTTCTAACAGATGGCGGTATCTGTTGCTTGGATTGAATGAGTATTCAATAAATGGCGCTGTATATGAGCGGAGCAGCAATGAAAAATATTGCGAAAACGGGGAAAATGTGACACAGACGAAGTTGCCCAGGACAGCCAGTATTTTATAAAAAAAAAACCATACATCCTATCTTATATATAGGATAAAATAATCAAGATTAGATAAGTTGATAAGAGACTACAACTCGTACTATGTAGATGAAATCATTTGTTCAAAAATTCGCCTAATCATTTTCTTTATACTATTTGACTTAATCTTAGCTTACCGATTTCTCTGGTGTGAAAATTGTTGCTGAGCCCCCTAGAAAATACTCCCCTAAATCGTTTTCTACTGTGTTTAAACATAAATTAGTCACACTAAACACCTCAGTTACTTGTAGAACTTAAATCTATACATCTAGCTGGGAGCTACGATGCCGCATCCCTTATTTGTCGGTGGTTAAAAACACACGAACTAACAAACAGTTGACATCTAATTAACATTAGTATCAGAAGACCGTTGTACATACTTATACGTATCCTGTGACGTCACATATAATGGACATGACGCGAATACAGAATGCGTCTAGCCAGTCATGTTGAATAAACATATAAACATATGCGACAAAATGATAAATGTTTATTTTATTTGTGACATTGAACTAGAATCCAGAGGTATGAATAAAAATATTTATATTGTGTAGTCATAGATTCTATTTTTATCCGTCAAGACTATGTTAACTATTGTTTTTTTGTTAAATTGATCGATAAGACACTGAATTAAGGTTAAGTTCAAACAGTCCAATTAATACAGCTCGTCCAAACAAATTTCGTGAAATTTATTCTTTGGGGCACCTGAAGTTTCACGTATTTGGAAGTTAGTTTCAGTTGATTATCTTCGGTCTACGTTCCAACTCCAGTGAAACGACATATAAATCTACCTGAGGAAGCTTAAATAGGCATTGAATCTGTCTTTCCAGGTTATCCAGTATCTACCTTCTCTAAAATTTTGAGAAAACCATTTTTTCACATAACTTTTTGCTACTACTATTTTATCTGCAACCTCACTGTATGTTGGTTATCAGTTCTGTAGGTGAACATTTGCACACACACAGACAACAGTGTGAGTCACTGAGTAATCGTGAAGTAATATCTCAGGACAGTGAACTGGCCGACACAGCGGATCATAACGAATTGAAATAAAAAATGTAGATAATAGTTCTGTGTCTATTAATAAATAGGTCGTGTCGTCTGGGGAATTGGTGGGTAATGATAAGGAGGTCGGAGGTATTCCCTCCCGGGCTTCCCCGAAATAGTAAGTTCTAGGTTTTTGTTCTTGGCATTTCATATTATTAAGGCAAGATTTCACAAATAAAACTTAACGTGGCCAAAACTTTTAAATTGCGTTCAAGAGCTGTCAAGGTTATTGTACTAAGATAATTGAAACTGCCAGCTCCCAAACGGGTACTTGTACTGATCGTGTTCAATGTCATTGGTGAAATTCATTGTAAACTAGCCAGACTCGCGTTTGACGAGAGTAAAGATGGTCTTTACTTACTATCACACCTGTTGTTGGGCGATGATATGGCCGACAACGGCGCACGCTTCATCATTCTCCTGCCTTTATCCCAATTTATTTGGGATCGGCGCAGCATGTCTTCTTCTTCCATACTTCCCTATTACTTGCCATCTCATGAGATACCTCCTTTCTTGCCATATCATTCTTCACACAGTCCACCAATGGCGCACGCTTGCCTAGAAGAATTATTGTTTTAGTTTACTCAAAAAGTTGAACACTTTGGATGGCGCTATGACATGGAGTAGTATAAACTTTTAATAGGATAACGAGCTTTATTCTAGTTTTGTAACCAATGACGTGCGGTCTCCTGAATAACGACAGTGTTGCCGAAACTTGGAATGCCCGCCATAACGCAGTCGCTCAACATAGTCTTCACCTTACGTCTGCCCGTCCGATTATGGCAAGGGCTATGAGAAATACTTACTCAATATGCATTTATGTGAACACGAATTGCCAATAAAAATATTTTACTAGTTAGGATAATGTTTAGTCATCACCAGATCGGCCTTCTTTTCGGCTAGTATTATAAACGGTCGTGAGCCAATACCACTGTTATAATCACGATTAGTAAACGCTATAATGATTGCAATATCCATAAAATAGCATAATCTCCCAGTTGCCCTTCTAGAAAACCAATAATTGGACAAGGTGTGTCTATTTTAAATCTTAAATAAATACTCCTTGTCCATTATTGGCACAGTTTTACATTTTTTGCTTTTGTTTGTGTTGGCATGTTCATCTATCCTTTATTTGACTTATCCGATGTGCACAGTTTTTACGTGCTCGTCAAATCGTAAAAATATGCACTCAGTGTTACCTGCAATATAAAACAGTGTCCAATAAAATAAGGATTGCGAACCGTGTTTCATATACAGGGTGTAACGCAAAGGATATATACATACTTAAGGATGTGCTACAGACCATCAAACTGAACATGTTTCTCCATCGGACAAACGTCGTAATAGCGAAAAAAATATCAGCAGCTCCATACATTTGGGTCGAATAGGTATTAAAATTTTGTATGGGGCAGCAGATAATTTTTTCGCTATTACGATGTTTGTCCGATGGAGAAACATGTTCAGTTTGATGGTCTGAAGCACATCCTTAAGTATGTATATACCCTTTCCGTAACACCTTGTATACTGTTGGCGTTTCTACTGTTTTATGTCTGTGTTGTCAATTCGTGGTCTGAAATATTCGAGTTTGAATGGAGTAATTAGCGGATATTCCCATAAGTGATTTCATGGTGTTATTTCTGATGCGACGACATTACGTTACTTTCAGTACTTAGGTTTGTGTTTTCTTTTTTTTTAAGTTGCTTGTATATTTTCGTTTGGTATATATTCTGTACTTAGTCGTAATTCAGTCTACACTCTTCTTGGTCTTCTTAATACAAGGCAAGATCATGCCATACCGAAACTCTTTAAAAACTGGGAAACATAAAACTTACCGATGTTTTTCATAAAACAATAAAATTTATTATAGAAACAGGGTATTTTTTTTCCGAAACTGTGCTTGCGTTCATCAAAAGTCAGAGAACTTTTGTGAATGTTCGATATGGAGAAAAGAAGCCACAAGTAAGTTGGTAGTAACGCGTGTAAATAAACTGGCTGGACAAAGATCACCAATGCAGTGAGTTACATAACGTTTGTAAAGGAAATTAGAGTGACAACTCAAACGTCACGATGTTGCCAGTAATGCTACATTTAAAGTAATTGTTACTTTGAGTGCTGGTGAAAAATACTTCGACAAATATGCTGGAAGCTGGAAAATATTACCTGTTATCTCACATGCAATTATAATTAAGTCACAGTTATTTTTAGAATGCGGTTGAGACTTACTAGATAAGTGATAACGCAGGTGCAAATGATTTTTTTGGAAATACTTCTGGAAAAACCGTTGTTGGTTCGACTGGTCTGGGGTCCAAAATGGCTTTTTCACCAGAATCCTAATAGGATATAATATGATTATGATTACTGACGCAGTTAACATGATGAAATATGAATTGTTACTTTGTGACCATTTTGACGAATTGTAACGTAACTGCTAAAGCGTCCATTGCAGGACACCTGGTCTTTGTTTAGGCAAGAAGGAAGTCAGACTGACTCCATTGAACAAATCTAAGTTTGATTTTAAGAACGTTTGCACTAATATTAGGTGAAAAATGAATTGCCAAAATAAAAGCGCTTCTTTGGATTTTCAACACAAGGCATTCGTTTTGATATTGTTATATCAAAGGGTTTGTGTGATTCTCACTGTCCACAGTTCATTAAACCTTATAAACTATACTTATCCATAAAATATGAGGTAGGCATGGTACCCTAAGGCGACCCCCTTGACAAGGTTACTACACGTTGTAAAAATTGCCAGCACAAAAAATAATTCAGTGATTAATATGCGCAAAACTGGTTCCGTTTTTATATTAAATTGCAGACCGTTTATGATTTTATACGCACGTTAAGAAGGTATATTACGCTGTTGTACGTGTATACCTTTGACGTACCGCAAGACGCCAACAATTTTTTCCCCTTGAAGCTCGGGTTCTCCGTTATTAAATATTCGCTTCGATAAATCAGACATAAAAAAACCTGTAATATGTATATTCACCTTATTCAGCGTCGACATATTGTAAGTAACTGCTAAAGTATCAATAGTTCGAAAATAAAAACACAATTTGATATTCGTTTACAAAATAGTAGGTACTGTAGTATCTGGTATTCTAGCTATAGCTGCATCCGGTCAGATTGGAAGTCGACCCCGACATAATTAGTTAAAGGCTAGGCAAATGATCTTACTTTAGTCTCGACTCTCGATCCTTCTTAATACCAAATAAATCATCTGACCGCAACATCCCTTGCTACACACTCATCTTCTGATATGGCCTTAGGGCTTTAATAATTATGCATAAACTGCTTATAGTCATTTGCATTGGCCATTCATCGCTCACCACGGGACTGTAAAAACCAGTATTAGTGCCAGTCATGTAAACACAGGAATATTTAACCTTTATTAAAGCTATCATTTAGATACCAGTTCATATTTTTTTATTTACAAAAGTTGTCTTGACAGATACAGAGTAGAGAGCAAAGAGAGTAGATAGAATTCTCACTGACAATAAATTGGTGCAAGAAGCAAGGTAGATGAAGCAAGGCAGTGTGTTTTTCAGTATCTTCTGTATTTCATATTGCACTAACTGACTAGAGGTCGCGTCAAGAATATAGGAAGCACTATACTATCAACCAGTCCATACAATAATGATTTAGGTACTGTAGAAACCAATTTGACTGCTGATTGGTATTTTAATAGGCTATTGGTTCATTGAAGGAACGAATTATTATTTTTACGGTTGGACTGTAGGCATTAGGACATCTAGATAGGATCAGCACCTTTGCCCTGTGACACCAGTGTCAATAAGCTTGCTTTCGTTGGCGAATCTTTCAAACATAATGAGTCTGATTCCAAAATCCACGCTTGTGTCACTCCATTTCCTCACTAATCCGTAACAATCAATGAAAATTCGAAGCGTGTTGGACTGCCTTTGAAGCACACGATTATAAAATAATTTTATGGCCCCATAATGTTATGCAAATAACTTGCTTACGTTGAAAATGACTGTACTATTCTAGGCCAGTGGTACAGGTTAGTGCAAACAATTATTTTTAAAGGTAGATAATTAATATGTTGACTCAACACATTATTTTTTTATTTGTCAGCATTTATACTAGCAAACGAAGGTTTTTGAAACTTATGGTGTTTTATTGTTTTAACGATGTTGCTTCATCACTGTACAGAGGCCCTTTGCAACTTGCTCGCTTGGCTTGCGGCACGTTTCTAACGCTTCTCATGAGAGTATTTTTTTTTATTTTAGTAGTTTTTTCAGTTGTCCTATACCATTACATTAGAGATTATCTGTCATTAGTCAAGTAAACTGACTCCAACAAACCGAAAACTATGAATGATCACGCTACACTGATTTCCTACGCGTAGCCTTGAGGAGAACCCACGAAAAGCGCGATTCAATTATAAGTATTATTGTTCAGTGAATTACTTAAAATTACCGGGACCGTAACGTACTCTGTGCTTGATAATATTATGCAAGTGAGCTGGTAAGATTTTGCGAGGGAAAGATAATCACCCACTCACTAGTCACCCTTAGTTAAATCTCGTAATTTGCGTGTTAATAGATATAAATTGAGTAAGTACTAGGAGTGCATGTAGATGGAGAAGTTGTCTTCAAAAGAGTTCTGATGTTGCTTAGCTGTTGGAAATTGAAACTGTACCAAACACTATGTAATAACTAAATGCAATGCCTAATAAAAGTGTTCATTCGGATTTTTAACGTTCGGCTCAGTGTTCAGAGTTGATTATCCCACATTGTGCATAACATTTTGAAGCATTGTTAGGGAAAACGGACGTAAGTCCAAGAAAACAAACGTATCTTATGGATGAAATAATCGTTTGGCTCAAGTAAATATCCAACAAAACGCTTCAAGTTTATATTCTGTTTTACTTTAATTTTCATGTCAGCAGCAGAACTACGTGTCTTCATCCTCGTGCATTGTTCCTTATCTCAATCAAAGATTATCCTAACTATCATCGGTATCATTGCGAATTACCTCTTCAACATTGACCATGACCTCAGATTTGGTCCTCCGTTTGTTCTGCCCCACCGCGCTCTGACTCAAAGTGGGTGCACTCAAACTCAAACAATTGAGTATTAAGATGTTGAACGTGATTTATGCTTCCTATGTCTAGATTAAACGACTTAGTGTTTGGTTCCACTGCCACACTGGCTTGAGGAAAATGTGAATTGAAGTTTACTTCTCCTAAAATTTTTAGAGAGGTAAAATATGTTGTCCAAATATTAATTTCAACTTCGACACATTATCAAATTAGGAGTATTGTTACTCTATTATAGATGCTTTCTTTTCGATACTTACTTAGTAATTTAGGCACACAACAATTAAAGAAAGGCTCATGTAGCTGGAAATTAAATTGCGATAGTATTTATATAAGCCATGTTTCTACCTTCACCTGAAGGTGAAGTCGGTTTGTCGATGATGATAAAGAAATACACCGATGTCAATCGAATCAGCGAAACTTTCATCCCCTGTTGTATCCCCTCTATAGATAGGGGATGACTTTTCAAAAATCTGAGTTGTACAAGGAACTTTTGTGCAAAATGTCATAGTTACGAGTACTTCTTCTAGACCAAGCAATTGAGGCTGTGCGTTATCTCGATTTTCTGTCGGTGAATTTAAGATTTCGTAGGTTTGAAGTTTTCCTTCTTCTTTAACTATAGAACCAAGCCTTTAGATTCTTATTTCGGGGGTGACCTTGTTGACGCGGGCTCGCTATTACTATGCAAACTCTGACGATTGTAGACTGCTTGCCGTCTTGTTGCCATACATTCTAATGAACCCGCTCATTAGCAAGAACAAGCAGGATTGGCGTGACAACTCATTGTTCTACAATTAGGCGATCGTAACGGAAGTCCTGTCGCGTCTCGTTAATTTTTTGAGGGTACATTGTCATGATTACCGATCTAGACAAATACATAGAATAGAGTGCATTTATTTGTCAGAATATTGTACAAAGCTGTTATGTGAATTATTTATTACGATCATAACATTATATTCTGCCGTTTTCGGCGTACAAATATGGTTTTTATAATTATGGTTCATCATTATATTAAAATTGAGTTATTAATCATTACAATTACAAATAATTTAAATAAATTGAACAATGTTTGTTTAAGAGATTAATAATATAAGCCAAAATTCAATGAAGTCAAGGAGATAAAATATGATTTATAGGCAATAATATTAATAATATTTAGGTAAAATTAAAGTGTTTATTTGTAGTTTCAAAATAACCGCTTTTTAGGTACTGAATGCATATGAATGTGGGGTGGCGTTCAAACAGTTACAAGGAATACAAAGGAAATGTTCATCACACACATTTTGATTGATTTTTAATTAGGTTCAATAATTATGTTGTTTCCTGCTGTGCTATATCTAGCACACACTTTCCTATCCAAGCAACCATTTCATAATCGTCTGTTACAAGTTAAAGTATTTATGCACATTGTTAACGACATTTCCGATTCAGTATTGCAATTAAAATCGACCTTTGTTACAATGTCTTTTAGGGCTCATCGGTAGCTTAATCAACTGAAACGTTCCCAGTGCTGGGACACAGGCAGGGATTCAAACTGTAACCGTAATAAGTGTTTTCAACACTGTTTTTTAAAACAGTTATAACAGAAAAACACTTTTAAATGTAACAGATACAATAATGTTACCGAACCAAACTGTAACCTTTTATATGTTTTAATATGTGTAACTGAAATAATCAATTATAGCTTTAGTACGCTGCGTTTACCTGTTACATTTATTAACACTGTTAAAATTTTAATATCTGTTACAGATATGTTACGGTTGAAAACGCATTTAAAAGTGTTACATATTTGATTCTGTTACAAATTCATCATGTAACACTAATAATTCTGTAACCTTTATGAAGGTGTTTTTAAGTCCCTGGACACAGGTCATACAGGCCTCCTCTCTTCGAGAAAGTGTGGGCCACAGTCAATCACCACCAGTGCGGGTTCATCAGTCTCATGTCTTCGTGTTTTTTTTATCTTTGGGTTTTGAAGCGTGGGTGAACTTTTAATTCAACAGAGAAATGCTTAATGTATATTTAATATTTGTGTGCTAATATGCTTAAGTGTATCGTAAAAGATTACAGCTAGAAATGCAAATATATACGCTTTCACCAAGGATATACCCTATACCCTATTGTGTTACCCAATATCTGGTTTGCGAAAGTCAGATTGGCATGCCATAATATGTAAGGTAGGAAATTGTATTCAGCTGCGTTCGGTTTGATCGGAAGTCCTTTCCAATCTACTAGGGAATAGATTAAAGAAAGATTAAAATACCCCTCTTTTTTGATCGGCGGTTAAAAATACAAAGTTAAAGCTAATCAGTATATCAGGTAACATTAGTCTTCTAAGGACACTATACAATCAACGTAGTTATGAGTTACTCTGGGCATTGTCGGTGCCTTTATGTCGTATGCTTATAGTAGTGGTAAAAGTGATTTTCTTAGCGCTAATGTACCACAAATGTGGTCTGTACCAAAGATAATTATTAGTAGCTACATCCTTTTAGCATTCCCTTCGTATCCTCGCGATTGTTCGCCTTCAGTTGATCTCTGTAGGATAACCAGCACAATGGGCCAATGACCTCAAATGTAAGATTCTACTGGGAAATTGAATAATGATATTCTTCATGGCCGTCACCGTGACGTCTCCATTTATTGTAATGCGGGTACATACAGTACGTCACAACTAGTGATTCTGGTATGAGCACACTTTCAATATATTCTTATTAGTGGTATTCTCTAAATACGAACCATAATATAACCTTCCAACTGCTGGGAACACAGCTTCCTCTCAGTGAGAGGGATTCAACCATTCAAAATTCAAATGTTTTTAGTTTTCTTACAATGTTTGCCGTCACTGTTTTGAGAGCAGTGGTGGTGAAATAAATTATACAAATTAATTTTCCTGCTTGAGTTCGAATCTACCACCTATGCTCTGTTTTTTATTAATCAGTGTACTTAATTTCGCAGTACAAATCAATATGTATGTATCAGCTTGAGGTTTTACTAACTGTGGTAGAAACACTAGTTAAGAGTTTAGAATAAATCTAATTAATGATCAGTAAGTGGATGAATTACTTTAGGGGTACGTGCACTCGCTACCAGGAATAAGTGAAAACTAGTCGACACGGAAAAAGCTCACGCTACGTTTATAAGTTTATCATACTAACCAATATGATTCTCATTATAGGGATTTCCTAACAGTAACAACCGGTGCTAGTTAGTTTACACAGTTCCATTAAGTTCATACCCCCCCAAAAGACATGTGAGTTCGCTTTGTTCTATGTTTGTACTAAACGGTTTTCTAAGCTTTCTAATTATGTTTATATTTGAGTGTTAAATTATACTGTACCATTTTACTGTAATAATATTCTATTTTTAAGTTCTATTTTTAATGCTTATATTATATTACTGCACGTGCTGCTACTAAATTTCCTAGCGATTAAACATTTTTTTTTTCTTCTTTAAATTTTATGTCTACCTGTGGACAGTGTTGTGGGTTGCATTATAGCCTATATAATTGTTTTTGTTAAACTAGTTGTAAGTTCTCATAATGTAACTGTTTACTGTCCCTTGCAATAAAAATAAAATAAAAATAAGCGGTACGCCGACGCTACGAGGTTTTTTAGAGGTTTTTGTGTCGGGGGTTTTTAATAATTCTTTGTCATGCTTTTGAAACCTACATATATATTTTTTTCTTAGCCTTGACTCCCCCACTCCTGGGCATAAGCTTTCCTCCATTCCTTCCAATTTTCACGTTGTTGCGTGTTATCACGCTAATTAAAGAAAATAAGAAAAGTAATAAATTAAAAAAAAAAGGATCATTCATCATCAGGGGTAGGGGGGGGTCCAGCCCGCCCCTTCGTCAATGCCCGTGGTGACAAGTGACAAGATTTTAATTTCCAAATCGACTAGACTTGTGGAAGTTGTTTATATCCCGTCATCAACTAGAAAAGAGGTGATGATCTTCAAACGGCTGAGCACATTCACTCGAAACATAGCTAAGAACACTCTCGTTTAAAATACCTTTCAAACGTAACCAATTTTATCAAAATCGGTTCATCCGTTTAGGAGCTACGATGCCACAGACAGACACACAGATACACAGAATATACACACGACAAACTTATAACACCCCTCTTTTTTGGTCGGGGATTAGTAAAGTGACTCGGACGAAACTACATACCAATTTTATCGCTATATTCAAGGACTCGCTGGCTAATTTTTTAAACCGCTAGCATTCGTAAGACGCAGCTCGGTGAAGCGATGGTTGGAATCCGGGTCGAAACATGAAGTTTTTTTTGTAAGTATTCTTTAGATTATTCGAAACGAATTTAATGTTGTAGCAGGTAGCAGTGTAACATTTTAAAACTTGAGGGGTTAGCACATACTGACGCTGTCTGTACAGTATGAGGCAAACATAAGACTAGTTGGCAGACTGACCGCAATAGATCAACGTCCTTAGCCAGCCGAGTCTGTGTTGTAACACAACGTGGCGTGATTCAGTGTTATCTTATATACGAAGATGTAATCAAATCTAATTGGCAAGTTTGGGAAATTTTTGAAAGGAAGTTTATGATACCCAACTTCCTCGATCGTCGACTTTTCCTTAGAGGTTTTACGCTGCAAACATCATAACTTAGAAGTTTATTAAAGGCAAGCAAACATAGATAATTGGCTTTTAATATTTTTTGCAAAAGTTTTCCGATTGTTTATAAGTCAAACGAATATATTCATGACTTTTCCATCATCGTTATAAATAGGATGTTACTTTACCTTGGCCTTCAGGACTTGAGTTATTATTGTAAAACCCAAGCAGCTTAAACTTGTGACGACTAGAGAGAAAACAACTGACCAGGGGCTTCAAGAGTTAGCCTAAGCCCACCATGCAATGCTAAGATGAGCATCAACCATGCATGCCTAACCAAAGATTCCAAGAAACAAATATTTGCGTCATCAAACCCACAATTCAGTGACTGTGGTCAAGAGCCTTTCTAAGAATCCCAAGTCTAATTAGGAATTAACTAAGATAGATTTTCCACAGAGTAGCACCTTCTTGATGATTCACACTCGTCATGTCGCCAGTTCAAATAGATCAAAGGCCTCAAATAGTCTAGTCGTGTGTCGAAATGTTGTGGTGGCGCGATTCAGGTGTTATCTTACAAACACGAGTATGCAATCGAGTCGAATCGACATAAAGGCGCATGTTTGTAACACACTTATTTGTTGACTGATGATGTTGTGAATGTGGACTAAACAAGTGTGTTTGTAGGCGACAAAAATTCTAATGCGTTTACAGATTTATTCGAGCAAATTTGAAATATGATTTTGGAGATAATGGTGTAACAGAAAATAGTATTTAAATAAATAAACAGGTTTAAGGTGGAAGCGACAGGGAAAGCCGCGAAATTAAAATTTTCTTATGTCCTTTTTTGCAATTTGCAAAAAATAAAACGGAACTGTCAGGTTGTATGTTGATTAAAATATAATATGCGGCCGTAACAAATAAGGTTTTACTGAATTATAATCATCCTCTTTAAGTTCATTTAATCCCATTTAATGACTTTTTCATGAAATTGACATTCAATGGGACATAATGAACTTAAAGGAAATTGTCATTCGATGGGATTTAATGAATTTCACGGACCATCCTGTCGCTTCCACCTTAAACAGGTGGCAAGAAAGAACAAACAAATTTATGAAAGAAAACATGGACGAATTTTGCATATTCGATAGTTGAAAGAAAAATGTAAATCAACACGTTACGTTCTCTTCTTTTTAAAAACAGTAGCCAATAAAAATTAATTACCATAGGCATAAAAACTACAACAGCTACAATTACGCATGTGTCTAAACAAGTTCACTTCTTCATTCTACAGACAATTCTCACGATCTATTGTCGTCCTCTTAAGTTCACAACTGGTTGTCAAGTGACAATAGAATGCAAACACATGGACTTAACTGGCTTTGTTCGAAACTACCGCCTTTTTTAAAGCTTTGTGCTACACCTGATAATTTACAAGTCAAACTGGTAAATGCTTTGGGGATATCCTGCTAGTGACAACAAGTTTTCGAGGTCCATTTTTGGATTGTTGAAGCAAGAATTTATTTGGACGTTTAGTAAGTTAGTTTAATATCTACATTTATCTAATTAATATCTATACCAGGAAGGGCAAAAGATAACTGGCAATCGTTTTTATATCGTATGGTATTTTTAAGACGACTTTCCAATTTCTTGGCAGCTTTTTGCTTAGGCACGTCTATAATTCCTGTTTTTGAGAGCAGCGTAGTGTTCCGTATTTTGCCTGTTTTCTTCACACCCAGAATGCTGCTCTTTCGCAGACTCCAAGGCGGAACTTGAGCGACTTTTGTGACTATACATATATTATTAAAAAAAACACAAAAGAAAATGAATGTACCATATCGTATTCGAGTAATGCTACATTATGATAGCACCAAAAGACGTAAAGATCAAGCGTATCAATTCTCTAAAGCATTTAATTTTGCTTTTTGCTGAACGAGGACACAGATCCACAAGAGACTAGAATTCCTTAGGGGGAATTCCTTATACCGATAGTATCATGTTTACAGAATTTAGTGCTATTCGTTGGTGTTATATTTTATACTGACTAATTAAGAAGCAATGTTTTTGTCTTTTTTACTACCAGTTTTACTACTCTCACTGGTTAGCTGTGTTTTCAATTCTTAGTTCATTACAAATCTTTCATTTAGTATGTATTTATCTGCCTTATGGCTGTCCTTCATTACTTACTACTATATCAATTGTCTGTTCAGAAATTAGAATTCATTTATTTACAAATAATAGAAAGAAATCTCTTTAAAATGACCGTTCTTCAAAATGCAATAAGCCATTTAATAATAATGTCCTCATCCTTTCTTCAAATAACTTAAGATATAATAAAAAGAGGAATGCATAAATATGAAAGCCGTAACTTTATAAACTACAGTTAATTCGGCAACAAAAGCTGTAATAGCACCTAGAAACGATTAAATAATTACGAACACTCGAACTTTTGCCGTAGTAAGCTCATTGCATCATATAAGACGACATTCATGCTCTATTGTTCGTGGAACCTTGCGTCATTGCTAATGAATTGGCTATAACTCCTTATGCCAAGTTATGTGAGGCGTTTACGAGTTGACAGTTCACGTTATGATAGAGATTCTAGAATGTTTGAGAATGTCCAGCGGAATTTGAGCTGTAGTTTGAAGATTAAAGGCGGGGAAGGAAGAACCATTATTTGCAATAAGCGTTTAGGTTTAGCTGTAACAATCATTGAATTAACGGTACTGAGGGAATAATGGATTTGTGTAAAGGTACTGTACATTGATTAATATAAGTACCTAATGGTTCAAGTCATCATCATTCATATCTTATCGTGGTTCTCATGGCGCATGAACTCTGATGCGGTGCATCGACACTCAGTCGAATCCTATAGGTAACATTCTTTTGGACGATTGTAATAAAAGAAGACTGCAATTTGGTATTTTGCATCAGTAAGAGAATGATGAAGATGATGATGTTCAATTTATGGGTGATACTTCCGAAACAGGTTTCTGATTTTAAGTACCTATCAAACCTCAGTGTTTCCAACAACCATTATCAAAAAGAACCGCAAATAACCCAAGGGACAATCACCCTAAATAATAACAATGCAGTTATTTATTTTATACCCGAAGGTCTTATTAATAATTGGCCAATATAAACACTAAGTAAATGGTAATGTGCTTCGATGATTGTCCCTAATAAGAGACCCACATTCGTAAACATTTGCAACATTGCAGGTTGTCCAGTATATCTTGGTATTACATGATGGCGCTGCTTCGTAATTCAAATGTCAACAATGTGTTAGATTCAGTGCGTTTCTAATTTAATTCCGTTTTTCACCGCAGTCCTACTTATGATGGGCGCTGTATACGTGTTTATGAACATTTGTCATCATTGTTCTTTCGTTTCTCACGGTGCACTGGGAGTTGGAGACTGCACGTGTACTTGATTGGTACTGATATTATGGTTTTGATTTACTTTATTATTCTATACTTTCTTCGTCGCCATTCATTCTAGTGGCAGCTGTTTTCCTAAAACAATTTTGCAGTAAGATATCCCATGGCTTTTAATTGTTGCAAGTCGGCAATTAAATGCGCTTCTAGACAGAAACGCTAGGTATGCTAATTATTTTAGTACATAACTTTTTATCAAGGATAACATCCACAGACAATTGGAAAACATACACCACCCTGGGCCCACGTAGCAAATTACGGCCTACTTTCTCAAGCAGAGAGGAAGCCTGTGCCCAGCAGTTTTTATTTTTTTAAAGCAGTGGGAATATTTTAGGCTGATTTTGCTAACCAAAATTCAAGTTTGAAAAATACAGTTGAGGTTAAAAAGTATTCGACAGCTGTGACTCCAACTGTGATCAGGTGTTCCTGAGAACCAACAGATAGTTCATTGCTAAAGGGTTCTTTAAAAGGAAGTCCACTAAACAGTCTAAATTGACCATGCAAAGGTCAATTTCATACTCATAAAAAATAAAATTGACCCTCACAGGACCAGGATGGTGAGGAACTATAAAATTCCAATTACTGCCCACCTTCCTGCTTAAAACATAAAGTACAGACAGTAGTATTTGCAAACTAACCACTTGTTCTAAACGCACTGGGTAAGAAAGCCGCTGCAAATTGGAAGCGGACTTCACAGATATTTTAAAAGAACGGTCATTGGTGGATATAAGGGTTTTGGTGGGTGTCTACTATTACTTTGACTTTTGTTATTATGAATGGAATGGAAGCTCGTGAAGTTGTGTCAATATCATTTTCTCTGACGTGCCTGTAAGTTTCACGAATCTGCTGTTCGCATTTGTCATGTGTGTTAACACTTGACAAATGCCAATTATCGAGATCTTTTTTAAATTTTTGCTGCTTCAGTGCTCCTGGGCAATGGCCTCCCTCCATTCCTTCCACTTTTCTCGGTGTTGCGCCCCTTTTCGCCAATCGAGGAAGCCATCCATGCGTCCCGCCATTTTCTCCTCGTTTTTGCTTCTTCAACTAAATTTCGCAGTGCGTTTGCGCGATTAATGTTAAGATGGCGTGCAATATCCTGATCGCGTGCACCCAGAAAAATACAGTCTTTATGTCCATTCTCGGTTATAATAAGTACGTTACGGTTAGCGAAGCAAAAACTTAATAACATGGTCTTTATAATAATCCCGGGTGTCCAGCCGCCTTTGGCGCCAAAAAAGTTTACTTAGCGCTCCTTGCTTCGTCATGAGATCTAATTGCAGAGTTCATTCAACTTATTATTTATGATATTTTATTTAAACAGTTTTTATTTAATGGTTTCTGTGGACAATTGCATATTTATACTTACTAGCTTATTACCGTCCGTTGAATCATCGGCTGTGGACTCCTTCGAGTGCAAACATTTTTAGTTATGTCCCAGGAGTACTCCTGAAGACCTTAAGTATATTTTCCTTTTCCTAACCTAACCTAACAGACAGATGTGTTGCTGGGGAGTTTGTTCCGCCACTTCTTCTTCCCAGCTAAAACACTAGGAAGTGGCGAAGGGCGGGCGTTTTGGGGGACTGTCTCTTGTAATTTTGACGTTCAAAAAGTGCTGATTATCAGCCTAATTTGAATAAATGACTTTTGATTTTTTTTTGATTTTGATTTTTTGGTTCAAGTCATCTTCATCGTCCAGCCATTGTCCTATTCTACTTGGGGCAACACGTTTTCTTCTAGATCTTACCTGTCAGACGTCACGAGCTTAAGTACTGCATACTAAATCCAATTATTTGCTGACATTGCATGTAGCCAGTCCGTTTTAGCGACTTGTTGATTCAATCATTCTGCACTTATTAATATTATTTGCATGACTGTCTACCTAGCAGTCAATTATTGGCATATACTTAATTTCTATTGACGCACAAGTTACTTCTCTTTTATTGCTGAGACCGCATTGATCGCTTCTATTAATAAGTCCGATAAAAGTGCTGCATTTGCGTACTGCATACCTGCCACGAGCTAGTTTCAGATTACTGTGATATTTATCTATAACAGACAAAATAATGAAGGTACGGTTTTCTTACTTTAATTTTGATCTGAGGAACAGAATTGAGTTTAGAGGCTATGCGAAAGAACATTATTTTTACTCTTTCTACTTTTTGGGGTCTCCCAGATACCTCCTAAAGGCCAAATAAAGTTTGGTATGATTTAATGCCGTATGTTGTCTTCTGAAACAAAAATAATAACAGCCGCACGGATAGATCGATCGGTTCGGTTGGACAGTGGATGGGTAACCATAATTACATACTTACCGAGTTTCTTCCGTGCCTCGGAAAGCACGTTAAGCCGTTGGTCCCGGCTGTCATTTGTAGATCTTTGACAGTCGTTACGAGTAGTCAGAAGCCAAAAGACTGACCTCCAGTCTTACCAATTGGTATCGTATTACTCAGTTACTGGGTTGTGGAGGTCAGTTAGGCAGTCGTTTCATGTAAAATACTGGTACTCAGCTGTATTCGGTTAGACTGGAAGCCGTCCCCAAGATAGTTTGGGAAAAGGCTAAGCAGATGCTGAATCTTGAATATGTCACGGAGATTTACAACAAAAACAGGTCTAGAGGTGGTTCACAACTTATAATAATGATATTCCACCACCGTCTGCCATTAGGTAAATTAGCAAGATTATGTAATTCTGCTCTAACTGAAAACAGTATCCAACTTGATAGCGCAAATTTTTCCTTTGAGTCTATGCGTTTTGATTTCGGTAGCGAAAATGCTGGCTAGATGATTTAAGAAGAGTGGGTGAGTTCAATAGACAAAAATTATGTCAAAGTGCTTGAAAAGAGCTTTTTAAACGATTAGTGTTTAAATATCATTGGATTGGGGTTCGTTTGGGGTTATTAACCAGTTGTCTGGGATCATCTAGTGGTCTAGTCATTCAATTTAAATGGTCAACCAAACAGATTCGCAATGCGGTCAATTCTATTACATTAACAATGCTAAGTAAAAGGCCTTTGGCCTGCACTATATTGGATAAGCACTTGAAACGTTACGCGTATGTATCCACTTGATTTCATGACTTCATTATCATTAATCGTCATTCTTGCCCTCACCCAAATTTGTTTAGGGTTTGCGCAGCTTTTTCGTTTTCCATACTTCTCTATTAGTTGACATCGCAGTAGTAAGCGTTTATTTCTTGCCATAATCATCTTCCACACATTGCACCGATTGTTTATTTAGTCTTCCTTCATAAAGTCGTATGCATATTTTAAAAGAAAGTAGCTTTTTCGTACCTGTCATGTTCTGTTTGTTTACGTAGTTCTTCTGACTGAAATTAATTGATTGTTTTGCAATTTCCCAGAGTATAATGTATTCACTTAACGAATTTATGTGTATATCACAGAAATCTCAATTATTCTTTTAACAACCATGTGACAGCTTTTGCAACCGTGCGAAGCAGGTGCGAGTCGCCTACAGACATTGAATATTTTGTTTCATTTCTACAGTTACAACACTTTTTTCTAAAAAATAAATGTAATTACTGTAATTTGCAAGTAATGCAATGTTCCTATCATCCGGTTGGAACAGGATACCCCATCGTACATACCTACATAGGTACCGGTCAATGTATCTTGGCGCAAGGAAAGGCAATTCCGACTAATAATGCCAAGCCACCGGCATCAGTCGTCTCCGGCCAATGACCGCTGCCAATCAAGTTTGCCAAACTGCCAGAGTGCCAGATTGCTTGCCACTTGCGCGATTTGAAAATCGAAAGTAACGTGGACATTCTTTTAATGTTGCCATTTATTTTTATTTATTTATTTGGGATTTTAAAAATATCGATGATTATTCGCTTGAATAGTTTCTGGTTATTTTTTTACTACTTTTTATTGTAGCGTTAACTTTGTCATCGGTTCGGTGGTTCGTTAAAGCGATGAGGAAAATGTGTATAGAGCAAAAAATTTTTTATCGCTTTGTTCCCAAGTTACGATTTAATGAAGTTTTACTACCTACATGTTAATATGCTTACCTACAACAAATACCGTACATAAATAGGTCTCGGTATTGGTAGCTATTGATGAGAGAAACATGAAGTGATGCTGATTGCGATACTACTTGTGGAACAAAATTAGAACGTTAATCCCAAAGGATGGCTACTTAAAAACTACAATCATCATCCTCATTTATCGGGGCTTTAATGTCCAATGCTTGACATAGGCCTTCTTCGAGCACAGACAGTAAGTAGGCATTCAAAAATATCTGAGACCAAAAAAGGTTGCTTTGGTTTGAATATTAATAAAGCTATAACCGAAATGTATTCAATAAAAATGCTTAAATATGTATGCTTATATTAAGCGATATAAGATATGGTTGCAAATCCTTACTTTATACCAAGCTAACACTACACTACACTAACATAAACGGGTTGGTTATACAAGCAGGAATTGCAAGTATTAGGTACATACACGTTTCCTTTCATGCCAATCGGGTAACTTCAGCACAAATAAAATACGAAGAAGGAATATGATAGAAGAAACTAGTCTCGTAAACTTGGATTGGATATAAATTTGATTCCAGACCCGCCAGCGCTGTTGCAATTTCTTCTTTTTTTTTCCAAAATGCTCCAAAACGTTGCGCCATCATACACACAACATTGCTTCTGTACACTAACAGTCCATCAAAACTTGTCTTAAATCTTTTCGGTCAATAAAGCTCCCTTTTCATTCGGCCATCAACCCGCAAATTGAAATAAAGAACCAAAAATATTTTGATGAGTATCTTGTAGCATAAAATGACCAATTACTGCAGGGTAGTAATTTCGATGGCCCAGGAGAACATAAAAGACCGGAGCCATGTTTGTCGGTACGAATTCTGCGAATTAGAGACGGGAGACTTTAATCAATGTGCATGTGTTATGGATCATATGCTCAACATACATTTATTTGTGACGCACATTGCTGGGTATCGATGAAGGATTCTGGGTTTTTTCTGTGAGAGATTCGATTTTACCGTAATTTTCATGATTTCGCAGTATTTTTGATGGATACTTGGGAAGTTTGTGGTTCGAATGTTGTTATGCAGTGTGCAGAATGGTTAGTGGAGAATTTGTGACTGGCCGTTTAGTTTTTTCGAGTCGGTACTCATTCACGAAATTCTAAATCGCAAGGGGGTTATACTGTCATGAAATTAACATTCAGAACATCTGTTATTCCCGTTCCTTATTAATCATTGGTAGTCTAACTAATGAGCAAAAAGATTGACAAAAAGTTGCACGTTCTCAGCAACCTTTTTTTTTTATTCTTTTGAAATCAAGCTGTAATTGTCACTTAATTACCATACCTAAGTACATTTACAGCTCCTTACTCGGTTTGCAGTGTTGTAGCTAGCAAAAATGCCGGCAAGTTTACCGTTAGCAGTCCTCTTTACCGGCAAGTACAATTGCTAAATATTGCGGCAAACATAAGATGGCTTGAAGGAATAGTTAGCTGTACTTCTCATTTTTACTAACACTTAGTTCAAATATAGCTAATACCAATATTGGTCACACTTTTGCCACTTTAGTGCACATATTATGGCCAATAATGATCGTAAATGTCCGTACACGGTTACACGATTGCCATGCCATTGCCATGTTAAAAAACAAAACACACATCAATGATATGAGCGTCAACGCCGCCTTGGTGCTGTCATCAACGTTGCCGTGGAAGTGGCGAAGTATTGCGCCCATAAAATTTAATAGAACCATCGACATGAAGATTGACATCGTCTTCTGACGAAACCGAAATAGCCAAGGCAATCTTCTTTATATTGTGGTGTCTTCTTTTTAGTGCCTAACCATGGGCCTCTGACTTGCCTTTATATGCCATGCCGTCGAGAAATATTTATCAGACTTGCTAGTTTCCTCACGATGTTTTCCTTCAGCGATGCAAGTGATAATTAGGTATACAATACGCAAATCAAAATCAGGCAAATAAGGGGTGCAGTCCGACGGTCAGATCACTAGGCAATACTAAGACCTCTGCAGAAGTTGAAAAAGAAACTCATATCTGAGGGCACGGTAGTGCCCCCGCCAAGACGAGCCTCTGATATCTTTTTCACAGGGCAAACCTTATGTGGTTCTTCCTTTTTTCCAAATAAATAAAACTGTATTCGTAAGCATGTGTATCATCGACGACGAAGTAAATACCTATTTAGTAGCAGACGCGTGGACGAGTCATTGAGCCCCAAGCCCCCAAATAATAATTAATTCACGATGTGATCAGACTGCTTTTTCTGTAAACGCAAAAAAGTGACGACAAAAACCTGGTAGTACAGTTGACAGTGTGTTTGCATTCGCTTTAACAGTACCTTCTTCTATATCGGTTTCGGAGCGCAAAAAGTTTTCTGATACCTTTTTAACGTGATGGATCTGCAGAGGGTAAAAAAAGACAATTATGAAACAGAGATAGCATGGAAAATTTATAATCAAACCACAAAAACTAGTGTCTAATTAATTCTGCAGAAATTAGCACCTGTGTCTATTTGTTTGGCCTCCCTCTAGCAGTAGCTATGTTATTTAATCAACACAAAATAAAGCTGATATGTCTATATACTATGTCCATAATTAAAATTCAAGTTTTTGTTGTAATTGAATGACGTTTTTCGCACCTCGTGGCTAATATTAGGATAAACAGTCAAGCAAGATATACTTTCGTATAAATGGATTTGTTCGGTCGGAATAGGGATACTGCGGTTACCCAACTATGCTGAGGTCTTCCAGCATAACTAGATGCTTCTGTGTACCAGTATTTTACATGGAGCCTGCCTATATGACCTCCACAACCCAGTTAGTACAGACTGGGGAATAGCCCAATGTAAGACTGATTGTTACATTTCGGGCCACTAACTACGTGTAACGACTGACAAAGATCTACTAATGACCAACGCCAACCGGCCCAACGGTTTAACTTGCTTTCCAAGGCACGGAGGAATCTCGGTATGGGTACCCATGGATGGATCCACGGACAAACCGAGGCAAGCACGGCTAGACCTTAAGTTCTTCAAAAGCTGCTGTAGTTATTTAGCCACGAGGGGCTCGCTGGTTGTTTGCACAAGTATAACATATGTTTTATAAATTAATCTGAATAATCGCTGTTTGAATTTTGCTATCCCGAAATATGTTAACACAGATGAAGTAACAAATTACAGCTAGCTCCCGCACTAGGTATAGTTAAAAGACGTGTAAATCTTGCTTTAGCGATATCGTTCACTCCAAGTCTCCTGATTGTATGCGCCACACCTCAGCCACAAACAGGTTCCTTTTCTGGAGGAGTTTCTCCGCCAGTACACCCACGGTAAGCAAACTATTGTTGGAGGTGCCGATCAGGTGTTTGAGCCTTGAGTAGGTGGTGGGGCATTTGTCCTACCGTGCGAGGCTATGACGACTAGCCATCGTTCTATAGAATTTTTTCTCGCCAGAGACTTCTGCATAAATGCCCTAAATTGTGAGGGTGTTTGTCACTCTTTCACGCAAAAACTATTCAACGGATTTGGCTGAAATTTCGCACACAGATAGTTTATACCCTGAATTAACACATAGGATAGGATTTTATTTTTAGTTTTGTAGTACGAACCCGTGGCGCAATTACTGACGTCCAGGCGGGCGAAGCCTTGGGCGTAAGCTAGTCTGCAATAGATGTAGATCCAGTGTCATTAAAGTGGAACAAGTTTTTATAGCTAAACGCTAAATGTACACCATCACTTACGGGATTTCTTCCGTGATTATTAATTATTGTGAGTTCCCGATATTTCGACGTTGTTGCAAGCGCCTTGATCGCGTTTTATAACCCTAAAAGCTTAACACTCTCAACGCCACCCATGTACGTGGGACACTCAGAAAGTTTTGCGAAACTAAAAAAAATTGTTCTATACGTACATATATTTTTATTAAATCTTTTCAAAGTACTTTCCACCAGCCTCTATACAAAGATTCATGCGCCTAAACCAGTTTTCAAAACACTTTTTCCAGTCCGCCGCAGACACCTCGTTTACAGCCTGCTCGAACCCAGCCAGCGCATCTTCCGGCGACGAAAATTGTATCCCTTTGAGCTGATTTTTTATTTTTGGGAATAAAAAGAAGTCACACGGTGCTAGATCAGGGCTGTAAGGAGGGTGACCCAGGAGTTTGACTGGCGTGCTGTCCAGGAAGTCCCTCGTTTTGAGTGCGGTGTGCGCAGGTGCATTGTCGTGGTGGAGCAGTAGCCCGCGGAGCCCTGTGTTTGGTCGCTTGTTGCTTATAACAGAGAAAACTTCTGGCAAACATTTGGAAGTATACCATTCGGCATTAATGCTTCTTTGATCCCGTAAGGGAATTGATACCAAGTGGCCAGTCAAATTAAAAAAGCTAGCGATCAAAATCTTACCCCCGCTTCTAGATCGCTTCACTTTGGTAGGCGTTGGCTCATTTTGAAACACCCAAACAGTCGACTGGCGCTTGGTTTCTGGGTCGTATTGATAAATCCAGGACTCATCACCTGTAACGATGTCGTAAACACGCCGAGACGAGCCTGCTTCAAATTTGTTAAGCATATCACGGCACCATTCCACCCGGGCCTGCTTCTGAGCATCGGTGAGGTTGTGCGGCACCCAGCGTGATACTATCCTCCTCACGCGAAGATGGCTGTGTAGAATCTCGTGAACGCTTCCCGATCCAATCTTCAATATGTGTTGAATCTCCTGATATGTAATTCGCCTATTGTCTTGGATTAAATTTTTCACTGCTAGCACGTTTTCTTCGGTAACAGCCGTCAAAGGGCGACCGCTTCTTTCGTCATCCCCCAAAGTTGGTCGACCGCGCTTGAATTCGTTATACCAACGATACACGGTTGCCTTGGAAGGGCCTTCATCCATGAATGCCATTTGAAGTCTATCGTACGATTCATCCGGTTTCAGGCGACACTTGAAATCGTATAAAATCATAGCTCTAAAATGTTCCCGGCGCAGATCCATATTTCAGTGAGACACAATACTTTGAATTAACTCGCAAAAAATGTGGAGGGAAATTTTGAAATTGGAACTTACTTATTTTTACTTATAAATAATCATATTTTCGAAAAACATAATAACTGGCCAGTCTCCCATATATAAAAACTTTTTTTCGCAATACTTTCTGAGGGGCCTGGTATAAAATTTTTCAGTGCACCAAGCCGTGCGGTCTGCCGGCGGCGGGTCGCAGATTTGCCTACCAGTGCAGGCCGCGGCGAAATAGTATATTTCATTGCGAGTGCGGAATGCCTGTCATTGCAAAGAGTTCCGACAAATGTCTACCCGAGCCGAGGCGCAGCCGAAGGTGAGGGTTGACAGTCGGAACAAGTTGCAATGACGGTTCCGCACGTGTACTGAACAACTATTTTTAATACAGTTGCGAAAAAATGAAGCAATTTAATAAAGAACATTTTTGGTAAATGGCGCCAACCGTAAAAGAATAGAAGCAGAGATTATTTTTGTTTTCTTCATCCCTTCTGGGTAGGCAAAGGGAACTATGCCCATACAGCCAAGTCTTCAGTAGATTTTTTTTTATTGATATGAAATGAAAATGAAATGAAACCTAACCTAACTCATTGAATCAAATCATTAAATCTGATATTGAAACAAATTAGTAGCTTCTTTTTAGAAATATTTGCATGAATCATAAAAACTTCTATGATTTTTTTTTAGTAAAAACTCCGTGGTTGGTTTTTTTTCTTTTTAATAGACATTATTTTGACAGTTGGGAAAGAGAACGCACGAGTTCGGGAAAGGTAAAGTAAAAGCTCGAGTGTGTAATAGCCCACATCCCGAACGCTATACGTCCCTGCAATACGCCACTTTTTGAGCAACTGTATTAAAAAATCTATAGCGGGTTTAGCAGGCCATACGGTCTGCCGGCGGGCTCATTGTGTATTTTTACTAGCAGGCCGTGCGGTCCGCTACGACCTCGCAATTTCTTAAATACCCACAATAAAAGCGCGCGAAAATGCAACCGTTGCAAGCCATGCGGGCGCCCGGCGGCCTAATGATTGACTATTATGAGTGGCGTGACAGACTCGATATTTTTCGTAAATAATAACGGAAATTTGGTTACATATTGGCGCGAAAGATACGGTACGCCGGCGGCCCGTACGGCCTGCTGATCTCGGTTAGTGTAACTTAAAGGTGGCGTGACTTACTCGAAAACATACGTCCCGCTGGCGGACCGTATGGCGATGAGAGTGTTAAAACAGTGTTTGTTTACACTAGTGGCGTAAACTCTCTACAACAACAAGTACACACTAACAAATAATTCATTTAACTTTGCAAGCCCTACGCTTAACGCTTACCGTCTACGGTGACACAGATGCCTTATGTCGATAACTTGAGTCTAGCAGAATATTTGAATATATTGAAAGTCCTTGAGATCATTCATCAGACTTGCCAAATTACCATAAGATTATACTTATCTCTTTAACGTGACAGTACTTGAAAAAACATAAGTAATTACTCGTCTGATTCGTTTAAATGAGTCAACTGAAAGATAAGCCGGGAGAGCAAAGTCCCTAGTTAATTGATTTAACTTTATCGATAATGGCCGAGCAATTTGCTAGAAAAGTTATCGTGTCTGGATCAAATGTCATAAGTTTAATAGAAAATAAGTCAATATTATTAGAATCGGGTACCTACTTTGAGTAGCGGTCGAACAATATCAAATGTTTTTTTTTGCTCACAATTCATGGAGCGGCAGGATTTCTTCTTCGCTTGCACAAGTGAAATTATGTTTTGAAATTTTTAGGGTGCTTTCGTTGTTCATAAAATGTGTAGATGTATGACATAATCAGATAATCACGTTCCAACTGCTGGGACTGGGCTAGGACTCAGCCTCCCTCAGGGTGTGTAATCCACCTTCGGGCTTAGAGCGATTGGTAGATGGATTACAGGCCTCTAATTTTCTACCTCTAATTTTTGTTTCTTACTATTCCGTGACAGGCTGGTTCTTTTGTCATTTAAAAGGGCCTGGAATAGTCTAAATAAATAAACGCTTTAAGTTTTAAAATTGAGTTTCCTCATGACGCGACGCGCGGTGATGCTATTTGGCCGAATACCTGTAATTAACTTAAACATCAAAATACCTAGTTTTGACAATCTCACACAATAGTATTCATCGAAATTATTAAGGAAGTCCATTAATTAAGGAAACTTTACATCCAACTTTATCTAAAAATCTTTAAAATTTTAATAAACTACAATATATGTAACTTAATTAATGGTTGTAAACAGATAATCTACTTAAATCGAATGGTATTTTTATGTACAGGAACTATTTTTTAACACTTATTTTTATTGTTTTGATCGGTTATCGATTTATTTGCATGCTTATCTTTTATTAACAATCACATCACTAAATTATTGATTTAATAATGGGATTGTTAAAAACTCTGGCGTAAACTAAGTAAGTAGTACCAAAAGGGTATATAAGATTTAACCGTATCTTTTGAGATTCTCTTAAGTGGCAGTCGTTTTCTAAACGTTATACAGGGTGTAACGGAAAGGGTATATACATACTTAAGGGTTTGCTACAGACCATCAAACTGATCATGTTTCTCCATCGGAACACATCGTAATTGCGAAAAATATATCAGCTGCGCCATACATTTAAGTCGAATAGGTATTGAAATTTTGTACGGGGCAGTAGATATTTTTTTCGCTATTACGATGTTTGTCCGATGGAAACATGTTCAGTTTGATGGTCTGTAGCACACCCTTAAGTATGAATATACCCTTTCCGTTATACCCTGTATATTTCTTTAACAACTTTCAACTGAATTGATAAACCTAAGCTTTTCAGTAGAATACGCTTAATCTAAAAACTACTTTTTTTTTGTCGCTGATTTCTATGAATTCAAGTATACTTTGAGGCCAATTTGACAATATTTTATTTACTCCTCTGGGTTTTTGAAACCGCTATAATTGTTTTGAAATACCAAGATACATTATACCTGTTTCTTAAAAACCCGATATTCGAAACCATGGAAAATAGGTAACAATAAAATCTAACCTTTCCTTAAAATCTTCCCAGAAACGAGTATGAATCTTGTGGTGAACGCTGAAACTCACTTTTATTTTTATGCTAAAAGAATCCAACTAAAATTCTTTTGTATGTAAAAGTCCTGCGTCTTAAGAGCTAAATATGGTAAACTGGCTACTTTGGAGTGTTAATGGGCGATGATTCAGCAGCTTCCCATTACTTGCGTAATTTTAGCTCAAATGGTTCTCCACGGTACCGCGGAAGCTTTGTGGCTATCTTTGGGTGAAGTACCTGTATTTCTTATTTTACCTGCGCTATGAGAAGATATTTGTGCATCTATAGCCTGTTTGATTGATTGAGGGACGGACATACAACTGTGGTCTACCAAATTAAAGAGAGTGGAATACCTACTTAAAAATTAACAACTTTTGCGATGTGGCCAATCCTGAAATCGCAAAAGCAATCAACTTTTACAGTATTCAGTTATGCGACCAGCTGTTTTTTTCTAAACATTCCTAAATAATAGTATCATAGTAATCGTCGTTTACAAGTGTTTTAAACACTGATTAGTGATCGATTGGGACACTTGTAGTGCCACAAGTGCGTAAGTGAAGCACTCAGAGCCACTTACAACATTCATTAGCTCAACAGGCACTCTAAATGATCTACTTATTGATCTGCTTATTTTAAGATATTCTGGACCTTATTTAACATATGGAGCAGATTTGAAGTTTATTTTATTTTTATGTGAAATAAAATTGAATTTTTAATATTTTATTTGCGGAATAAGGTATTCGTAACTTAGGTGCAGGGAAGATAAGGATGTGAAACAGTCCACTAATATTTCAGCACTGTTTAGGTCGGAGGCGTCTTAGGTAGTAAATAAGTACTTAATACATCTCAAAATTGAAACGAAATTGAAAAGGCTAGGCAGACGATGATATCAAAATTTAATCCACTCGTTTCCTGATCTATAAACTAAACACGCGATTCCTAAAACTATGTCAAGAGGACTGTTCCTTCATCCAAGGACTGTAATCGGGAAGTAAAGACAGTCAGATCCGTCTAGCTCCTCTAAGATTGACGTATCCTCGCGTGCCTACCTCAATTACACTGCAGGGGTTCAAATGGGTGCTTCCTCTCAGCCGTTGTTCTTTCATTGTCCGTCGTTGTAAATTGGCGCCGACAGCATAAGTAGAGATGTTGACGGGACCGTCTTTAGACTTGCAGATTTTTTATGAGGTCAGAGGATTTTTATTGAGTGAAATAGCCTCCACGTGGGATGATTTTTATATGTGTCTTGTGTGGGCAGTTTTTTTTTAAAACAGTTGCTCAAAAAGTGGCGTATTGCAGGGACGTATAGCGTTCGGGATGTGGGTACATACTCGAGCTTTTTCTTTACCTTTTCGGAACTCGTGCGTTCTCTTTCCCAACTGTCAAAATAAAGTCTATTAAACAGAAAAAAACCAAACACGAAGTTTTTACTAAAAAAAAATTACTTATAGAAGTTTTTATGATTCATGCAAATATTTCTAAAAAGAAACTACTATTTTTTTCAATATCAGATTTAATGATTTGATTCAATGACTTAGGTTAGGTTTCATTTCATTTCATTTCATTAAATTTCATTTTCATTTCATATCAATAAAAAAAAATCTACTGAAGACTTGGCTGTATGGGCGGCATAGTTCCCTTTGGCTACCCAGAATGGGTGAAGAAAACAAAAAAAAATCTCTGCTTATATTCTTTTACGGTTGGCGCCATTTTCCAAAAATGTTCTTTATTAAATTGCTTAATTTTTTCGCAACTGTCTTAAAAATAGTTGTTCAGTACACGTGCGGAACCGTCATTGCAACTTGTTCCGACTGTCATCCCTCGCCTTCGGCTGCGCCTCGGCTCGGGTAGACATTTGTCAGAACTCTTTGCAATGACAGGCTTTCCGCACTCGTAATGAAATATACTATTTTGCGACATTAACTCTTTTATAACGTGTCCAAAGTCACAATTCCTATGTGTACCAATTTTTTTTATTTCAACTTTTACTATCACTTAGGTGGTGGTGGTGGTCTTCCCTGATGATTGTTTATTGTAAGCTCCTGATATTTCGGCATGACTGGGACAATGCGGCATCCACCCACATTGTCAAAATAAATAATTGCAAGCAGACCACTCTGTTACCCTCCCTTACCCTCTTTCTTTGTCTTTTGCTACGCGCACTACTGGAACTCGTTACAAAGTCGCGGCAAAATAAACTGACAATATCACTAGGTTTTGTGGTTTTGTTTCATCTCTACTGCTCTCAAAATGTTGATGGAAAACAGGGTGAGGAGGTTTTCTTTGCGGGTTGGTGAATTATATGTAGCCCACTCCCTTTTACAGAGAGTCGGCCTGTGCCCTCGTAGTGGGAATGTTACCTAATGACCGATTATGTTAAGAAATATTCATACCGTTCGTGCATAAGGAAGAATCTTAAATTGTCCTCAATATCGAAGTAACTGCAATGACTAAAATGTCATTGACTTTTCGATGGTTGATGTCATCATCAGTCGTAAACAAATGTACATTTCTTTGTCATCTCCGAATTATCAAGTGCTTGGTATATTTGACTTTGCCAAAATATCTTATGGTTGTATATCTCAAGATCATATCTTTTGTACCTTCTTGCATTAGCTCGGTGTTTCTTAAACTTTCATAAAACCAAGTCTGGCTCTTTTAACATGTTAGTGCTTGCAGTTTGCATTTACGATATAATCTTGTGCAAATAAGGCGTGGCTTAAGCACCTTCTAAACACTTTGCAGTTCTCTTATCAAATGGGCCTTTAAAAAACAGAAATTACTACTTAACTTTTTATATTTAGTGTTATATCATCAACAGTTTACCGCACTTTACCGGAAACCTGAAGTTTTGAGTTGAACGTATTGCCTGGTTATAATTTATCATGCCCCTGCCTTTATCCCAATTTATTTAGTCTCGGCGCATCATGTCTTATTCTTCCTCACTTCTCCGTTACTCGCCATCTCAGTAGCCACTTTTTAGCTATATAAATTTTCATACATTCCATCGTTTTTTTTCCCTTACCCAACTTTTATAGCCATCCACTTACATATTGAAAACCATCCTTACTACATTTCCTCATTCCTCCGCATCCTTACTTCATACTTCGTCATCCAACTCGTTGTCTTTCTCAGTAGGTACACTAATCATCACAACAAGTACTTGAACCCTTGTCAAAATCTTTATTAGCTCCAGTTAAAACCGTGATCGATTTATTCGATCACGGTTGTAGCATTAGCTCTCGAAATAAATCACGGATTTTATTACAAGATGTCCAACTAATTCTCCATTGTGTGACACATTTGTATTCCGTTGATAGCTTGCTACTAAACTTTTCACACGGAAATTCTTTTCTCAGTCGTGGGTGAGTCAACTATTTAGTGCACTTGGTATGCTGCGTGGTCCATATAGGAATCTGTATGTTAAGTGACCAATCTAATCCTGGTGGTTATGGAAATGTTTTCTTACAATAGAATGCATTATAAGCCCATTTTGTCGACTATGGATATTAAGGTTGCAAAGAGTTTTTAAGTTTGGTGCAGAGTCAGGTTCAACAATTTTTATACAAATATGATAGTAAAGCGTTGTTAAATAAAAAATAAAAAAGTAACGCATTTGTTCTCACAGACAAAGATGACTCAAAATTAACGATGATTAAAGTCAATCTCATCATACTCAATTTATTTACACAACATGTTTATCTCAATTATTAAAATTATAACGTAAGTAATATTATAAGTAGACAGGAGGAGGATACTGGTTCTCCAATAGCTATTAACACAATTTATTACTCAATCAATAAACAGGTTATAAAACATACAACAAATCGTGTCTCACCCATCACGTATTAAAGATTTAATCATGTGCTAAGTGGACATAGAAAGAGTGCTACGATTTGTATTAGTACCGCATTCTGCACATTTGAACTTATCAATAGATAAGATAGTAATGATAGTGGCAGTCAAGGATGGGACTGATTTTGGGTCGACGCAGACGGGTTGGACGAAAATGAAAGGTGAGATAACTGTTCATAAACGTTTTGGTTATTGTTGAATTTTCACGTTTTAACATGATCGACGACTACTTGATGATGATAATCACTTAGATTGTGTTGTATTTCGGGTTGAAGTTCGAAACTATAAGTCCCAATCCACGTATTTTGGATACAACACACATATCGGTGTGAAACAAGATCTGCTACAAGCAGTGGGAGTTTGGATTGAACATGATTAATAGACTACCTTTTAAGTAAAGTAGTAAATGCTCAAGGGTGCTATAAAGTGATCAATTAGTAACAAAATCCTGCTTCCCACGATAGAAACCAATGGCATCGTTTTCGTGTGTTTTGGCAAAGATTTACATATTTGTTTACATGCATGTAATGTGAGTAGAATAGAAACAGATTTAACTAAATCTATGCTGACAAATGACAGTTTAGCGCAAACCACACATGCTATTTTTTTAGACATTTTTAAGTAATTAATTTTAGCGTATGAACCAGCTGCGATTTTTTATAAACTCATATGACAAATGATGACCAAGCTTAAACAAGTACAGATGCTGTTATTTCAGACATTTTGAAGTAATTTATTGCTGCCAAAGAACCAGCTGTCATCGCCCACTAACTATTTGATGACAGCTGTTTGGGTCCTGCAGTACACGTGCATACTACAAAAGCAAAACGTGCACGATTAAAGAATATAGATCTTTTGCGATTAGTTGCTAACATAGATTCATATCTTTCTAATACAATTAATTGATACGATCACGCCAAAATTTATGTGACGAATACAAACAAGGACATATGGAAAATGTAAATCTAAAACAAATATAAATTAAGCAATTAAAACGGTAACAGTTTATGTACTTGTAACGGTCGTTACGAGTAGTCAGAGGTCTGAAAGTCTGCTAGTCTTTCCAAAGATGTCGTTTTAAAGTACCCAGTACAGTATCTGGTATTCAGCTTCATCCATTTAGATTGGGCCTAGTAACATTCTATTTTGTGGATACTCTAGATTTTCGTAAAGATAACTTAGATAACGTAAACTCGGGCACAGCTGTCGGTAACATCATATCGGAGATAAAGAAGTGTTACATTAGTTTCATTATCAAGAAATAGGAAGTGATTTTTAGAACGGTGATGTTGGACTGATAAGGGTGAAGTTTGTAATCCGTAGGTACTAGTATCTATAGAGTAATGGCTCAACAAATGTCAAAACGGAAAATAGAGGACTTATATGATTAATTTATTGGATGAAAAGAACAGAGTCTAACTGTTGCTCACAATGAAAGGCTAATTTACAAGTTTCGTTATTTTCGCAGTTGTTGAAATATTTATTACTGTGTTCAGGACTTGTGGAGTGTTTATTACAGGATTCTACTTGCTAGCATACGATTTTTTGGGCTGATTAATAATATGCATGTGAGTACATACAATATCCACTTAGTAGATAACAATTTCCTTCCTGGTTGTATATAGTCTAGACAGGCTTTGAAAGGGGTACAACAGCTGACAGTTTTGCATGTGCCCGACGTATAAGACTTACAAGTATCATCAATGTGCTCTTTAAATGTACCCCTATGAAGGAAACTGGTACTCTCTTTTGAGTCCATACAACTCAATTTCTTTTATACAAACCCCCATTATATGTCGAGACGAAATAATTCTCAAATAAGGTCACAGGAGGACAATGCTCGCAGTTTCACAGTCTCAAATCAGGTCGCATGTGTTTGCAGAAACGCGTCATTCTACAAACGATTTTATTGGTTATAAAAGAGTTTTTATTAAGTAAATTGATGGATAGTGTACCGTTTTGTTAGTTTAAGAGGTCGTTTAACTGTTGCTACAATTGTTAAATGTTCACCGATAGTGTTTGATTGTGGTGTTATTTATTCGATTTTGGCAATATCTTTATTGGTTTTAAAGTGATCTGGCAATGGGGAAATGTTATTTATGTTTGACATTTACACTTTGGTTTACAGTCTATATTTTAATGTCACCATAGCTACAGATACTTGTATTATCTTCTAGAAATGGGCTTCCCTATTTACGGGAAATGTCTACTTTATTGTCTCATCCTATTCTCATCTTCACCTTTACCTTAAAAAAGGCAAATAGGATTCGCAAGGTGGAGGCCAGTGTTGTAGTCCTTTAGGAGAGATCTACAATAGGGAGTGTCGATATGACCTATCTATATATATGCAAAGAGATCGTTATCTTTATGTAGGTAGGCAAAATTTTTGTTGTTACAGTTTAATTCCAATATACCTATTTTATGTCGAATTGCTGGTTTCGTGTACCTAATACTCTTGACAGTAAATAACCGATCATTTAAAGTTAATATCGTTCGGTATTTCCGACCAAACGAACCATATCAAATATCCATTCGCTTCGTCCTTCGCATTCTCGTTATAAAGTCATTTTATAGGTCTCGACATCAACTTGTATAGCCTAAGCTAAGATATAGGGCGTCCGGACCGGTTGTCGGCCGTCGCGAGAAAGTACGCCAACTTCACTCGTTCTTATCTCAACAAGATTTTATTAGCAAGTGCATCAAGTTGATGGGGACGAGAATTTTCTAATAAGATTAATGATAAGTTCTTAATGTAAACAAAAAGGTATAGGTGTAAGATTGCAGGATATTCTGACCCTGATCGTAGGTATTGTAAACAGATAACTTGAAAAGCTATCCAGTTTGGAGTGGGTGATTTGCCTAACTCAACATGTTAGGTTCAGTCAGGCCTATTCAATAGGTCCACAAAGTAATTTCCTAAGTTTTACCAAATAAATTCACAATTCCTAAACTTGTACTTCTTCCCATTTCACATTCAGTTTACCCCAAACTGTCCTCTTTGTCTTTTCGTAGACATTCATCAAAGCTTATATTAACACTACGATTTAATTCACAACACTGATCATTTAGTTAAGATAAAGGAAGTCGTTGATCCCGTGACATCGCAATCAAGGGTTCGTTGTAGTAATTCAGAGAACCTCACAAGGCAATTAATGGGTCAACTGGATTACTCGGCATTACAAGACATCTAACGCACCGAGTCTCCGAGAGTTCACGCAGCAATTGTTTTCGTTCACACAGACAATTTGCTGATTGTGTGACGTCACATATTTCTCAAAGAACTGCTAAGAGGGTCACCTCTGTCATTTCGTGCTTGTTGTAAAAAATAAATGGGTATTGTAAGAGAAAGGACCTGGAAAAAAAGGAGAGGAGGACGACCATGTGTACAACAGCGGTGATAATTATATCAAAATTGACAGTTCTAAGGGTCTCCTTCCTAAGTGCATTGATGAGTATATTAACAAGAGGGATGTGGAACAGGGAAAAGGAAGAGGAGGATGATCATTTGGATAACTGTGGTGGGCTTCCTTGTTAGATCCATCAGTGGCAATATACTGTCAGCAAGATTATTAAATACCTCGATACGTATCTGAGAGCCTAGGCATATTTTAACGATGATGGAAAAGTAAAAGAAAGAATAAAAGGATAGGACTGTGATCGACAAGCGTATGTCAATCCAATTAGCTAAAGAGCCAATTAGCTAAATTATCTAACCCCAACCGCATGACCTATCCTTCCTATGAATGCAAGAGAAACAGTGGCACCATTACCCCAATTCTGAAATTCTTCTAAAATCAAGACAATAAAACAGTTATTCCCAAAGAAAGTGGGTGCCGCGACAATAGCCGACAAAGACTGATGTCCGTATTTACACACAATGCTTTGACAAAAACCAGTCGCGACGAACGAGCTCGTCCGTTTGCTTGAGGATTCAATTTTTGCAAGATTATGTTTTGATTCTTGTGCTGTTGTTCCATCTCCGTCCGTTCGCAAAAACGTTTGTTTGGTTTTGTGTGGTCTTTGGCTAAAATAGCGCGTTATTTAAGGAAGGTGATTGAGGTTTTCAATTTCGCTATTAATTTATTGTTTTTCACTCAAGTGTGGAGTAGGTTTCTCAGTAATTTCTGAACTAACATGTTCACTTGTTTTAGTTGTTTTCATAAGTTCGGATTCTTGCAACCAATTATTGGGTTTATGCAATATGGTAGTACAGCTATTTATTGCTATCCAGTCTTCAGCCTAGATTATTTCAAAAAAGCTTCTTCTTTCTTAAGTATCATTCGAAATCTTGATACCAAATCATCTGTTATACATACAACCTCTTGTAAAAACTCATTTTCAACCAGACACAGTGCTTAATCGAGAATGTACCGCATTAATACGTTTAATTCAATTGTTATAACTGTCAGATTGTTGTTCTCGGCGCACTTTCGCTCGACACTGTCGGCAATTTGTTCCAGTAGGTACGAGTATTTCTCGTTGGTTCAAGACGCTTTCGTCTTACTTTTATCAAACATTTGAGATATTTTGGTTATGGTATATTCATAAGCTTGCCGTGAAATTATATCTGTAGGTACGTCGTCAATTATAGAATTTCTATGCCCCACGTGGTTTGGTCGGATTTTTCATAACGTGGGCACAGCGGGTTTGTAGATGTGACAGTAATGTCTTCGAATTCTTGGTTCATTTTTCTCTCGAAATTTTTCTTCACCCTTAATGTAACTAAATATTCTCGTAAACACGAGAATAAGTAGCTCGCATACTCAGTAAGGAAAAACATTGGCAAAATAGCCAAGGTTTTTTTCTTAGTCTTGCTTTACTGAGTTACTGTCCTGTCTACTTGTAGGCACTAGACAGACTAAACAAGCTCTTTGTATGCACGTGACACACATGTGTTGGAGTTAGATACGAATTTTTAGGCGATGATGAGTCTTAATTTTGTAGTCCTTCTACTGGTCTTGTCTTATCATCACAAAGTATTTATTGCAACAATATTTTATTATGCTAATTCAAATGCTTTTTTACTTTCTAATAACGTTCATTGCTTCCACCGGTACTAGCCACTACCTTAATCAACTCTTGCGAATCCCGCGGGATGTGACAAACGAGATTTTGCATACGTGACCAAGACCATGTACCAATTCTCGGTTCTTATAAAAAAGAAACGTGGTGTTAAACTTAAGTATGAAGCGTAGAATTTAGAAAGAACTTGACTATGTAGTGGGCTTAGCACGATCTCCTTGAGTAGGTAAACTTAAAGTAAATTCGAACAATTTTTTAAATGGAAAATACTCGTTTCGCACGAGTATTTACTTATATATTATGAATAATACTAATGCACTTGTGAGAAAAATGCTATAGGATATACCAATTTATTTGCGCTTCAAAAATTGATGGAATTACAGGACCTCGAGATTTTTTGCCAGAACTAATTCTCAGCAAGGTACAGGAAGCGAGAATTCTAAACACAGACAACTCTCTTAAAACAAACAGCTGTTAGTGCTGTTAAAGTGCAGAAAAGTGAATTGAATAACGTTTAAAATTAACTTAGCTCCATTCACTACCCCCGCACACTGGTTCTATGTTGTCAGCACCTAGTGAAACAAATACCTGTGTAGGAGGCGTGATTTACTCACATTCCACGAAATCTAGGTCATAGTACTACCTAGACAGAAAACAGACACCTTTAAACATTTTTATCATCATATTGTTTGCTCAAAAATCGCGAAAATCCATTTAGTTTTCAAGTAATCGATATTTTTGTACGTGTAGCGGAAAATAGCTGACGCAATAACACTTCAAGGATTTTTGAACAGTTATGTTCGTAAATATTTTGAGTGGTTTGTACATTTACGTTATTTATTTTTTGTGCTGGCAATGTGAGAGATATGCAGTGTTTAGAATGCAGTGTGGGTTTTTGCAAATGTTTGAAATATTTACTCGGAGAAGTGGTTTGTGTGGATTTGTTTTGCTATGTATGGATGTTTTGAAGATTTATGTTCTCGCTTTGCAACTGATTATGTACTTTGCCGTAAGTGCATCATTACGTTAGATACCCATGAAGTTAAAAGGAACATCTGAATCAGATTTGAAAATTTGGTTCATAAAAAGCATTAAGTCAGTCCAACAAAAACACAGCCAGCTAAGAGTGGAGCCGCAAATATTTTCCATCAATTTAGTAGGCTGCTTTAGAATCTGTATTTGTCCGTGGTTTTATTTGTAATTTATCTCATGGGATCGTACACTACCTGGAGATAAAAGTCTCCTCTGGCCTAAAATGGTTTTATATCTGTGTGCCAACATCTAAATCCATGTACCTATCCCTTATACGTTGAAATCTAATAGATGTACAAGCAAAAACACTACTTTCGCATTCATAACATCATTACGGATCAGGTGAAAACGTCAGATTCACAAATACAGTTTATGACCAACTGAAGAACTCCAGTATACTACAGAAGGGATCCCGACTGTCAAGAACAATAACGGTTAACATTTCTGCCTGACATTTACCTGCGGGTATTCGTGAGGCTGAATTACTGTGTATCAATTCCTGGTCCGTCTAGACAATTTATGTCGATGTTTATAGCTTTGATATCTTGGGATACCGGTAAAGGAATACAGTTATCTTGTGATATAGTCAGACTGCTCAGTGTGTTACGAGACAATAAATATTCAGCCTTTCAAATGAGTCTTTAAAAAGGTTGTAATAATAATATGCATTTTGTGAGTGAGCGACTTTATTCCGAAGTAGAATTAATAAAGTCATAATACTGATACTGTTAGCCTGTGTCATCCCACTGCTGGGCAAAGGCCTCTCCCCATGATTTCCAATTGTCTCGGTCCAGGGCTAATGTGGACCACTGTTTGCTGGTCTTGTCTAGCTCGTCCCGCCAACTTCTACGAGGTCTACCACGACGCCTTCTGGCTGTGTCAGGGCTCCAGAATGTGGTTATTTTGGCCCACAGATCATTGGGCATGCGGCAGACGTGGCCAGTCCAGTCCCACTTCAGCTTAGCGGCTTTTTGAACAACATCAGTAATTTGTGTTTTGGAGCGCAGTGTGGTGTTGCGTACACGGTCGGTTAGTTTTACGCCTAGAATACTGCGCTCCATGGCACGTTGGCAGACCTTGAGTTTGGACTAAAGTAATAAAGTCATAACTTGGCCCTAATATTAATTTAATTATAAAATATTGTCACCTCTCCTAGTTAGCTGTATGAATAAAGAGAGTTCAATTTGGTAGCCGAGTGGAATATTCTGAGTGTCGAGCGAAGCATTTGAGTATCTTTATTCGTAGGCCTTTGCGTTTGAATTCAAACTTCGTATCTCCTTTTTGTTGTTAAGCCTATTTATTCTGTTCTACTGCTGGGCAAGAACTCCGCCAATCCTTTCCATCACTCTGTCACGAGTCTGTTTCACGAATCGTAATCGTCATGCCAGCGTTTCTTATGCCAGTGACGACGACTGTCTTCAGTAACCCACTGTAAGAAGATTCTGGACCATCTGACCCATCCACGAAAGGTGACCCGCCCAGTTACGTTTCTATATCTCCCTTATTTCATGTAATTCCTTAAATTGTTCCTCATTTTGTACGCATTACCATACCGCTAAATAGCAAAACTAAATCAAACAAACAATCCTGTCGTATACTGAATAAAAAAAAAATAGAGCCACGTTATCGCTGCTGATAAATCTATATTTTGTTTTAATTAATTCCTCCACAACGCGACTATCGAGTATTATCGATATTGCAGCAATCCTCTCTCTGGGCCAGAGCAATTTATTATTGTAGTAGGTAAGCTGTTAATCTCTTATCGCGCACAAACTACTGACGTGACTGCGATAACAGATTCAGACCCTAAAAGAGTTACACGTGGCTGCCAAAAAATCCTAATCCATACTAATATTATGAATGCGAAAGTCACTCTGTTTGTTTTTTTGTATGTTTGTTACCTTTTCACGACTAAACGGCTGATCAGATCTGAATGAAATTTGGCAAGAAGATAGATTACAACCTGGGGATGGACATAGGCTATACAGGGTGTAACGGAAAGGGTATATACATACTTAAGGGTGTGCTACAGACCATCAAACTGAACATGTTTCTGAATAGGACAAACATCGTAGTAGCGAAAAAAATATCAGCTGCCCCATACATTTGCGTCGAATAGGTATTGAAATTTTATTTTTTCGCTATTACAATGTTTGTCCGATGGAGAAACATGTTCAGTTTGATGGTCTGTAGCACACTCTTAAGTATGTATATACCCTTTCCGTTACACCCTGTATATCATCACGCTATGATTAATAGGAGCGCAGCAGCAATGAAAAGTGTTGCGAAAACTGGGAAAATGTGGCGCAGACGAAGTTGCGCGGGACAGCTAGTCAAATTATATATCTGTGTTATCAGCATATAAACCCACGTTGTTTTTAGGGTTCGGTACCTCGAAAGGAAAAAACGGAACCCTTATAGGACCACTTTGTTGTCCGTCCATCCGTCCGTCTGTCCGTCTGTCTGTCTGTCAAGACCCTTTTTCTCAGGAACGTGTGGAGGTATCAAGCTGTAATTTATATTAAATACTCAGGTCTACTGTCTCTTGGATCTGTGAATAAAATCAAACGTCTAAGCCAACGCAATCAAAAGATACAGCCGTTTATGCCGCAAATTTTCGCAAATTTTCGACACTCGCAACGGAATCAAATCCTACAGGGTACTTCCCGTGAACTCAGAATCTTGAAATTTGGTACGAAGCAACGTCTTATAGCACAGATAAAGGATAAATTGCGAACTGTAAATTTTTTGTTACATCATATAATAATAATATTTTTTAAATTTTTGTACGGAACCCTCGGTGCGCGAGTCCTACTCACACTTGGCCGGTGTTTTAGAGAAAAGTCCGTACCTAGTAGGTAAACGTTCCGAGTCCAATAATCGAGTGCCGTGTGAATTTTACCGGCAAATCTTTTGATGGAATCACGGGCCCGCAGCACCTATACCTACCAAGCATACACACATTTATAGTATTAACTGAATACCTGTATGCATACTGTGTAAAGTACGTACCCATCTACATAGATACGGCCTGATTGAACAGCGACAATTATTTGAAAGATAATAGACATCGTCGGTTAGAGCACATTTAATTAGATTGCTGGTTGTCAAGGGTCACGGTCTTTAACCCATCACCGCTACGCCGTATGTACTGTATGACCGTGCCTTTGATATTAGCCGATGATACGTAGTATTTTTAACCCCCAACCAAAGTAACATGGTACTCCTAAACGGGTGAGCCGATTTTGATAAAATTGGTTTCGTTTGAAAGGCGTTTTAATCGAGAGTGTTCTGTTTCGAAAAAAATTGCTCAGGCTTTTGAAGATCATCACCTCTTTTCTTGAATTAATAGATATAAACAACTTCACAGGTCTGGTCGATTCGAAATTTGAAATCTTGTCACTTGTTACCATGGGCATCACTGGGGGGGGGGGGGGCATCCCCTCCCCAGCAAAGACTCGCAATTTTTTTAAATTCATGATCTTCCTTGTTTTTGTTAATAAGCGAGAAGAGGCGCAACACCGAGAAAAGTTGAAGGAATGAATGGCGGGAGACCTATGCCCAGGAGTGAAACAGTCAAAGCTATGAAAAAATAGTATAAGTTTCAAAGAATGAGATAAAAATTAAATTAACTGTTATTTATTATATTTCTGTTAGATTTTCGTATCAGAAAATCGGCAAATTTATTTTTTTTGCAAACCATGACGTTTTAACCTTAATTAATAAGAAACCATTTATTTTTATTTTGTATTATTAAGTGGTGAAAAATACCTAACGCATACGGCGCGGTCCGGGAAGACGATTTGTTTCTGTGGGGCTTTTTCAGCACGCCTCCGGGCACCAACTCCTTTGGCGATGTCCCGGCTCACTTGAGACATCGCTACCACTCGCGAGGGCCGTGCAATGCGACAGCGATAGACACCCCGATCTATCGCCCGCTGGCACATCCTAGGTCGGCATCAAGTCGCCATGGCGCCTCCTCCGCCGCCCTGTCCTCCTGCGACGAATCGCGTCAGCGAGGGCGTCCTCCTCCCTGACGCGCTCCGCCGCTTCCTTCTGCGAGATGAAGTCCAAGTCCAACCAAAGTTAAGATCAAAGTAACAGCAACTACTAAAGTAGCTAAAGTTAAAGTAGGTAAAGTTTGGCCAACTTACTGAATTCAATTAAAGCAATCTTAGTATGCACATCGTGTCTTAAACTAAGATCTATAAACGTTATGTAAATCGTACTTTGACTTGGCGTCGTTTTTAGCACTACCGCACGTCTTTCGAACACCACGTGCAAGACAGTGACGGGAACATGTCTACAGATATGCACGAGCTAAGTAATTTTTATAGATCTTGACCTTAGAAGATACAAATGCCACTCTATAAACCCGAATTTCAAATTGCCTGATAAATGCAGTTGGTTCGTAGCTTCATATTGAAGTGCCAGACATTAATATGAAGCTACGAACCAACTGAAGACCAGTCTTATTCTTATTCGAATGACGTACCTACCTAGTAACATTTCTTCAGGATTTTATTGCTTTTCCACCTTTTTATAGTACTGTGCGTGTTTCTTATTATTAGGTATTGCTCAGAGGTTGATGTTTCCTCAAAAATAAGGAACACCTACGGAACTATTAGTCATTTGTTTTGTAAGTACTTTTGTTCCGCGAACTGCTTGATTTGTTATTCAAATAGATAAGATGGTTCGCAGATTTCGCAGTGCCTAGCGGTGCCTTTTTAAACTTGTGTTTTGATTCATAATATTTAAGAATAGTAGGAAGAGGTATGGTGGGCCGGACGTCAGTGGTTAAAAAAACTAGTTATTTTTCGTGCTGTCATTGTTTCCATTTATTAAGTCAAATTATCTGCGAGATCTCTTCCTCATCAAAGGAAAACAAAAGTAACTTCAGAAAAAAAACAAAGTGCAGGTGGAGTTGTACAAAGAGCAGGATGAGAAGTGAGGCAAGCAGGTTTGTGATGCGATGACTAGTGGGTAGGCTGCCTGGTTATCAACATCAGTATAAGTTGACCCTTTATTGGATCTCCGTTCTGCTCAATGAAGTATCAAGAATCCTATGAAGTATCAAGAATTCTTTGAAGTATCAAGAAGAAGAATTTCTTGAAGTATCAAGAAACACCAACGTGCGGTCAGCTGTACTATGCATAAAGTTAGCAGGAATTTGCGTTAAATCGCCGAGACTTAAAACACTGTATCAGCGAAACAAATTCTACATGGCATTGTGGTCTTTTCCACCACGGAAAATTCCGAGTCACGGTTTGCAAGGAATAAACTAACTAGCAAAAAGCCCAAAAAGTGAGCGTCTACGTAGGTAACTAACGCAAACAGCCTACAAAGGGAAATTCGTGTCGTGGCTTCATTCATAATCCTAAACCACAAAGCGTTGTGGTAGGTAATTACAAGCCTCGATGCGAATCAACAACCGCGACCGTCCACAAAATGAAGATAGAATTCCAAGATCGATAATTTTAAGATGATCATTATTGTCCCATTGCATAGCGAAGGCCTCCCTACTCTCTTTCCACTCTTCTCTATTCTACTTCTAAAGGTGTTGATCGTAATCTTAATAGAGTCGGCCCTGGAACCCTTTAACTGGGCTAGTGTCCATTTAAGGGAATGGAAGGACTCCAGCTCATTCCGAGATCTCCGTCTGGGCTACCCTGCCACTTCTCACTTTAGCCGCAAATGTTAAGTAAATGCGGATATTTAGATATATTTCACAACAACACACATTTGTAAACAGTTAGTCGGTCAGTTTGCCTAACAGATTATCCCACCAGCACAAGGCTAAGACATTCGACATCCTCAAGGTCTGCGTAAAGAATTGATCGTTAGAATTTAGGAGGCTTGTTTGCGTTTGTTTTACTATCCAGTCATTAGAGAAATACTTAGCTAATTGCGCAAACACATGTAACATATTTCTACTGTGTTTTTCATTCCTTCTTGTCTTAGGAATTCATTCATAGAAGACTATGAATGACTTCCTAAGACGCGAAGGAATTTCTGTAAAGAGACAAAAACCAGCGACTTACTAAATACTCCTGGAGCTTTCCTTGTACATTTATTTTACGTTTGCAGTACTTACCCAAAAGTTACCATTTTAAAGAGAATCTTTGTAATAAAGATCTTTGCCAGACATGTCATTGGGTATGAGTTTGACATTGTTGCAGAATTTGAGGTAATTTTACCTCAAATTCGGAAAAATTAGGAGAAATTCCTGATTACTATACTGATGCATGGTACAGTCCATGATCCAGACTGTACCATGCAGTATCATTCATCATCATTTCAGCCCAAAAGACGTCCACTGCTGGACATAGGCCTTCGCAAGTGTCGCCACATTGACATTTTGGGGGGTTTTGCCATAATCGCCACGCTTGGCAAGCGGGTTGGCGATCGCAGTACGGTTGTTACAAAAGCACAGAGAACGCTGCTGCCCATTCTCTGGCAAATCCCTTAGTCGCCTCTTACGACACCCACGGGAAGATATGGGATGGTGCTATTCTTTACGTCCGACACCATACAGAATCAGTACACCATGCAGTATGCATAAGCATAATGCTTGTATCAGTAATTTTCATAAATCTCCTTGCATTTTTCAGATGCAAACCATCCTACACCACAACGGCAGCGGCAACCTAGCGTACACCGGCAGGCTGAAGAACAGAGAAGTGCACAGAGCCATCACACTGCATCCTGTGAAGGACC
Organism: Cerastis rubricosa; assembly: GCA_949152445.1. NCBI lineage: Eukaryota > Metazoa > Arthropoda > Insecta > Lepidoptera > Noctuidae > Cerastis > Cerastis rubricosa. Next base: position 1,379,909 of record OX424541.1, read on the forward strand.
ACCGACAGATGTACAGGATACATAGCTATTTTAAGGTAAGAATCATCACTGTAACTAAATATGGTGAAGGCAAACCAAAAACATCAATTGGGAAAAAAGGTTTTGCTCATCCAAGTCATGCTGAAAAAAGCTAAAAGTCCGACGGTTTTTCATTGCCGTGATACAAAGCAAACTAAGGCGATGTTGGGAACATACTCTAGTCTGGCAGTTAGTTGCACTAGGAAACCAATAGAAACGCTTAAGTTTCAGCCCTAGTACTTTTTCGACAGATCAGACAGATCAGCCCAGACTGTGATGCAGTCGCACTTTCTTACACAACAACCAGACACAATTTTTTCATGCTCCTAATAACTGTTCACACTTTTCTAACCATGATCATCATCAGCCTATAATGTTCCCACTGCTGGGTCACAGGCCTCCTCTCAATGAGAGGGAGAGGGCTACAGCCCAGCTCATTGAGGGGATCCACCACGCGGGCCCAGTGCGGCTTGGTAGATGTCACATGTCTTCGAACATGCGGTTTTAGAACATGACGGTTTCCTCGCGATGTTTTCCTTCACCGTTTTTGAGGGCAGCAACTTCGGCTTTTCTAACCACTTTCTCAAAAATAAACACGCGTAAAATGGTGTCATAATCGTTTTTGCTATATAAAACCCGTAAATTCGTATTTTGTTTGTAGAATATTTGGTTTCCCAACATCAGCCACCTGTGATTGGCAGGTTAGGTTGGGTCTATTTATTAATCATACAAACGGTAGCTTACATATTACCCAAAGATTTAGTACTAACATATGGTCTGCAACTTCAACAGTCAGGCTAGAATGTTTCAGGTTTAGTACAATGTGTTTAAAAATAATTTGTTTTCTTAAGGTCGACGTTCCCGGACATTGTATCCACGTGTTTAGTTTTAGTGTTTATGTTAGCTGCTTGCCTAGTAATTGTTTGAAGATAATTTAGTTGTTCCGTTATTGTTTTGCTCTAGTTCGTTCTTAAACTTCTAAACCAATATTCAATTACTCTTTGATTTTTATTTTGCATATTTCAGCGCTTTTCCATTTCCCTACAACCCTACAAACTATGAACTGTATAAACTGCTGTATTTTTTAATTTGTGTCTGCCGACTCAAGTCCTTATAATTTGAACTATCAATACGTAGGAAACGAATTGATGAACTCGCTCTTGGTTTTCAAATCAATCTCATCAATTTTGTCTTTGGGCTATAATCCTTGGTCCGAGGGACGGACAAGTGAAAATCACATTCAAGGCGTTTGGACTTACGCTCCTATATACGCGCTTATAGCTTATACGAATCCAAACACATTGTGGACTCTCCCGTCGTCGTGATCACTCATATAATGTCCTTTTGTCTAGGCCCTCTGATCTCTAAATGGCTTTGACCTTTTGACTATTTATGTTGTTTCCTCACAATCACAACCAGCTTCGTACTTTGATACCGAGATGAGATGTAGCCAATGGTAACTAGTTATGATGTCAGCCGCTGTCAAGTTGTCTGCTTGTTTGGCCATGAATGTAGTTAATTCGACGTAATTCGAAAGCGTGTTATGTAGCAGTAAAATAACTTCTTGTATTTATTTAAGAATATGATATATTATAGAATAAGTTTCGGGATATCGCCAAGCGGTTGGTCGACTCTTCTCGTGACCAGAGGGCTGGCCTTTTTTTTGGCCTAAGAATCAGCGTTGCCATCCAACGTAGCAATGCGGCCAGCCTATTTTTTTTTTTTTTTAGGATGGGAAATCATCAAATGACTTCTCCCGCTCTGGGCGGAGCGGAAGGGAGTGTCAGACTTGTACTGACTAAAACCCATCCATGTTCCTTCTTAGCCCTTTGTGTTCCAGGGGCACGGTATCTCTTTCGAACAACCCGCAGCCCTGGCAGGAATGCGGCCAGCCTTCTGGGCACTTTTCCTGTTGACAGCGATGTGGACGAATTTTTTGACGCCCTGTAATTTTGATACTTGTACATTTTTTATTTTTACTTTACATCCATTTGTAGTTTGTAAATAATGTATTGTAGTGTTAAGTATGTAAAACCTCAACAATAACGACAGTACGTAGTACTCGTAATCGGCGTTCGTGTAAGACCACTTTGACGAGGCGAAAAGAGTTTGTAAGGATTATAGCAGGTTATGTGGTATCTGCCTACCCCCATGGGAAGAAAGCGTGAGGTTATGTTCTAAGTTCTAGTGTTACGTTCAAACGTGAAATGATCGACGATAACATTTTGAACGAAATATAAACACCATGAAATATTCAGAAAAGGAAAAATTTTAATTACATAATTATCTACATAATGTTCGAACACAATTGATTCAAAATAAAAAGTCATTTATTAAAATTAGGCTGATAATCAGCACTTTTTGAACGTCAAAACTACAAGAGACAGTCCCCCAAAACGCCCGCCCTTCGATTGATTGGTGACTTCCTTTCTTTCATAAACAAATAAGCGTTTGGTAAATATTTTAACTTCATAGGACCAAGAAACCAGATCTATGTGGAAGCCATAAATCTGCGCATGCACACCAAGCCTTTGATCTTTAACGTTCATCTAAACCTCAGAGTATGAATAATACCAGCTACCTAGCTTAGGAATAATGTACTACAAATAAGCAGATGCTAACATGTTTGCAGTTTGATGATTAGGTAAAGGTTGAGTAACATTGTCTACTGTAGAACGTAAGAGTTTTGGGATGAGTTACAGAATATTGACCTGTATAAAAGAATGACTTAGGAGTAGCAACAAAATATCTGTACTGAATTTGTTTGAGTAAGGTCCTAAGGACCACGTTAGGTTACATACAACAATATAACTTCTTTAAATTCTTAGTTGATAAGGTGTACCTTTGTGCTCTTCTATCGTAATGTATTGTCCTGTTAAGAATTTAGTGTGTACATAAATAAACAAATTAATATCATGTAGATAATACTTCCCTATAAAATCCCGGAAATAAAGCTGTTAAATTAGTTGGAGGTATTATTATTATTGAACTTTAGCTGTTTCGATCTTACGAGACTAGCTCTCTCAAGACGAGCCATGAATTTTACTGTAATGCTAGACCTTGCAGAATTCATACTCATAGTGAGTATAAAGTAGTGAGTATAGTGAGTGTAAAGGGATGGCCAGACTTGATTTATATTTAGCGATACCCACTTCGTTATTGTTTATGAGGCTTTGATTACACATATGAGTTTTTTTATCTTTTTAACTCTGGTACAGCCGTAAACTGTGAGTTTATGGTCCGGAATTTAATACAGGATGCTGGCTTTATTGTGATTATTTCTTAGAATTCTAAAGCAGCTGGAAAGCTAGTCAGGTGAGTGGTGGCTCTAACATACTAGCTTGTAGGGTTCTGGCTGGATGTCTGGTTAGCTTCGCCAATGAACACGGTGTAGTCATAGTCATAGTCATCATCATCATCATCATCAGCCTACCGCAGTCCACTGCTGGACATAGGCCTCTTCAATCGCTCGCCAGTTAACCCGATTCTCGGCAACTCTCATCCAGTTGCTACCAGCTACCCTGCGAAGATCATCGCTCCACCGAGCCTGAGGACGTCCCACCAGTCATCATTTATTGCCTCGCTGTATAGTGTATCGCGTCGCTTGTTATATACAGGCCTGATTACGGCTTAAACTTTTTATTTGATTGAATAAACAAGAGATATCCTGTTATTAAATCGTTGTATTCAGCGACTCAGTTTCTAAAAAGAAGGGTTAGCTGAGAGCTTGACACTAAGTTGGTTGATCTTTAAAAATTTTTTTTTTTCATTTTTTGCAAAACTTTCCGGTGGCGTCAGTCAATCCAATATACTCTGGACTTTTCTCACAACGTTATCCCTGTCAATAGTCAGCTAAATGATACAAAACGAAGATTACTAATATTGATTTTTTTCATTTTTCAATGCCTATAGTTATCGAATGGCTAATTGTTATGCAGTTATAAACATTTTTAATGCAATATTAATAAAGCTGCGCAGTTAGATAACGGATGTAAACAAGATAATGCGAGTGCAATAAACGCGTTAACTTTTAAATAACTCTTTATCAAAATTGTTATCGCAAGGAGTTTGGGCAAATCTGTTTTCTCTGTTAGTGTTAGTGTTGGAGGTTATTATTTTTTGGGTATCAGTGATCAGGTCACCGTCATGACCTTTAAATATATAATAAACCTAATATTATGACTATTAACTCCGAAACTGTAGGGAGAGGTGTACTGCAAACATCCGTTTTCACTTAATTAGTTGAATCTTTTAAATTGTATGATAATAATTAACTATGTGGCCATGGATTCACCTTCACCTAGTGATTGTGCTATGGATTCTAGGTTTGCGTGAACATACATTTTCTTACGATTATCATATCCCGGCATGGGTTTGTAAATATCGTCATCAGCCTATGTCAGTCCAAGCTTTCAAATGTATCTTAAATTCCTAATCTATTTCAGCAACAACAGCCAATGCATTCAGTCTGACCCAGTCACCTTTTCAAGATAATCGTTTCATCTAGATAGGGAGCGTCAACACTGCGCTTACCAATATTATACGCGATCTCATGTCCAGGACTCATTTGCTTCATCGGACATCGGACCTTCGACAGACATAGGTAGCCCACTGCTCCTCTAGCTTGCTAATCTCACACTTATTCTCTCTGATTCCAGAACCTCCGTATCCAAGAGCTTCGAGAACGTTCCCTGGACCTGCACCGAGACATCGCCTCGGCCATGCGAGAGCTGGACGTCCCTGAGGAGCTGGTGGCTGACTACAAGCTGCAAGACGATGTGCCGCTGTTCCCCGCCAAGATCGGGGAGCCAGACTACTTGGGAAATAATAAGATATTAGGTGAGGATGCGATATCGCGCAGGAAAAAAATCTTTTGCCTATTTGACATTAACTTATTGAGGGCAGTGGTTTCAGGCACGTGGTGCAGTATAAACGCTCTCGTAGTGGAAAAGAAATCATCGCGTGGGATGGCATTTAATGCTCCGTTTTCTGTAATACTTAATGAATGGCTATGTCTAAGGCGACACCTAAACGAATGCCAGAAAGTCCAACAATTCGTAACTAAAAACAGAAGCCACAGGCCGCGGATGGGTGACCATTTATTACATACCGAGTTTCCTCCGTGCCTCGGAAGAACGTTAAGCTTTTGTTTCCAGCTGTCATTTTTAGATCTTTGACAGTCAGTGGCCTGAAAATCTGACAACCAGTCTTACCAAGGAGCACTAACTGGGTTGTGGATGTCAGATAGGCAGTCGCTTCATATTAAATACTACCATCAGCTGCATCCGCTTAGACTAGAAGCCGGCCCCAATATAGTTGAAAAAAGGCTAGGCAGATGATGGATGAGTTATTGAAAACTAGCACTAGACCTGAGTCTAAAATCTTTTTTTTTTAACATGTTTTATTGTTTTTTACGACCTGGGTTATTAATATTGTTGTAATACTGATTCCAGGAGCTCCAATAGACATGAACCGCTACAAACCGAACACGGTAGAAGAAATCGTGGCGTTCGACTTCATCAGCAAGTCGCTGTACTCAGCCAGCCACTCCAACCCCAAAAGGCGGATAGAAGGACCACTTAAAGAAGCTCTTGATGATGTTATCAGAGAGGTAAACTCATGCAACAGTGATAGATGACTAGAAATACCAATAACAGAGGTATTTTGGAAAAACGGATATTTCAAATCTAATATCACAAACGAAAAAACCGCTGCTGCTTTCTGGTTGTATTTTTTGGAAACTATCAAGTTGATACAAAACGGGTCCATCATGATCCATGACGATGGATCATGATGGACGCATTGTGTGTTGGAGCCTCTCTGCAGGCTCGTCAGCCTACAGATAGGCTTCTTGATCGCCATTCAACTGGTTTTTGAAGTGAAAACTTCTTTAGCGGCGTTGAGCACTTTTTCTGTAATGGGTATAAAATCTTAAACTCGCGTCAGGTCACGTGTCCTGATCGAAAATTCGTAAGACGAATTGACATTAGGTTGCGAAGGAATTTGAACTTTATGACATCTGTCATTGAGTTTGGTTTTCCAAAACTGGATAATTATCTTATGCACAAACAAAACCTTCGATTTCTCCAAAGAGGTAAAATTCGTAAAACGTATCGTAATATTTCTGTGTTAAATTTGTTATGTAATGTAAGTTGTCATGTTTGTGTATGATAGCGTAAATAAATGAATATTGTATTTTACCACATAAATGATAGAACTAGATAATTAAAGCAATTCGTTCAAAATTATTTCCTAACCATATCCAAAAATGCACAACGTTACTATTCAAGTTTTCACTTCTGCCGGCACTCCCGGAGTGCAACCCGTTTTTTTTTCTATTCTCATTTAGCTGCTGACACTCTTCGAAGACCAAATGACAAAATGGTTTAATTTAGGAGATTAAGTTAAAAAAAAATTGGTTTTACGGACAGTTTGATGCTGAGTCTTGTCCACCAATACTGGCTACTCTCCACGTCCACGATTTACCAAATAAAATTTTGTCGTTAAAATAATTCAGAACCTTGGATCACAATCATTAATGCCCAATTTCCAACATTCCAGGTGATGGAGATAATAAACGCGCCATCCCGTCAGCGTGGCCGAGTCATTGACTTCAACGAGCTGCTCTACGGGTACACACGCCTGCAGCCGCTGCACGGTGCTGACCACGTGCTGGACCTGCTGCTCAAGTACAGGAGATACCGGGGACGGAAGATGACGGCCGCTGTCAGGAGACACGCCTATTTGCAGCAGAGTTTTACTAGTGAGTTTATTGTGTGAATGCTGTTGAAGACTTTAGTCGTTTCGGATAAAATACTGGCTATTTGAAGTAATATTCTTTGTTATTCCTTGTCGGGCATTACTTGATCCCCTGACAATGAAGAATAGGGAAAGATGTCAGGTAATGCTGAGCACTGACTGAACCACTATTTACTAAAATAACACTGTGTATAAGTATGTATATTGTACCGTACAATTAGAAAATAGTTGGAATCTTCAAAATACATCTCCTAGCGCTTACTTCAAGGATCTCATACGCAGGACTACACAGATAAACTTCTGGTGATTGTAAAGGCGACTAAAACATTAGTTAAATCATAATCTAATTACCAGCATCATATTGTATCTGAATTCATTTGTAATTTATATATTTCTAGGTATGGAGATCAGAGAACTGCCAATGGGAGACCCACCTCCTTTCGAAGATCCAGAAATATTAGACAAGTCTGAAGCCAACATGAACCCAGTTGATTACGAAGACTTTGATGAATCCAAACAGCAACCAGACGGCTTCCTTGATAAGTTGAACGTCAGAGAAGCACTCGAGAATGGGCTCATGAAGTTACAGAACTTGCCGAATGTATTGAAATGGGGTGATGACAACTCGGAGTATCCAGTTTACGATAGGCGAATACATTTCATAATGCCTCTATCCGGTAGACAAGAAACGTTTGGAAGATTTATGAAGAATTATGAAGACATCGTCTTGAAGACAGATGAGGCTGTGTCACTGATAGTCGTAGTATACCTAGATACTAATAGTCCCTTAGACTACAAAAACACTGAGGATTTAGTTAATTACTATAACAATATGTACGGTAAAGATATCAAAGTTGTGATGATGGGCACGGAAACTTTCTCGAGAGGTGCTGCTCTAACGGAAGGTTTGAAGCTTTGTTCGGATGATGATCTAGTTTTCTTCATAGATGTCGATATGATGTTCAATTTCGATACTCTTAGGAGAATAAGGATACACACTATCAAATATCACCAAGTATATTTCCCGGTAGTGTTTAGTGAGTACAATAATGAAGTGGTAAATAGTGACGATTACAATAAACTCAAAGGTGATACTGTGGTTGATAACCCAGAAGAAATGGAAGAGGATGAGCCAGAAGAAGAAGAACCTAAAACTGAAAAGGAATTGATAAACCTTAAGTACAGTAAAGGAATAAGAAATGACCTCGGTTACTTTAGACAATATGGTTTCGGTATTCTAGCTATGTATAAATGCGACTTTGAACGAGTCGGAGGTTTTGATTTGAAAATAAAAGGCTGGGGAATGGAAGACGTTCAGATGTTCGAAACGTTAATCAAATCTAATTTATCTGTATTCAGGGCTGCCGATGACAGTCTCATACATATTTTCCATTCTGTTGCCTGTGATAAAACTTTGGACAAGCCACAATTTTTAATGTGTCTCGGTACAAAAGCATCCACGTACGGCAGTGAAAAACAAATGATTTACTATATGATGAATCATCCTGAGGTGTTGTGGCCTGAAGAGAATCCGGAAGAAGAAGCGAGCAAGATAGAGGAAGAGAAAAAAGCAGAAGCAGAAAAGAAAGCTGCGGAGCAGAAGAAAATTGAAGCTGATAAAAAAGCTAAAGCTGAAGCAGACAAAAAGGCTTCAGCGGAAAAGAAGGCTGAAGCAGACAAGAAAGCCTCAGCAGAAAAAAAAGCTGAGGCGGAAAAGAAGGCTGAAGCGGAAAAGAAGTCGTCTGCGGAAAAGCAAGCGGAAGCAGAGAAAAAGGCTGAAGCAGGTAAGAAGGCCGCAGCTGACACACAAGCTGGAGCAGAGAAACCAGCTTCCACTGAAAAGAAATCAGGTGAAAGTGGTGAAGAGAAAAAAGGTGCTAGATAGTACAGGGTAAATATGGACTAGATTCGGTGCAAGTGAACTAAGTAATTAATGATTTGTATAAATATGAGTACGAATTCTAGTATTTTTTTTTAATGTTGTTGTTGTCCTTTTCTGTACATATTAAGTTAGAAAAGGGAGTCCTGTTTAAAGTAAGATATAAATTATAAGAGATTTTATAATTTTTGTCTTTTAAAAGGAGTTTTAGGTGAGAACGAAACATTGACGCAAAATAAAAATTGCATATTCGATATCGAACGATAAAATTACTTCTTTACTATAAAATGTGATTTAGTATTAAGAAAGAATTCTTGTTAAATAAGTGTTTCCATCAAAGCTGTTGCAGCTACAAACATATTTTGCTGTTACTTTTATCTTGCGTCAAATAATCCTTGTATATTTTATCCTGATGATTCCATATCTGTAATGATGCATTTAATTCTATTTTATTAAGTACACTTTTTATTTATTTATTATAATTATACATGCTGTTGTTTTGCATCCTCGTAAAATTCAAGGAGGTAACTATGCCAATGATTCTCCACCCGAATCAATAATAAAATGAAGAGGTTTTTTTTTTTTTTTTTTGGAAATCAGCAAGTGTGTACCACCCGTGTTTTAAACGCTTCCTGTCTGATCCTTGGCCTATAACCACGCTTTCACACATACAAACATTCGCAAACTTTAATTCGATAATTTCCTATTCTCTGAACCACGTTAGGAGTTAAGTGTTTTTCTGAAATACTTACAACTTAAACAACAACAAAAAAACAGCGTTAATGAATAATTAAACAGGTACCGTAAATTAAATTGATTATTTATGTCTTTTGTTACAACCTCCTGAATTTTGACGAGGATGCAAAACAACACCTTTTATTTCGTCTTCGTAGACTTTATAGGAATCTAAAGTGTTATTCGCTATTATTAATCTTCTTCAGTAAAAATATTTCAACAGTAAACTATCTTGAAAATAATGAAAGTATAAATTATGGAGTAAGCATTTATAAAAAAATATTAGCCTCGGTGTCCATTGCTACGTATAATTTTTCTTAATATGCAAATGCAGTTAAAATAATAAAATTGCACAGACGCCAAGCACGTCAACCTACCACAATCTGACAAACTTCTTTAATAGATTTTCAACTTTATCGTAAAAAAATTAGGTTCAATGTGAATTGGGAAAATTAGTACGCTTCGGGTAGCTTGATTTGCTGGCGTTTATACAGTTGTTTTCCCTAATATAATGATTAAGTTCCTCTTTTAAAATACATTTACGAGATTTACTTTGCACCTAAAGATAAACGTTTTACGTAGTATGGAATTGTTAAAACGATTTCCAATGCCAGATTTAATTTAATCATACGTTACTTCATTTATTTTGTACAAAGTGACGGTACGCTAGGGTGGGCTTTAAATTATTAAAAAGTAAAATAATAGTTTTGTTCCTAATAAAACAAATTAAAATATAATTTATAATGTAATCTATTCCTATATCTTTTAATTACACAACATTATCCTTCTCTATTATTTATAATTTATATTGGAATCTGAAAAACACATTTTAGTCCATTAACTATTATAATAATTCCTTGTATCATGTAATTTTCTAAATGTTGATACGTATTTTATATAGAAATACTTAAGTATTGAAATTTACTCCATTTTATTTGGCAGATAGCTACTTTTGTAACTTGCTCTTTTTATAAATTATTTTGTTTTAAAAATTCAGATCAAGTGATTTTCTATTGGGTTTGACAGCACGTTAGTAAAATTTAGTGTTTATCAGCCTTTCAGAAACCGTGTGAAAGTCTGGCAATAAAAAGCATAATATTATTATTTTAATTTATTTATACCGACTCTAACGAAAATAAAGCACTGCTTTTACTTCAAGTTAAATCTAAGATAAAATTAAAATAACTTTTGTAAAATATTTTCTTTTGTGCCTCTACTGACCATGTCATGCAGAATACTCGTTACTTTGGTTGTGAAGCTTATTTATCAAAAACTATAAGAATAAGCTCAGGTTTGGAATAGGCAATACCACTTAATGGCAATATTACTTACTTTACTATTATTAAGGAGCAATATTGTGGGTGATGCCAGTTTGAAATAACGATAACTATAGATGTAAGCGACGATTCTGACATCTTATAGCGGTAGTGTTTTAATCTTATTCCGGAGTGGAAAAGAGATGGCGTTAGACGATCTCTATATGTCCGTCTCTTTCCCACACGGAAAAAAATTAAAAGAATTCTGCTTTATGACGTCATGGTAATCCTCAGGACCTGGGATCATCATACCAAGTAGTAACCAGTCTTCGTCTCCAACCCAGTGCTCTATCATAATACGTAAAACTAAGTATTATTTTTTAAATAAATGTAAATAATCATGTACATTGTTATTATTGTGCTCACTAAGTGCCAATCCCTAGAATTGTAAGTAGAACAATGAAAAAAAAGCAAAACGTATGTTTATTATTGAAATTATTTCGTATTGATATTAAAAAAATTATAAATAACAAAATTGAAATTGCATTGTGATTGGAAAGTGATGAAATTAATTGAAATAGTATGGAAAATAAATATATTTTGTGATGAATTATTTGAGTTTTTTTATTGTTTCGTAAAGTTGGTTGTAGGCTGCGAACCCTTTCTCTTTGAATGATGACTAAAGTTATTTAAGATAACATTTTAGGGGTATGAGGAACAGACTGTAATCCCCAGTAATAAAGGGCCGGTTCCTCCGACCAGACAGGTATTATGTCTGGTGGGCAATGTAGTCGGGTTCCTGTAAACTTTGCTTGCGAGATGTAGGAAATGGATGTTAGTTCTTCCGTCGTGCCATAGATGACGCTGTAGTACTTTTTGTAGTAAGTTGCTTTTTGTAAGTCGCTACAATATCAATCGGGCACACATCTTGGTTCTGGGCGATCCAGGACCAGCAGAACTTGCAACCATTAGACCGAAAATGCAACTAATAATAATGGTTCTACACATTTGGCTCGTCATGCGTGTCGCTAAGAAACAAATTAAAAAATAACATAACAACACGCCTGTAAGCTCCGAAGGGTTAAGCAGAGGTGTACCTAAAGTTACACCCAAATTTCGCCATCATCATCATCAGCCTATAATAATATATAATTTTGGAGCTTTACGAGTCGCGAGACTAAGCGGACGTGTTTTTGTACTTGCAAAAATGAAATATCTATAAACAATTACGACAAAATATATCTATAATTTTTTATCTATAACTTTGGGCTCCGCAGTACTACCTGATTTATGGAGCAGGTGGGTAATGCCTGTCGTCAAGAACTGGGGCAGCGACCCTGACTCTAAGGCTGATTGAAACTGGGACGCCAAGCGAGCGTGCGATCTTTGAAACCATTTGTGCAGTCCGTCCGGCCCTGGAGACTTCCAGTTAGGTAACGGACGAACTGCACGAGCTTCGTCTTGGGGGCTGATGATAATTGCCCCCATTTCTGGTTTAACACAGAACCTCACGATCAGCAGTCCTGCTTGCGTCCACACTATGAACGAGTCAGTCTATCAAAACATCTAGGTTTATAAAATAAATTAAGTTGTCGAATGCTTGTAAAAACAAAGGTTTGTCAATTTTCTAAACATGAATGTTGAACTTACTCTCAAACTCTAGTGGTACTTTCTCGAGTACCACTAGAGTACGTAGTTTCTAAAGCACGAATGTCTAAAGAAGCAAGGTGATACAAAGTTTACTGATTTTTTGTATGTCATTCGTATTTTAACTTTAGGAGGGACATGCAGAGGAACAACGATGGATGCATTGGAATTACAATATTATTAACTGCTCTCAAAACAGTGAAGGAAGACATCGTGAAGAAACGCTGTGTCCCAGAAACAAGAATTCAAAAACCTGTGACATTATCAACCAACCCGCACTGTGCCTGCGTCGAGGATTTTGGCCAATCCCTTTGAAAAAGAGGGGTCTGTGTCCCAGCAGAGGCAGCATCAAATGCCGATTTTGCTACTGGCTTGAATTTTTGGCCTTTTTGGGGTCTTAGTAGGCATTTGCATCTCTCATTGTCACAATTGACTTAATAATTATTAATGATGAATGACATGTCATTGTTCTTCAACCTCTAATAAATATAATTGATCTTTATTTTGCATGTACTATTGTCTACCAATCCACAATTTATGCCATAACCAATAAAATATGAAAACAAAAAAAAAAATTGGTAACAACGACCGAGATACTATCTTTCTTTATTATTGATTAAAGCTATCTATTACGTCCTAAGCTGGAATAAAGTCATTAATCACATCATCTATAAATAAATTCATCATGTACACAACAGCGATTACCTGTCCCGTGCCACACTTACGATGCCAATCTATACAGAACCATGTCATCAACCTGACACATCGTGTACCCTACATGCTCTAACTACATAGCACAGCCTACATAAAAAAGATAATAACTCACGATGATTGATAACTGTCCCACAGTCAGACTTCATTGTGCAAGTTTGGAGTTTGCACAGAATATGGAGTTGCCGGTTGGAGGCGCTACGGCGCGAGTACTTAGTTCTTTTTTTAATTTTTTTTTTTTACTCCATCTCATAGCTTGCTACTGAAGCAACAGTTTCTTTCCAGAAAAGATTTTCATCTGAGCTACCTACCTATTTTGGAAATATGTATAGAGCGTTTTGTGAAAAAAATTAAAAAGCTCCTAACTCGGAAACGGTACGTCGTAGGGCCATACTTCTCAGAACCTAAATAGTTCCTATGGATAAGGTTAACCCGAAACTGCCATTTTTTTTCAAATTTCCGAGGTTTTTTTTTGTTTTCTTTGCTGTTCATAGTGACCCTAAGCGCTCCAACACCTACAAATCCGCCCCTAAGACGACCCACTGACCGAGATGTCTTAGCGGCTGCTGATAGAGGCGGCTTTGCCAACCGTTTTCGTTCAATCCAAAGCAGTGATAGTAATAGCCTATAGTTGTGTGACCGTCGGACTGACAAGTCATAGGGCTCAAGTTCGAACCCAAGACACGCAACTCTAATTTTTCGAATTCACGTGCGTATGGTATAATTATCACTTGATTCCATGAAGCATGCCTGAGAGACACGTAATTTTTTTTTCTTCTCTTCCTGTATTGGCAATCAGCCCTAAGGCTATGAGCAAATCTGCTCTAAGGTGCTGTCATGCGGAGTGGCTTCCCATTGGAAGCTACTCATCTGCTGCCCAGAGCTACTGCCGGTCTTCTAGCTCTAGGATATGATGACGTTTTAGTCGCCTCACATAGACATATTAGAAGATATTTAAAATTAGAAATTATTGTGTATCATTAATATAAAAGTAAAACTTAATAAATACTAATATTGCTGTGCCCTAACAGGGTCCATAACATTGTTCTTAGCTTTAAGCCACTTACAACACCTGTATAACATTTTGGAACGCAATTAAATGAATATGAATATAAGATATTTCTTGACGGCATGTAAAACCAAGTCAGAGGCTCATGGACAGCATAAAAACTGTGACACAAGGTCAGGCACTAACTATATACATTATAAAGAAAGAAAGATGGCGCTACGAATATCATTAATAGGTTCTGCCGTCTTTAGATGTTGCTGGTACAGACAGCGTCAGTATGTGCTAACCCCTCTACAGTCCGGCCGAGTACGCCAGGGGAGTTACTACTAAATGACGCTGTCTGTACAGAGATTCCCAGCTCTGTGCAAGTTTGTGTTAGATCGTGCGATGTATGGAAGATGAGCATCTTACATAAAACACTTTCAATTAATTCTGTAGGCAAATAAAGAATCGATTTCTCTTTAGTATTAATCCCGTGATTTGTTTGCTTAAAATTCTGTTTCTGTTACTTTTACTTTAGTTAATTCGTTAATAGTTGTTTTTTTATGTCAATGTTACAACCAGTGGTCACTTATAACTGATTTCGTGCGGATTTGATTTTTGGGATAGTGTTTATTTTTAAGTTACAATTAAACATGTAGAAGTCAAATTTACTGTTGTCTTTTCATTACCAAAGTTATTAGAATACCAACCAACTTGATGTTGAAAACAAATAACGCATTTTCTAATAAGTGTACATCATCATCATCAGCCTGTCATGTTCCCACTGCTGGGACACAGGCCTCCTCTTAATGAGAGGGAGAGGACTTTAATCTACCACGCGGGCCTAGTGCGGGTTGGTATAATAAGTGTTCACAGATCGTTAGTTGGCCATTATTCCTACCCACCTCCCTTTCCTTTTCCAACTCAGTTCGATCCTGAGTTATTATGGACCAATTCCGACAGTAAGAGTCAAATTTGTCCATCGCCCATGTCTTCCGCGATACCGTCAGATTAATATACTTCTACCAAAAAGTTTAGTCCTTGTTAGCACTAGTATCTAGGATCTTAATTTCTCTCAGTTGCATCACAGCTCTTCGTTTAACAAACTTCCGCCGTAGTCCCCTTTGCAAAGGCTAATTGAATTTAAGAAGTTTAATGGAAATGCTGTGTTTAGAAATTTACTTAGTCAATTAACATCTGCTCAATAAGTGTCTTCCCAATCTCTTATGTGAAAGCATAATTTAGCGTTAAAAATATTTGTTTTGACCAAATTCCGCACTTTCGACGAACAGGAAAATTAATAAATCATTATAATTAGTCGATCAAGATTTCTTAAAGTAGCATTGATTCGAATCTCCATTGTCATTTAAACAACATTTTAAAGAAGAGGGTAGGTAAATGAACCAGGTTAGGAACCGGGCAGAGGGTAATTAAATGAGATTAGGATAGGAACCTTTCGTTTCTAATACTTTGAAAACTCGACATAAACTTAACAGTTAACTGATATAGCCACAGCTAGGTTAGTATACTACGCTTATTTCCATAGTATTATGTCCTACGGCATTCTGCTGTGGGGATCGGCAGCAGACGTTGATTCAATTTTCATACTGCAAAAGAGGGCAGTCCGCGCTATCTACAAAATGGGTCCTCGTGAATCCCTCAGAGAAAAATTTAAAGAAATCGATATACTGACTCTGCCTTCACTTTATATTTTAGAATGTATTTTATATGTCCGCAAAAACCGAGGACTTTTCAAAATTAGAAGCGACTTCCATAATATAAATACACGCAGTAAACACGAAATTGTAAGACCCAAATTCAGATTAACCAAAACTAGCAAGTCTTTTCTTATAAACAGTATACGCTTTTATAATAAGTTGCCGAAGTCAGTTACAGAACTGACCGATGGAAAGTTTAAAAATTATATTAAACGTGTCCTAATTAAAAAAGCTTATTACAAAATTAAGGACTACGTTGAAGATAGAGAAGTTTGGCTTTAGCCCCTTCGCACATGCGGCTTCCCTGGTAGCTCATAAACGGCACAAATGTGTGGATGTCTCTAACTATTCTCAATCTTATTTTTTATTTTTATTTTTTTTCCTTTCTTTTTAATCAGATGTTTTACAATAGTTTTTAAATCATTACACCTTTTGTTTAGAATAGTTACAGCACGGATGACAACATTTGTGTCACTTATTTGATCTAGTCATTTTGTGATATTTTCTATTTATTTTTTGTTGTTGTATAGACTCTTTTTCTTATTTACCGATTGTTTGTAAATGTGTGGACATTGTAGGCCTTATAGATTCCTAGATCCTTGGTAACTTTTTATTTCGTTCTACGTTTCGTAGTAAGCAACGACTTATTGTCAGGCCTACGATGTCCTCCCATACTTTAGTACTAATGCTGTAACAGAAATATTGTAAAACCAAATGATTTTAAAAGAGTAACCATGGAGTTTCTTGCCGGTTCTTCTCCATAGGAAACGACCAACCCGAACCGAGCACCTTTTTGCCGACGTTTTATAAGTGCCCCTGTAGGCCTATGTAAAATAAAAATATTTTGATTTTGATTTTGAGTTCACTAAATAAATTTTCAAGCACTCGCGATGCTGTTGGTGGCTGTCACCTTCCTTATTTTATTTTGGTTTAATATCAGGTTTGTAAACCACTCACGGATTTTGATAACAATTCATTCGTTAAAATCTGTTCACTAGAAGAAGAAGAAGGAACTTAGAGATTATAAATACCAACTAAAATAATCATCTTCCTTCTTTTTGGGTTCCGCTGCAAATTATCAACATCAGTTCACAGCTAAACCTATTCCAACCTATTTGTTATAAAGTCATAACAAAAACCTAAGATACAAATTCATCTCCACATTCAAAATCCTCCGAGCAGTTAACATTGCTGCCGCATTGTCGCCACAGCATCAGTGATTAGCAATTAAATAAACAATGGATGCACGCAACAGCCCAGAGGCAGAGTCTTGCCAGCGTAGCGTTGCAAAAGGAATGCGATTACATTGCGTACAAGGTGCTTAGAAATGTGCAGATTGTGGGACATCTTTGAAGATGTGTAATGTCGTTGCATTGCTACGTCAACATTTGATCTCTGAAAGAGGTTTTCAAGTCAAGACAACTGGAAAAACAAAACTGAAAATTTCAAATATCGTAATCGAACCCATAGATATTTTTAACCCACTTCCAAAAGGAGGAGGTTCTCAATTCGACTGTTTGTATGTTCATCGATATCTCCGCCAATAGTGGACCGATTTTCAAAATTATTTTTCTATTCGAAAGCCTATACTCCTTGATGTGGTCCCATTGTCACCAAGTAATAAAAATAAAACCGACTTCAAAAAGTACTTTAGTTTCAGAAGTCGGTGGCAAAACACAGAATCAATGAAATAAAAGTCACCGACTTCTGAAGCTAAAGTAATTTTTCAAAGTTTTGTTTTTGAAGTAGGTTTTATTAGTTAAAAAATAAATAAAGCATAAAGCTTAGACAGGTTAAAAAAATTAAATGCAAACAGACAAGTATTTAATGGTGCATTTCTAATGATGGTTAGTCCACTGTGGAGTTTTATGATTTATTGTGCTTATTAAACGCCTGTCCAAAGTTATCTTTTCTTAAGAATCAACCGAAAGGATCAATTTTGGTTACTAAATAGTTCTTATTAGTAGTAAGTAGCAATTTACCGTGAACATCTACACATTCTTAGCATACTTAGGTAATCGAATCAAATTTTTTCCATTAGGTACCGTTGCGAGAGTCGTTATGAAATTTTACAAAGTAACGGGCTCGCCTGGTCACTCGGGAATGCTCAAGGAATACTCAGATCATGATCTGCAGAGCTGCAGATATAGTCAATTATATAAATCTAAGTTAACTAGGGCCCACTTAGTATTCTAGGTGTCAATTTGTGAGACTCTCTGTTGACATCACCTATCATCGCTTCTCAGAAGTTTACTACTTCAGCATGTTTGGAATATGTTATTGCCGCACAATGTTAGGTTTCGTCAGTCATCATTAATGTATTGCGTGACTTTAGATACGTTTGTTGTTATTTTACGAAGTATTATCAGCCTATGACTACACTGGGACAGAAGCCTTTTCGCCCTGAAGGGAGTGGTCGTAATATACCATCTGGGCCTACTGCGGGTTTTTGAATGTCACATGTTTTCGAATGATGACACGCCCAAACCAGCGTGTCCTCATCACGAAAATAAAATCATCTCAAGATGAATTCCTTTCCAGTTTTGAGAGCAATAGTTATGAAAAAATTTACATGACCATTATATTTTACTAAAGAAAGCAGTATGTAGCGAAAATGGAGCAGGCAAGCAAGATGAGACTTAAGATGTTAAAGCAGTGCATTATAAAGGGTTGTCTTAAATAGTCTGACTGCTTTGTCGGTCTAGTGGTCAACAAAAATATAAAGATGAAGAACCATTAATGCGGAAGATGGACTACTGATTACAGAGACACACTGCTACTGATTATCTTGACATAGTAATAACGAAAGGAGACTAAAGTGCTCAGTCAAGTAATTTATGTATGAACCAATCTAATCTCTTCATCATTGACGGTGCACCATCTTTCAGGAAGCTTAGAATTTTCATTGACCTGAATGACATCGCGCGTTAGTTTCGCAACATCATCATACATGTCTGGCCACAGTCGCCGGCGGGTGATGACCATTGTCTTCTTAGTCGCGTTGGATGACGTAATTTTATGTAACGTGCATTACGCCCGCAATTTTAGTGAGATTAGCCGTGGGATCACGTTGTTTCTCAACTATTGACGGTACTCGCCCGATTGGAATCACGTTCGCTACAAGAACAGAGGTTTCCATTGAGATGTCATCACTAATGACTTTATGTTGCCCTGATGTATCCAATGTGTGTATGGAATGTTTCCAAATATAATCTATTACATAATGTTTTTGTTTACCATTTGTGTTGCCGTATTGTTATTTCATAAAATAACTGCTTCGTTATTCTTTACTCTCTTCACGAAATTGAAATGGAATCTTAACTTTCAGTGGTTCAAATTGAGTGTGTCTAACCCTATTGCTGTGTATTTGTTTGTAAACAGGACCAAGTTCTGCATGCGTGGTAAACTGTTTTAACCTCTCTAACCTTATAGGACCGCTTTGCCCATCCACTAACTTGGGTGTGTTGTAAACCCAGTATTGAACAGGTGCTTATTATGCTATATTTCAAATATTAGGAAATTCATACTTCCATACTATAAATGCGAAAGTAATACTGTTTGTTTGTTACTTTTCACGACTAAACGGCTGATCGGATCGTAATAAAATCTGGCAAGGACATAGATTATATCATGGGGCAGGACATAGGCTATCTTTTTTTTTCACATCTACACATTAAAGTTATCACGCGAGTGAAGTCGCGGGCAACAGCTAGTGTAATATAAAGTGTCCATTATATAGCGTTAAGTACCCTTCACTTTGGAAATCTTCACGGTAAATAAATAACCCATGAAATATTTCGACAGGTCAACATATTCGAGTGTTAGATGCACTGCATACTGTACGCAACCAGACCTTGTCCGTCTCTTTTGGTGACTCATGTTAGTCTACGTTATCATCAACTGTGAGTTAGGACTAGATAAAAGGGCCTATTTTCTACGATTTTTTATAGGATTGGCTTTCCGGTAGCTTAAACCAATATATGGTTGTCTTTTCCATCAATGTTATCGCTGATAGAATATTACTTTGTCTAGACCTGAGGGTCTTCCTATTTTCTTCTTGGTGGATTATATAATCACACTGCTAAGTATTTCTTTTTTCGATGTTTCTATTTATTTATTCTTCAACAAATTTACATTTGTGTCGAACATACATATATCTTGTATGATACCTTGCGTATAGATTCCAGTGTTGTGAAACGTTGTGGTTTTCACTTAATTGCTTGGTCTGTTTATTTATTTTTTTTTGTTTTTTTTTTGTTAGTGCTATATCTGTGCCTGCGACCTTGCTTGATCTTTGATTTATCATTTACCTTTCTCATAAACTTTAACTATCCATGCTATTATGCAGTTACATTCTAAATAATTTTGGAAAGGCGTTTTGTGATGCCATCTCCAGAACTGTCATGTGGTCATCGTGATGAAACACGATATTGCCAAGCAATGAACGTTTTCCTTTGATTTGGTAAATTGAACAATCACGATTCGTATAAGATGGCACGATGGTACATTAATAGAGGTTTTGTAATGTTATTTTAGTGCTTAGACATTTCGTGCATCGCTTTATTTGTTGTGGCCAATTTGCAAGTAGCAGTGGTGATGTTCAAATGTTTTGAGTATGTTTTGCAAGTATTTGGGGTTTTCTAGTGCTTTGAGCAATATCTCTTGCGAGGTGGTGATGTTCTCTTGACCAATTTTTGAATTGGTATAAAAGGGCATGTTTGCTTTATCAAAGGTTTGGGGTTTATGGTTTAGTAAAATTTCAGTTTACGGTGTCAAAATGTATTTATTTTCTCTCTTTTTTGTAAAATAAAAACATAAACTTAATAATAAAATAAGCTAACCTTACGATAAACTTTATACAAGATGTGATCCGAGCCCAGCGGCTAGCCACTTCACGGTTTCTAGCCGAACTTGTCAGCTGTCAATCTTTCTATTTGACAGATATGACAGATGTCAAAATCGGCCACCAGTGACTGGTTAGCCGCTAGGACATGTTCACCCGTGTGCGTGCACAGTCGCAAGCGCTGGCCAGAGGCGGTGACAAGAGCCAGGGCCGACATCACCTACATTGTACGTGATGACCGGCCGATTCGAATACACATTCGAGCGTCTCGAGGATGTTGCGAGCGCGCCCGAATAACGTCGACCATCCGAACTTTATGTGACTACGGCATTTAGACGTCCTTCTACTCCATGTTAAATCTTTGATGTTGTTGCTCTTCTAAATGTACTTGACAAGTTCGGATAAATTAGTTAGTTTAGTAAGGAGCGCCGTAGCTGCCGGAGGGGATGGCCGCGGGGTAGCCGCCACCGCTGGATGACTGCTGCTCGTATTGGGCGACCTGGATGGCCTGACGGACTCCCTCAAGCACGACTCCGACAACGCGGGCAGATGGGACGCCGTAGCTGGTGGACGGGGCTCCGTAGGAGGAAGAGGGTGCACCGTATGAGGAGGAGAGGCCACCACCGTGTCCACCACCGTGGCCGCCGCCGAAGCCGCCGCCGCCGCCGGAGTTAGCTTCTTCCTTGAGGAGGATGCCGCGGATCTGTTCGAGGAGTTGAGCGTCGACGTTCTGTCCTTCGGAGGTCTGGTAGCCGGTGGAGACGGCCTGGTACCCGCCGCCGCCGCCGCCGCCGCCGCTGCTGAAGTGGCCGCCACCGCCGCCGCCGCCGGAGGGACGGTTGTAGTTGTAGCCACCAGGGGCTTCAGCGTTGGCGACCGCCACCAACGCGAGGGCTATGCACTGTGGAGATACAACTTTATTAGTTTCCAGTCCAAAGTTCAAAATCGTCAATCAAATCGTGCTGAAAATAGTGACAAGTGCGTGTATGACTCAGCTGAAAACTATGGTAGACATAAATATTGTCTTAGCGTTACGTGGTTTTATGTAAGGCAGCTTGTTTAAGATTTGTCATGTTCTGAATTTCGACTATCTAGAAGAGATATTTTACTCAAACTCAGTTTGGTAGTTGCTCAATTAATTGGCTGACAACAAATACTTTCTAGGATTAACTAGTAGACTCAAAGTGAAGTTTAAGACGTGCTCCAAATCTTTCAGGCTCTGTTAGTCCAACTAGACCTTTCAGTAACCGACAGTTACGAAAATTTACGTGACTTTGTTGTTAGTTTCTGTTTGTCCTCTCATGTGCGCGTGCGCATCAAAAGGTGCGCAAATAATTACAAGTTACGTCATCCGACATATGCCACTCACACTTTTAGTTCTTGAGTTAATTGGATGTGAAATGCTTTTGAAATGACAGTTACGTTTATGTAATATTTTTTTTCGATGCTGTGAGTTTTGGGTCGTGACATTTTTACGTTAGTATGAATGTTTATTTTGAGAACTGTTCTTTTGATAAGTAACAGGAGAAATAGTGGCCAATCTACAAGCTTATTATGACTATAAGCAGATTTTTTGGGACTCAAAAGACCACAAAAATATTTGTCCTTAAGAAGCTTGAAGTACCTACCTAAGTATAGAATCCAACCAAGAAAATTATCCCCATTGTAATCAATAACAACTTATTCAACATCAAGCCTCCAATACAATTTAATTACCAACATGACATCAACAAAAAAAAAGAAGATTGATGATAATCTTTTAGTTGTGAACTAGGAACATTAGTTCAGTGGAGAAAGTGAGGTCAAATGAGAAGCAAAGGTAGCATTACATCACAAGCTATGCTCGGGCGATTTATGTGAGAACATGAACTTTGACTCGCGAACAGGAACACGATGCGATGATTCGATTTATGCGTTTCGTGTTTACCTTTCGCTAAGGAATAAAGGTTTTGAACCGACTACCCACTTCAGGTCGTGTTACGTGAGAGCTATTGCATCTTGCAAGGCGTTGAGCGTGAGAATCAATATGTATGTGCCAACCTGGCTTATATTATAGGCTTAATTTATAAATGATTTGCCAGCTAAATTTAGCTTGTATAGTAACTTAACATAAGATATAGAATCTTTTAATTTCGAGGTTCTTGGTCGATTAGAATTATGCTTTTAGTGTGACCTCATCCTTATCCACTATTTATTAACCGAATTGAAAATCATTGCAAGAAATAAACATCGCAGTTACAAGGAGTAGGAACTGTTATTGTGCAATGCGATGTTTGTATGCGCAAGAGTGGATTTCTTTACAAAAGCAATTCCGTGAGCTTGTACCGCGGAAGATGCGCGGGTCATGTCATAATGACCATCTCATATTTTCTCGGTATGCTTTCTAATGGCAGATTGTGGGTAATGTGCTAAAACATCTTACTCGATTTACATAAAATAACTCTTAGGTTTTATAGTGTCTAGCATATTTGAGTTAGGCATCTTTCACATTCACTTGTTTTTATGTCGAATATGAATTTACGCCCATTATATTATGCTTTTTTCTTATCTAGCTTTTCATACCGGCTGTCATCTGACATGCTTTCCTCATGTTCAATCTAATATCCAGATGTCTCTAGCTGATACTGTCAACTATGACATGCACCATTACGTCAGTAGATGTCGCTGCTTCCGCCGGAAGGCACGGAGGCGCCATTACCGAAAGCTTTCGACTCTGATTACAATCGTGCTGACTGACATAATGATATCATATGTTATGGACACAAATTATGGGGAGTTGCAGGGCTTAGATGATGGGGTTACTTGTCATTGTAATCATTGTTGTGGATATTAGCAAAAGAATTTTGTGTTTAAGCTAAATTATGAGGGGTACCTCGTTGTTAAAGCAGGTAAGGAGATCTATCAATCTTTGAACAATATTTTGATGAGAGTTGCCTGGCTTCGTAGTTAAAAGCGACAATATTTGGCTTTTGCCATTACTGACCTTAGTTTTTGCAAAGTTATTTTCAACAAATGTAATTAGTGTAAGCTTTTGTACTGAAGAGAAAATAACAAGCAACTAGGTAACCAATAGAAATCAGCGATATTGCCATTGAAAAGAACTGTCAATTCAAACTGACCACTAAGATTTCTTTAGCTTTGCTCATAAAGACCACAAAGTAAGATTACGATGCCATTGTGAATAACGTTTATGAATTTAATACATTATCATCGAAATGGTCATCGTTGGAACTCCTTTCATAGACACAAAGTTATGACCGTAAAATTAAATGAAGTTTTATACAAACGGTAAAAGTGTTTGTGTGTAATCCAAGATGGCGGGACACGATTTCTTTATGGAAGTAATAATGGAATGATTAACATGTTTAAAACATAATAAGTAATTCGTTTTTGTTTTCATAGTGTTGAGTATTTATGTAAATGACTAGCGAGTGGTAAACAATTTGCTACCACGAATATATCGTGGTAGCAAATTGTTTTGACTTTCTCTAAAATGCTTTGGGTCAGTATCTATGCAAGTAGGAAGTCATATAGGAACTATTAAAGAATCTCATTTACAATGATGAGTATGGTTTATTACTTGCACTTAGATTTTAACGACATTCGATAAAAGTTTTAAAGGCAAATATTTATCTATTTTACGATTGGAGTTTTCAGTCGCCATCAATGTGACGCGAAAATGTCTTCCAGAAATCTACTTTTTATTTCATTTCTTAAAAAAAAAAAAACAAATAGCCATAAACTGAGAAAATCCAACTGGTACTTTGTATCCAAAATGTCACTAGCCTCCTTTCTCAAAAACGCGGAAAAGGAACTGTCAAATTTGAAAATCGAACCACGTTCGGGTCTACATCTCGGACGCATGCTACGATCCTGATCAGAATTAAATCAGTTACGCCATGGGGTTTGTGTTAGAATATTGAATTAGGCTCGACCGTATTAGTGTCAAATGGACCTATATGGGCTTGGACCAGGTGGTGATGCGCCGATTTGCATTCATTTAAGGACAGATACGGTTTATGCTCGTTGAAATTGCTATTTTATGGGTAATCAAGATTACTGAGAATTTTAATCGTGCGAAAACTTGCAGTTTTAATTGTATTTAATTTATTATGACCATATGAACACTGAATGTAATACTATACTCTCTTTTAAACGTCTTCAAGCACATAAAATTAAGATTCTTTAGTAAGCTATGAGGCCAAGTGAAAAGTGTAAATAATTGATGTTAATGATCATTTGGACATCTAAAAGATGAGCCTTCATTAAGATCATGGCATCGTCGCAAACAACATAACTAATCAACGTTTGAATCAATTAAAGTCAAAATAATTTACAACAACTTTTAGAAAGTTAATCGTTTACAACCAGAATTTTAGTAAAATACTTTTATAACGTCATTTTACATACATACTATGCAAATTACTTTATGTGCTTGGAAGTAGGTAATTTTAGGATTTCTCTCTGATATAATACATTTCTAGATTGTAGAGAAATTGAAGTGGGTTTTTCTAGTTAGGAATAAATAACTTTGGATACCGTAGAAGGGAATAAGGTAGATAGAGAGGAGAAGCACAACAAAACGAACTTTTCACACAATACAGTGGAACCTTTGGAGATTTTAAGCTAAGTTTTGGGAAGAAACCCTTTAGATAATATTACATACATAGTAAAAAGACTATTTATAACACTTGTAAAGGGATATTTACCACGTTTATTATTTGTTTCGAGTTCCCGATATTTCGGCGCTCGGCGGTCGGATATATAGTAAAAGGATTTTTACATCTCCCACAATCTTAAGTTCTTCATCTTGAGTCTTTTAGATACAAAGACTTATAAGAAAGCATTACTGAAGTCAAAAACCAATACCTGAACCACTGCACAATAATTAAATATATTATGCTCTTTTAAAAGCTCCTCAACAAGGCCGTAAATCGCTTGATTACATACAACTGCGTATCAGAAGCAGTTTGACATTTGACCTGCACTGACTCCTTGCGTAACGCCCTGTAATGCACGCGTAAAATATTACCGTTGCACATGGCTAGTACAATTTATGAGCGTTAGTAACTGTGCAATGATATACTAGAGGCTTAATTGGGAGTTGAGTAATTGTTTAGTAATTATTTGAGTAGATTATTGTGGGAATATTTCTACGGTTTTGTGATTTTCAGAGCTTTGGCGAGATTTTTTCATTGAGTGGATTATTTCAACTTTTCAGATCTTGAATACTTACCAATAGAGAATCTACCGAGTTATAGAATTAAGAGTTTACCGCTTCCTAAGAAAATAATTATTCTTTATGAGAAAGTGTTTGAGAAAAATGAAGCAGATGAATCTAAAAGTTACCTAAGTCAATCCAATTTTCATTACCTACGGGAAAAATATTATTCTCACACAATCGCAAAGAAACGAAACTCCGGTATTCTAATGTGAATGACAAAAGTGATGTGACAAAAACCGTAAAGTCAAACACAATGGCGGCAAACGTGTGAAATCATTCAAAACGCATGCATTTTGACATTTGAATGGCGCTTCGTGTTGCTTCCAGATTTATTATATCGATTTTTAGATAATTGTTTGGGAAAATAGTGATGCGACTTTCACTGTTTTTTTTTTTAGTTTCTATGTGGAAAGGTTTGACAAGTATGGTTAAAGGTTGTGTCATGTGTATATGACGGTTATAATTAGACTATTGTTATAAAAACTTTTGAGGTTGTCTATGGCCGAAGAATCCAAAGAAAAAACGTAATTTGCAATTTAAATCAACGAAAGATATGCTTGATTTGGTGGCTCTCAATGTCAGGATTTAACAAAGGATTAGATATTCCAAAAATAATGCTTTTATTTGCTATGCATAGTTTTAGACTCGTAAAATCGCGATCCTAATCGATAAAATCATTATGCCTAATCGCTATAGGCTGTAGCGAAGGTTAAAAAAAGCTATCGAGATCAGATTACGATCGTGTTTTCAATACTAACAACATGCTCATTTTTGTGCGAAATGAGAAAGGTCCTAAGTGTCGGACTAGACATTGCATTATTGACTCTACCAGAACGGAATAAAGTTTTAGAGGCTCCACTCTTTTCATAGTTGTTAATTTTTAATTACTGTGAAGTACTGCACTTAACAGTCAAATGACCAAAGACCACTGTTTTGATTAAGGTGGAAGCGACAGGGTGGCCCGCAAAATTCAAATAACAAAAAACGTAAAAATAAGAATTTCGGGTTACCCTGTCGCTACCACCTTAATAGTGATGTCCTTTCAATTGATGCAAAATATAAATAGATACAGTATTTATAAACCACGATCGTATTCTGAATTCGAATCAACGGTAAAGTTCAGAAATCAACAAGAGTGCATTAGGCTGAATCACATTCCAAAAAAAAGAAGAGAGAGAACGAACACACACGAGTCCTGATGCACTATTTTGATTTCGGAACGACACGGCACTTGTCACTTGTTTTTTTTTTCTTTTCACTAGAACAGGCACTGCACTGGACTTACCGCTACGAAGGCTTTCATGATGTTTAGTGATGGGTCACTTCGGAACGTAGCGAAGTAGTGTGATGTTGTTGGATGGTGTCTGGTGATATATAGTAAAGTACGGCCGCGGTGGGGCGGAGAAAGGATAGCTTAGGTTGTGTAAGCACGGGAGATGCTACCATCCGAATAGGAAGTTTCGGTTAATTGGAGGGCGTCATGCGATTTTTTTTTGAGATTTTTGTCTATGATTGAACGGCGAGGTCAAGGGTTTGGAGTGCGTCTTTTAGGTTAAAGTTTAACATTTCACGTCTGCTGTAGGATTTTGCGATGTTTTGATCAAATCATTTGACCTTAGACACAGATTTGTGGTTGCTAGGTAACAGTTATTTGCTTCATCGTATGTGTAATTAAATTTGGCATGCAACACTGTGATCTGTTTGATTCTATAATCAATTACAATTTTTGGGAGGGACTTTTTCCTGATTAGACCCTGAAAGAAGAGCATCTATTTTATATATACCATATATCGAAGGTCTAAATTAGGCACCAATCCAATCCACCACTATCTACCTCGATAGATACCAAAGGATTTCTTAAGATACCAATGGAGCAAATATTCCTATATCACTGGTCCTTTATAAGAACTGAAGGACCATAGTAAACGCTAAAGAGACATGAAATCATCATCATCATCATAATCATCAGCCTACAATGTTACCACTGCTGATGGGACACAGGCTTTCTCTCTATAAGATGTGGGCTGTAAACCACCACGCGGGCCCAGTGCGGGTTGGTAGATGTCACATGTCTTCGAATTTTTTAGTTCTCGGACATGCCGGTTTCCTCACGATGCTTTCCTTCACCGTTTTTGAAAGCATTAAGGGTATATTTACATCCATTAGGTACTTAGCAAAACTGACTAATCTAAAACACGAAAACTATCTCAGCTGTAAACTGTAATTAGAAACCTATGTAAATCATAAGCAAGCAAACATTGTCCTAAAGTAAATAGGAAAAAGCTGTTTCCATTTTCACAGTGACTCAGTAGCTGGTATTGTTTATTAGGTAGCTTATGTAATTCTAGTGTTAATGGTTAGACAAAGATACACAGGTAATAAAACTTCGTGTGATATCGTAAATCATACTATGTGAGATGTTTTTAAGTAGTAGTTAGTAGCAGCCAGAAAAATGTTGAGTATGAATGTAGGCTATAAGAGTAGAGGAAGATCAAAAAACGATGGATGGACTGTGTGAAGGATAATATGGCAAGAAAGGAGACAACTGCTGAGGTGACAAGTAATAGAGAAGTATGGAAGAAGAAGACATGCTGCGCCAACCCCAAATAAATTGGGATTAGGGCAAGATAATGATGATAAGTTAGTAGCAGCCATAGAGTCTGGCTCTGTATGGTTTGGGACGTAAAGAATAGCACCATCCCATATCTTCCCGTGGGTGTTGTAAGAGGCGACTAAGGGATTTACCAGAGAATGAGCAGCAGCGTTCTCAGTGCTTTTGTAACAACCGTACTGCGATCGCCAACCCGCCTGCCAAGCGTAGCGATTATGGCAAAATCCCCCCTTCTTGGGGGAGGCCTATGTCCAGCAGTGGACGTCTTTCAGGCTGTAATGATGATGATAGAGTCTGGATTTGTGCCCGGTTGATGGCAATAAGCTCGGCCCTATTACACGTGCTATTAGGTTACTTACACCTCTGCCTAATCTTTTGGAGATCACAGCTTCGTGTATTTGTGAGTGATTTATATTTAGCATCGTGATTCATGAGTTTAATCCTTTTATCCTTAATTATGTCTAGATTATGGTAAGTGCTATAATTCTAGGTCGGTAATGAGAGCTGTTGATGACCTTGTTATGCCATATAAGTCCTTAGATCTACTGCGGGATCTTCATTCATTCGTATAGTACACTGTGCTTCAAGGTGTTTGTTGACACTGACTTAGATAGGCTAAGGTTTAGTAGGCTGACAGGCTGAAGGTGTGTACTGTGTTTGTTGACACTGACTTAGATAGGTTATTCATTTTACAACTTTACTACACTAATTAGTCAGTCACTGACTATTTTGATGCCATTTAACGCAAATAGATATGGTCCCTCTTGCTACTGAGTAGGATTCATGGGAGTACCATCAGCATCCTGAATGTAATGGCCTGCAAACTGGATATACCACTGTTGTGGAATCTCAGTCAACAGGACTTAGTCACTCTTAGGTATTAAGTACTAATATATCTTTCAGTTCATTTTTTTTTTTTTTTTTTTTGTTGGAATTAATCAGTATAATTATGTTCATTGAATTATTATTTTCAAAAGCTATCTAGCTATCTAAATATATATTATGCTTGTTTTAAAAGGCCTCGATTCTTCTCAAAATCAGTTACAACGTCAAAATGTAAATTCAATATACAAAAAAAAAGTATGCAAAATAACACGCTTTATGGTAATATGTAGAGCTATACTCGTAAATAACAAAGACTTTGATGAATTAATCATAAGTTTTTGATTTTTAGGCATTGAATTAAGATTTTAAGAATATAAAAATGGCACCATCTTTTGAGTATCCATCAAGGAGTGAGCCTACCCGTCATAATTATTGAGCTAATGTCCAATTTTTGGAAAAAAAAACTACTTCCCATATAAAAGTATACAGACTTTTTCGATACCAAACGGACGGTTTTACCAAATGGAATTAAGGACTTAAATATAATCAATTTAAAAACAAGTTAAGACATCTATTATTGGAAAAATGTTATTATACTCTTACTTACTTACTCTTTACTGTTATTTGACATTGATATTTATTTAATTTTGACATTGTATTATTATCTTTATTTCCATTCTTTATTTAAATGTACCTTTCTCAATTGTTAATGATTATTTTTTATCTTAAGTTATTTTGTGTTTTGTTGTAATTATTTTATTTTAATTTGTTGATTATTCTTTTTTATAATAACTACTAATTATGTGAAAGTGTGTACACTAAGATAGATTTTTGAGGAACAAATTATTTAATATTAAGATCTCATGTAAAATGTACCAAAAATCACACCAATAAATGAATTGAATTGATGAAAAAAAATGCTTTCCATACAGGCGTATGGAAAGCATTTTTTTTCTCTCGGATGTGAAAAGTGTTTATTTGGGAAAGTTGTTTAATATGACGGGTAGACTTCCTTGAAGGATGCATGTATCTAAATGACCAGCATGTAGACTAGGAGAGTGTTGAAGCTGAAGCTGATTTTAACGATTTTTATAACACTTTTTTTTTTACTAATGCGAAATC
Organism: Cerastis rubricosa; assembly: GCA_949152445.1. Lineage (NCBI taxonomy): Eukaryota > Metazoa > Arthropoda > Insecta > Lepidoptera > Noctuidae > Cerastis > Cerastis rubricosa. Next base: position 1,410,248 of record OX424541.1, read on the forward strand.
ATTGAATGACCCCCCCTGCTCTAGGCGGAGCGGAAGGGAGTGTAAGACTTGTACTGACTAAAACCATCCATGTTCCTTCTTAGCCTTTTGTTTTCCAGGGCCACAGTATCGCTTTCGAACAGTCCCGCAGCCCTTGCAGGCATCGGCCCTCTCGGGGTTAGTTCCCTTCAATATGGTTGAGTTGAGCGATGGCTGATACATGCGTCATGTTCGTGAACGGGCGCTGTCAGTTGTGACTGGTCATCTCTTAGCTGCCACGGTTTATTTTAATTACTTTATTTTCGAATTACTGATTTAAGTTTTTACTCTGAACGCTCTTAACTTGTCCATACTTCTACATCGCTCTCACATATAGTAATTCTCAACACGAATGACGGAACCAAGATTTGTTAAGATATTTTGATTTAAAAGATTGTCCATGGAGTTTCTTGCCCATTCTTCTCCATATAGATCTACGCTTTGGAATGGGCAACTACAGTACTTTCACAAGTTATTATGTCTTGTGACTGGGACTGTAGCTTCGCGCTTTTTTTTATTGTTTTTTGACTTTCAAAAGTGCCTGTAACGGTCTAATTGAAATAAATACTTTCAGTTTGAGTTAGGACCCCTTTCGATTTGCTGACATCTCCATGAGGCGCGCGTGGAACACGAACGTGTCGTCGACACGGCCTGTCGTCTTAAGACGGACGGACGGTGAGCTAGCTAGCCCATTACTCACCGTCCACAGGCTTTATAAAACTTTATTATATTACAAGCAAGTTTAATATTAATGTAATGTTATCAAAACTCATAAACCTTCCGGAATATAATCATAAATGTTTATTTATCTCGATATCAGGAATTACGGGCGCTGGTTTACATAAATATGTAGAATTTTATGCAGGATTTAACGGAATGGGTATGCATACTTAAGGCTGTGCTACAGACCATCAAACTGAACACGTTTCTCCATCGGACAAACATCGTAAAAGCGAAAAAAATATCTGCTACCCGATACAAAATTTTAATACCTATTCGATCCAAATGTTTGGGGCAGCTGATTTTTTTTTGCATGCATAAGCCTTTTGGTCAAACGGCTTTGTTAATGTTAAAATGCTTTGCATGACTGTACTAAGCAGCAAAACTTTTGTGTGTATAATTTCAAGAAATATCAAGATATTTCTTGAAATTATATTTTGGCTTGAGTTTTTACTCCTTTTGGTTTGAGGTTTAAAAAAACAAATCAGTTCACGGTGAAAATCAATTTAATATTATCCTTTTTTAAATAAATAAATAAAATAAAACAGAAACTTATATTAAATAAGTTAACAATAAGTTAATAATTAACAATCAAATTAATATTTCACTAAGGAGCACCGTAAGCGCCGGAGGTTATAGTGTACTCGGGAAAGCTGGTGTCGGTTAAGCTAGATGACGTCTGGTGGAATTGGGCGATCTGGATAGACTGATTGATATCTTCTAACACGACCCCCACAATGCGGTCAGATCTGCCTCCATCAGAGCCTCCGGTTCCTGGGACTCCGTAGGCAGATGAGGGCGCGCCGTAGCTCATGGATGGGGCAGAATTCGACGGCTCAAACCCACCAACAGCTCCCGACGAAATTTCTTCTTGGTACAGAATATTGCGAATTTGTTCAAGGAGTTGAGGTTCGACGTTTCGTCCTTCGGAGGTCTGGAAGCCTACAGGGACTTCTTGATAATCGCCTAAGCTGCTTCCTTGGACGCTGCGGCCAACGGCGCCTCTGCCGCTCTTCTTGTTGCTGCTGCGTGTGGGACCTTTACTGTAGACTTGGATGCTGGAACCATATATGCCTCCGTTGCCACCGTGGCTGCTGACGGAACCAGCATTTACGCTGTAGCCTTGGTGATTACCACCCCTAACACCTCCGTTGCCGCCTTGGAAGCCGACGTTACCAGCGTTTGCGTTGTAGCCTTGGTAACTACCGCCTCCGTTGCCATTTTGGTTACTGGTGCCACCAGAACCGCCATTGTAGCCTTGGAAACTGCCACCACCAATGCCTCTGTTGCCATTGTTTATCCTACCAGTTCCTGCACTGGCGGATGGAAGACCGTAGGTATTTGCGCCTGCACTGACAATCTGAAGACTTAAGTCACTAGCCCCTCCTATGGGTCCTAGAAGGTCAGAGGCACCATCGCCCCCCTTACCGCCTTGGTTGCTGTTCCAACCTTGGAAGTTGCTACCACCAGTGCCTCCGTTGCCAACGTGGTTGCTCGTCAAATCCTGGTAGTTGCTTTCATCAGCGTTCCCGTTACCAACTTTGTTGCTCGTCAAATCTTGGTAGTTGTTTCCATCAGTGCTTCCGTTGCCACCTTGGTAGCTTCCTCCAACAATGCCTGCACCGGTGGATGGAGGTCCGTAAGCACCTGTGCCTACACTGCCATCCAAGAGAGTACCACTAGTGCTTCCAATGGGACCTGCAAGACCAGTGACACCAGTGTTGCCGCCTTGGTTATTGTTCCAACATTGGTAATTGCCTCCACCAGTACCTCCGTTGCCACCTTCGTTTCCTAATCCACTAGCCCCTGCACTGGCGGATGGAGTACCGTCACTACCTGCACCGGCATTTCCAACTTCGAGCCTAAAACTACCAGAGGCGCCACCTCCGATAGGGCCTGAAAAATCGGAGGCACCAATCCCGACCATGGGAATCCAACCTTGGGAGTTGCTGACAGTCGCGCTTCCACCACTCAGGTTACTTAAACGACCAGCATCACGGCCACTGGCTGGAGCGCCGTAGCTACCGGCTGGAGGACTGAAGGTACTGCCACCTGCGATGGATCCTGGGAGTTTGACGGCATTGGCGTTTCCATCTTGGGTGACGCCGGCACCCCAGCGTTGGAAGCTGTTGCCAGCTCCGCTACCGCCCCCTCTGCTGGCTGGGATGTAGAAACCAGAGACTCCACTGCTGCCACCCCCGGCTCCGCGAACTCGTCGCCCGTGACCTCGGACGCCGAAGAGAGGAAGGTAGTTGATCCTGCTCTTGACATGACTGAAGTGGCCACGGGTGCACGCCACCAACGTGAGGGTTAAACACTGCGAAAAGTTGAATGAATGAGTTTTTGCTGATAATAGTGTTTAGTGAATTTGACTCATTTGGTCCTTAATAAGGAGTATGTATTACACCATATCCGTGCAATAATAAAAGTACTATACGATGATACTCCTTCTGCCTCGTCTACGTTCATACATCTATCAGGTCATACGGATAAGGATCGTAGGAGGTGGCGTTCAGTGGTTTCTGTCTACCCCCTTGGGAAAAATACATGAGTTTATGCATTTATTTACGATGATATTTCAAACTACATGACGTCAAGTGACGTCTGAGTCACACAAGTGAGATCATCAGATCAGTTGAGCAACTAGCATTCGCATTACAATCGCTCTCGACTTAATGTGTAATTCTGAGATATGCTGTAATGCACAAATTACAGCATACATCGGTAAATATTACTTTTGCAGGCTAAAACGGTTTGGAAATAAAAAATAAGTAGTAATTATGGCAAATTAATGGGTTTTATTTTTTCGTCAAAAAACTATCCATTCTTATAGAATAATTCTAAAATGTCATGTGTAACGTGTCTGTAATGTGTCATGGCAAATGCAGGACAATAAAATTGCAGTTACTAAATTCTGCATATCCTAACACGAATCCTGAAAATCCCTGTATATTTATTTCAGTCTACTTCAAACCTATAAAGCTTTGCACACAGATCTCACTAAAATTCATTACTATTATTAATCCAGCTGAAAAATGTCCACAGTCGGAAATAGGCCTCCACCAATTGCACAACAACCAGTTCTGCACTACCCGCATCCAGCGTATTCCTGAGGCCTTGAGCAGGTCATTGGTGCACCACAAGGTGGACCCACACGATGCACCCGTACTTCGAATCGATTCCCGATTAAGTGGAACGAACACTCCGGCACATTCCTCGAGGCACTTTGTTATCCACCGACCCACACTGGATCCGGGTTGCACTCTCTCACAGAAAGAAATCCTGTCTCTCAACAGTAGGCATATTTTAGGCGATTAGGCACTTGTTGATTTCGGAAGGACACTTAAACCATCACTTGATTGATTGTCACTAGTTTAAGCACTGCACTGGACTTACCACTAATACGATCTTCATGATGCTTAGTGATGGACGGAAGCGAAGTATTGTGATGATCTCAGATTGTGCCTGTTGATATATACTAAAACGACTAGTTAGAAAGGAGACCGCTTAAAACTAGATTTTTCAAAAAACATGCATCCCACACCCACAGTGTATTATGCAATATTATAAATCAAAATGCAAAGCCATTATGCGATTTGATATAATTTTTGTTTCCTCTATGATATAATCAATAGAATGCATTTAATCTGATAGATTTACGCATTCATTTCCGGTGATACCCAGACTAAATAAATTATAAAATCTTTTTATTATTTATTTACATAATAAAATATACCATTACAATATATACCACTTCGTCTCCGAAGGCATTACTGTAAACTTTAAGACGCCAAATGAAGTATTTCATCCTGCAGACTTTTACTTTCTCCAGGGTGGTGAGTTTCAAGTCTTAGGGAGTAGAGAATAATAATCTTGGTCTGTTAGATGGAAGAAATTTTTAAACATGCACCTAAGTCAAAGAAGCGAGATTGTTATTTTTCTTAACGTTATTCTAAAATCCCATGACAATACATTTCATAACTGATCTTAAGCTAGGAATCATAAAAAAAACCATAAATCGTTTATTTACATTACAACTGAGTTCCAGTAGCATTTCGTCTAGCGTAGAATTGAATGCCAGCAGTATTGACCAAGTTGCGCTGTAATTTGGTACATTACAGCGCAACTTGGGTATGTGGGCGTGTGCAATGAGTTTCTCAAGTATTTGAGAATAAGAATAATAATATCGATGGGGAGGTGTTTTGTGAATGACACAATCATAACATTAATAACCCAACACCATTCCTGTAACCTATGAATGAGAGAGGTGTAGCTTATTATACAAGCGCACATCGCAGGTTATAGTTATTATTATTAAGTCCCAAATACTAAAGAGCACGTCCATTGCTTATTGATTTGTGTCCGTTTGATGCCGTGCAGAAATGTAGACTCAGGGCTGATATTAGAAATTCCCAATGGAAAACCTCAATAACACTTTGCCTAAATCAGAAATCGAACCCAATGCCACTAGACCAACAAAGAAACATATTGCCACAAAATCGTGAAATTCTGTAATCATAAAACCTGGAAGACGCATCATAGGAAGGCTTCCATGATCTTATTGTACCTCCATTGATATATAAGACACTAATACAAATTACTATGTAATTATGGAATAGGGTTTTAGGATTTGAACGTCTCCGTCTGGGGCGAGCGGAGGCTTTTGTCGGACTCCAACCTACTAAAACATCACTGGTTCTACTACTGCCATGTATCGGAGGCCCGGGAAATACAAGTACAGTCGCGCGCACCCCCGACATCTATCAGCCCGCCATTGGAGGTGGGCCACATCACCAGTTGCGGCTTATCCAGTGATCGCACCCTCTCCATGACACTTCGCGCCACCTTTTTGGCCTGGCTGGTCAGGCGACGACTCAGCCCTAAGTTCGCAGGCCACACGGGATGCAGAGATCTACGCTGCGGTGCCGCAGATGTTCAAAAACTTTGATAGTGTCTTTTTAACACAAGACATGCCACGTGTTCACCGGAAAGGTTTTCTCAATGCCCGCCGGATTCCAGGTTTCAGTAAAACGGTCAAGAAATGGCCAAGCCTTTCCGTTCATTTGAAAAACCAACAAATTAACGAAGATTTGAATCATTATGGACAATTAATTCAACCAGATTATCTAATCCGAATTCATTCAACAACAACAATTATCTCTTTTTAAAAGGATAGTCCTTTTGCATAAATCTACACACAATTATGTACTTCAATACTAATATTATAAAGAGGGAAAGTTTGTAAGTTTGTACGTAGCGTTATCTTCGCAACTACTGATCCGATTCTGAACTTATTTTCACAAATGCAAAGCTACATTATCCCACAGTATCATCGGATTTATTTAAAACGTCCCGGTGGCATAATTGCCGACCATAACGCGAGCGAAGCCACGGACAGATGCTAGTAATAAAAATAGTATGTAACATAATAGTTTAATAGAAAATTTTAATATTCAATATTAATACCAATTTTACTATACATTATATATACTATACTATTTATATGTTTATATCCATATACTAGCTGTCCCACGCAAATTCGCCTGCGTCACATTTTCCCCGTTTTCGCAACATTTATCATTTCTGCTCCGCTCCTATTGGTCGTAGCGTGATGATTTGTGAATCTAAACCATCCAGGGCGCCTTCCAAACGCATACAATCAAATTCATTCAAATCGGTCCAGCCGTTTAGGAGGAGTTCAGTGGCATACACACAAACAGTAGAATTATATATGTAAAAAGATATGTGTTGTAGAAATTATACGCAAAAAACTAGTTTTAATTCCTAGGATAAAATAATATGGTAATTTAAACTTTTACTTTCATTTTTCTTTATGTTTGTGATGATTATGAAACGTGTCACATAAGAGCATCACGGCTACATTCGCAGAAGAGCCTGGCAGACGTGTCTTGTAGTCGATGTTTGTTGTTAGCTTCAAGCCTTTTGGCTAAATCATAACAGACGCTCAGATCAATCTTTAGGATAAGCCGCGGTTGCCAAGGCTGGTCCGTGGAAGGGTGACCACATACATTACATACCGAGTTTCCTCCGTGCGTTAGGAAACTCGTTAAGCCGTTGATCCTGGCTGGCATTTGTAGATCTTTGACAGTCGTTACAGGTAGTCAGTGGTCCGAGATGAAACAACCAGTCTTACCCATGGGTATCGTATATATATTTTTTTACTCATTTAGATAGCTTTTTTATAAATACTCATCATCATTATCATCATTTCACCCGAAAGACGTCCACTGCTGGACCTGGGCCTCCCCTAAGTGTCGCCACATTGACTGGTCCCGTGCGACTCGCATCCAGCGGATCCCCGCAAACTTCACCAGGTCATCGGTCCACCTAGTGAGAGGCCTTCCAACGTAACGTCTTCCGGTTCGCGGTCACCATTTCAGAACTTTTCGCCCCCATCAGCCATCCGTATTTAAAGACTAGGTACAGTCAGATAATTTAATCGGGCACTAATTCAGAATGTAGTATGTAACAGGCCTACCGGCTAATGAAACCAACATAAAAACCTAAGAACACTTTTCCTGACGTTTTCAACAACACCGCCCCGTATTTCATGGGACTTTACATAGCAAAATACTTTTGATCTTTCCCACTGCTGGGACACACCCCCTCACTGCGAGTAGGAGTAGGCTTTAATCCAACACGCGGACCCCGTTCGTGTTGGTGGATTTCACATGTGTTCGAATTTTCTCGACGGCACGGTTGGCGCAGTGGCTAAGCGATTGACTGCTGCGCTGCCTGTCGCGGGTTCGATCCCCGCTCGGAACAAATATTTGTAAGGCCTACAGATAGTTGTTCCGGGTCTGGCTGTTTGTGTATGTAAGTTTAAATGTTTGTAAACGCACCCACTATACAAGAGAAATTCCTAGAGAGCGGCACTGAATAAAAAAAAAAATTTGGATGCAATAAAAAATGATTCTGTTCCTCACTATTTTAAAGGCAGTATTGATTCTCAAAAAGTAATGAGCCTGCCTGAATTCGTGCCCACGACGTATGACACGTGATGACCACCACCACAACCACCGCCACCGTCGCTTACATACCCCATTTCATATCTAGCGAAATGTGGGGTACTATTACACCTACCTCTAGACTACAGTCATTGGTTCCACATACCTGCGTTAGACTAAACAGGTTAAACCCTTAATTGGTTAATTAGTGCACGTCTCCACGTACTCTTTAAGAGAAAACGCGTGAGGATTCAATGCAACTTGTGCAATAGAATGAGTACCTATACGGTTCTCTTAGACGTAGCGATAACTAATTAGTGGTGACCACCTGGATATAAATATGCGATGTGAGATGTGCGTCGAGGTCGGAGCGTCTAGCTCGCATTATATGCGTTGTGACTTAGTTAAAGAGGTTTTTCTTTATTGTGTGGTTAATGCCTGCTCTGTATGGTGTCGGACGTGCTCTGTATGGTGTCGGACGTAAAGAATAGCACAATCCCATGTCTTCCCGTGGGTGTCGTAAGAGGCGACTAAGGGATTTGCCAGAGAATGGGCAGCAGTGTTCTCTGTGCTTTTGTGACAACGGTACTGCGATCGCCAACCCGCCTGCCAAGCGTGGCGATTATGGCAAAACCCCCCCGTCTTGGGGGAGGCCTATGTCCAGCAGAGGACGTCCTTTGGCTGAAATGATGATGATGAGTGCCTAACCTGGTGTCAGAGTTTTAATGCCGCCCATGGGCCTTTGTCTTGGCTTTACATGCCGTCGAAAAATATCTCTCAGGCATGCTGGTTTCTTCACGATGTTTTCCTTCACCGAATCAAGTTATAATTGTGCAATACGCACATGAATCCGAAAAATAAGGGGTGGAATGAGGTGATTTTATTTTAATTTAATAATAGCACGTGGTTTTTTGTTTTGTACTAAATCAATCTTTTGAAAAAAATGAAGTTTATAGCTTTTCAAAAAGATTCGTTGCCAACTATTTAGAACAATCGGTCTACGATCCACGATTCCGGTTGTGCACAGAGACTGCATTCAATCTGGCCCCACTTCTATGTCCTTATACGACCATAATCCAACTTTTACCAAGAAATGAGGACCACTTAAAGCGGTATTAATTTAACGCTGCATTTGGGAACTTGACAAACCTGTTAAACATCTCTTAGCCGTAATATATCAAACGTTTTAAAGCTGTATTTCATGTCAATCGAGTCTCATCTGATCATTCTGTGGACGTTGACGCATTCGTATTATTAAACTTTGGCAAATATAAATTCAAATTCAAGCAGGATTTGGCTAAAGTACACAAAAATGTGCGATTTCTACCATTACTATTGTGTGAATCTGTACATCTTGCGTAACTATTAACTTAGTTCGTTATTCGTTTATTCATCCAAAATGTTGATTATTTGAGATCTAATTAGCTCCTCCGAAATGTACGCACTTTTCTAGAATTACGTATTACATCTATGTGTTTTTCCTATTAACTCAAATAAGTTGTAGGCATGTAGTGGACCATCTTAATGGATATCATTAAAATGTGCAACGATTTCGTTGCTAATCATCGAATGCACTGAATCTACTGCATTCCCTTGCTGGACATGGAATCTGGACTTCCACTGCATGTATTTCCCACATTGCAGCACATCAAATGCTTTTATATTTCGTGGTATATCAGTTTCTGCCGCAGATCTAGACTACTGTACTGTACTTGGAATGGCTGCATATCCTCTTGCGCACTTACTGATTGGTGACTATGCATATATATAAATTTTAAGCATGTTGTACCAGAGACACGAAGAAAAAGCGGAACACTTTAAAAGTACCATGTTAGTTGGAACATCAATAACCAATCGCCTAAAGACGATGATGCTGATACATTTGCAGCACCATCGGAACTAGCCAAATTAAAATGATGAATCTTTTATCACGTCCTAAGCTATCCCTGCAAAGCTCGCCTTCCCAAAGGAAAAGGATAATGAAGCAGCTTGTGAACACCAAATTCAACAACGAATGTTCCAGCCAAACCAACAAATCTTTTCAAGGTCATTCATACTACCAATATTACATAACTGACAACTTAACAACGTGAATCAAAGGACCAATAATTCAATACACAAGGAGGTCGATTTATAATCGTAACATGTTTGAACATTGACCTAGTCTAGATCAAGGTCAAAGCATCGAAAACTCGAATAACTGCATAATGTATGCCAAGTTCAGTATAGCCAATACGTCAAACGTGAATCTGAGATGGTTGACATTGTATTGTTTATGCTGAACTAGTCTGGCTAAAAATAGGCGGTTGTATTTTTAATAGAAGTTATTGCCCTGCTGCAAGTGCACTTTCTCTATAGGGAAAACAGACACCGGTAGGAAATGTTAAACCTAACTTGTACGAATATGAAGAACTTTTAAACGAGATGAGCGCTTAAGAAATTCAAATGTTCTTTTACAATTACCCTACTTACCTAGAGGTATGAGGAACAGGCAGTAAAGTTCCCTTTCCTCCATTGGTAAAACCTTCCTTAGAAAGTCTAATGATAAAGTCTGATAAACAAACGATGGATGGACTCTGTGAAGGATAATATAGCAAGAAAGGAGGTTTCTGATGAGATGACGAGTAATACAGAAGAATAGAAGAATAAGCCATGCTGCGCCGACCACAAATGAAATGGGATAAGGGCAAGAGAATGGTGATGAGAGAGTCTAATGATAGTTTGGCTATTGTATTTATTATTTTATATTATACTAGATAGGTTTGCGTTTGGCCGCAACTTGGCTGATGTAAAGCGATCATGCGGCTTACGGTGGAGCACGCTTGCTTGCCTAGAAGAAACCGATTCACTAGAAGTTTGCAAACATCCAGATTATAACGATCATGAAACAGAGAAGCCTAAATTCCACAGACTGATTTCTTGTCATCAGTCGCCACTCAAAAAGCAACAATGAACCTCGAAGTCTCAATAACAATTTTAAGTAGTCTTGATATAAATAATCTATACTTGACCCTGATGTTCAGGTTTAGATTATTCATATCAAACTGTTGAAACAAAATTACAGAATTAAGGCTAATCAAGCTAGAAATTTTAGAATATCTCTTAAGACTTAATTTAATATGAATCTAGTGAAAATAACGACGACTCACCAGTCCAGCCATCAAGTTTTGAGCTAAACGTCAAACTTGGTCCACAAGACTTAAAAAAAGCCGGGTGCATAGGTGTTGCAGATTGTTAATCAATCTTCAAGAATGCCGTTGGCAGCAGCATTCGTTCTGATTTATTTTTATAACAAATAACTGCATTTCGAAAGACCATGCAGTCGTTGATTTCTGTGTCAATGTGATGTTAATGTACGAATAGATGCTGGTGTTTACCGTTGTCAGACAAATTCGTTTGCTACTGTTTCGTGTCATCATCTACTCAGCCTTTTCCCTATTATGTTGGGGTCGGTATTCAGTCTAACCGGATGCAGCTGCATACCAGAATTTTACATGAAGCGATAAGTCGCTTTGGATGGTCGTATGGGGGTAAACCCCTTAGTAAGACTGATTGTCTTACAAAGAATTTTGGCCCACTGACTATCTTTAACGAAACTAACGGCTGTCAAAGATGTATAAGTGACAGCTGGGACCAGCTGGGTGCTTTTGAGGCACGCAGGAAACTAGGTTTGTAATGGATGGTAACCCATCCACGGACGGACCGTGGCAAGCATTGCTTAACCCTAAAGATCGACGCATCTGGCTGTTATTATAAGTATTTTTTTTTTATTATGGAAGTTCCTAAATTAAGTGATAAAAGACTGCTGCGGGTTGTTCGAAAGAGATACCGTGGCCCTGGAACACAAAGGGCTAAGAAGGAACATGGATGGGTTTTAGTCAGTCAAGTCTGACACTCCCTTCCGCTCCGCCCAGAGCGGGAGAAGTCATTTGATGATTTCCCATCGTAAAAAAAAAAGTGATAAAAGACTCACTGCAATATTATTAAGATAGTTTTAAGTTATTTTGCTGCGCCCTAACAGGGTCATGTAATGTCTTGTTTTAAGCCCAGCTTGTAACTATGATCGTGTTGTACATTTTGCATTAAATAAATAAATAAATAATTTGACCACGAGCTGGCTACTGTCTCGTGTATCTACCATTATCACTAGTATCTAAGCTAATCGCATTTTCTTGCTTATTTTTAAACTCAATTCTCCTCAAGTCAGAAGATAAAGATACCTTGCCTAAAATGATAATGATACCCCTAAAAAGCCTTGCTAATAGATAGTGTTTTTGTAACTGTTAACAGAATAAGCGAGCGTGCGACCATCCCACGGAGGTATTATCAATAGGTACAGAAGCACTAACGATTGCAGAACGTAAACGCCTCGTTATTTCAATTGTCCGTGCATGGTAGGGATTGGTAGCAGAAAGTTCAAGAAACAGTTCTTTTGAATTTTGATTGGCTTCCTTTCATTTCGGAAAACTATTTGTTACACTAATTTACTGCTTGTGATTTACACAAAAAGTGACATTTCATCACCGATGTTTTTATCGTTTCGATGAAAATTTATATTGGGTCGGCTAAAAAACCCATCTGGGAACAGCGGTGGCCCAGTGGTGCTAGCCCCGACTGAGAGCAGTAAGCCGTGGGTTCGAACAGGCAGGCGCATTACTTTATGTAATTTATTTCATCTCCGCTGCCCTCAAAAACGGTGAAGGAAAACATCGTGAGGAAACCGGCATGTCCTAGAACTAAAAATTCGAAGACATGTGATATCTACCAACCCGCACTGTGGCCCGCGTGGTGGATTACAGCCCACTCCCACTCTTAGGGAGGAGGCCTGTGTACCAGCAGTGGGAACATTATATGCTGATGATGATGATGAAATCCATCTACGAGTTTGGCGCGTTGCACCACAGACACTTGAAGGAATTTTTGGTTGCAATCTCTTGTCACTTGTAAAGATGGCGGCAGTGGTTCCGATTTTGACCAAGCACCAAAAGATCCTTGAACATCCTAACATAGGGTAGGTACTGTTAAGAAATGTGCGCTGTGAAGAATTAAGGACACAATCTTCTTCGGTCCGTGGTGAATATCAATCAGAAATATGCAATTCTGTGCAAGTTCTTGTGCTAAAACCGTTCAAACATAGGTAAATAGGCAGGGTGACACACAAACCGTTAGATTAAATATTACGGTCGTTTACGACTTGAAATATTGTGAAATTAACCTCTTATTACTTACTTTAAGGTCAATTATTTGTTAAGGTCAAAGTGAGAACGAGAGAGCTTACATTATTTCTGACATTTCATCATTTTTAAGTTTATTTGTGGTTCAAGTAAAAAGCGATTGGAATACTTAATTGGATCAAGTATTTTTTGTTAAATTAGTTAGTTAATGAGTTGACTAGGTAATTAAATTCTTTGTACAAATCTAAACGAAAGTTACGCGAGATAAAGGTGCATCAATAAAACAAAACCCACTAAACGAGTTAGCTTTCCGTTTATAAATTGACAGTTGTATTCCTTTTCAACGCAAGTTCATTATCACTATAAATTGAAATTACAATAATTTATACCAAAAAACTATATGGCCTATGATTTATTTAATACCTGTTTTCCTTCAACTTTCACACAAGTGTTTAAATTATCAATGAAGACATAGTTAGGACGAATACGCAAAAACTAAATTGTTTACAAGCCTATGAGCGGTAAGTGAAAGGAGGAAAAAAAATACTTAAGTTTATGTCAGAATTTTCGTAAGTTGCATACTCATCATCATCGTTAAGCTACTGTTTTGTGTGCCTATCTAGTCTATACTAATATTATAAAGCTGAAGAGTTTGTTTGTTTGTTTGCTTGAACGCGCTAATCTCAGAAACTACTGATCCGATTTGAAAAATTCTTTCAGTGTTACATAGCCCATTTATCGAGGAAGGCTATATATACGCTACGACAAATAGGAGCGGAGCAGCAATGAATAATGTTTCAAAATCTGGGAAAATGTGACGCAGACGAAGTTGCACGGGACAACTAGTATTTATCTAATATGTACAAGCAGAATCAATTTAATTAATCCATTCAAATTTAATTTAATGATATATATTATTAAGATTTGAGAACTTAATGTTGTTGACACTATGGTGAATGCTGCGTATACCTGTAATACATACCAGCACTTTAATATAATTTTGATTGTTTCATGTACATTCTTAGTATGTTTTGCTGATGGTGTACCAAATAAATAAATAAATACATTTAACATTTTTGTCTACAGTACATTTAGTTGGCGAGATTTTATGAAGATGAGGGATCAAAGCTAGACAAAAAACTATCTAGGATACTAAAATGAAGCTATTAGCTAAACAAACCTCCATTTTTTTTTTGGGTTTAGTTTTTCGCAATATTAGTGATTAACGACGTTGAGAAATATTTGATTAAACAAACATTATAAGTAATATTTTATAAAACGTTAATCTCTACTAACTTATACCACAGACCTGCACCGAACACTTATTTGCACTCACATTGCAAAATGTGGGTTTCATTTCATAGATTCGGTGCGATTAACTTTTCTTTTTACGCACTTTGGCATTTGCACCGTTATACAATGGTCAAACGCAAGCCTTAGAAGTCGTAGGTCATATCTTATAGAAATTGTCTTGTTTTATTTCAAAGGGAGCATAAGATGAAGCAGAGAGATGATGATTTGGAGGAGATATTCCGGCTTGCATATCTTCCCGCAGGGTTAAATCTTCCTCGGTAGAAGACCTGTCCTAGAAGTCACTGAACCGTCTGTGAACCGAAGTCGGTAGATGTAACGCCAATTTAGTCAAGTAAGGATCCCTCGACAAAGCGGCTAAAGGAACTGTATACCAGTCTTTGTGCCCCAAAAGCTTCAGTCAAGGTGACCTCTATGCATAGGCTCACGTCAAAAGTGGAATCAGACTATCAAAGGACAAACCATCTCGAAAAAATACCAATTCAATCCCTACCAATATACAGCTCAACTACATGCAAATATCCTCTGCAATACAGCAAAACTAACGCTATCAGAATATTTATCGCCTAAACAGTTATTTTTTCTCCAAGTCGCATATTGAATACTAATTTATTGCAACATGACCTTCAGTTGATCAGGGCCGGTCGTTTTCAGAAACGCTCGATGCATATTACGCGCTACGGCATCCATTGTGCCGTAACATGGTCCACTAATGAATTTGTAATGAGTTCACTGTGACCTTAGTGCTGTTAGATTTAGAACTTGTGGTAAATGGTAATGTTGTTTGTGAACCAACAAATGCTGCTGTCAACTCAGTTGAAGAAGTCGTGAGTGTAGACTCTTACAAGAATTGGGGACAATATGTAGTGTTTAGTGCAATTTATTTGGTTAGTAGGTTGCCTAGATCCCCAGGGGCTGTTGTTTTGTGAGTGTGAGAGAGTAAAAAAAAAAGAGAGAGAGATAAAAATTAAACAGTGCTTGCGGCAGTATTTTTTTGCAATGGATCGGTCGTGCTTTTATCTCTTCGTAGTAGTAGGTTAGGTTTGCTTGGTCACCAGTCAACAGACGTGGAACAGGTTTTCAAAGGACCTAGCGCATGCAAATACGGGGGTTGAGAGTGGATTAAACGCGATGAGCAGCCAACGTCAACATCCTTCAGATAATATGATGTCCTTTTGTCTTTTGAATTTAGCGTTTGCTGCATGATGGATTTAGGCTTATTATATGATTATGCTACTTGAAACTTTTTTCAGGATAACCTTTAAGACATATTATCTTCTTGGAAGGCACATGAGTAAACATAAATTGTAGGTAGGTACTTCTGAAGGTCCTTTATCTATTCTGTGGTAATATAGGACCCATGTCCAGTAGTTCTACTAATTTTCATAGATCAGTGGGATTAGTGAAGTGATTATTAATTATAAATTAATCTTCAAGTAGGTATTCAATTAGCCTTCTTTTACAATACCGCAAAAATTGCTGCAATAATAATACAAGTTAATAATTCAATAGATGCTATTAATATAAAGTGCATTTTAAAGGTCGTATTAACACACTTTTCAATACATATTCGTAATAATGTCGTAATCGAAATAAGTTAGAATTAATTTTAACGATAATTTCATAGGTTACTGCTTCTATTACAATAGAGTTAGGTAACAGTAATAATGCGCTACGGATTTCTTTATTTTGTTTCATAGTGAAAAAAAAATATAGGGTGATTTGGTGATGGGTCAAAGTAAACATAATTATTTTATAAGTCGTAATTAGCTTAGGCAAATATCTTATAATCATCATCATCTTAGTGACTTTGTCCCATTCTACTTGGGGTCGGCACAACACGCTTTCTTCCATTTTACCTATCCTGTCAGATGTTACGCCATCATGAATCCTTTTCTTTGATATCATTCCTCACACAATTCATCAATCTGGAAAATACCTTGTAATAATAGTGATAAATCATTGCCACAATAGACACCTTCAGGGTGAAGAGATCATCTCTCACCTCATTACCATGAACTCAGTCCATGATTCCACCCACCAGCGTAACTTTCTTTCCAGGATCCATAAGACTTTTTGAGGATTTTGTAGTATTTAATAGGCATATTGTCTGTAAGTGTGGTAAAAAGAGTGAGGAAAGGAAAACTCTGCTATTTTCGATTTGCACATTTGGCATCCATTTAATTCACTGAAGTCTATCTAATACATTGAGACGATTGAGAGTGTTCAACAGAAATTCCCACGTGCTATGCATTTTAAATGCTTCGGATATTACTTGCCATATCAGGATTTACTTAATAAGTACTGACTCACAACACTTGAAAGTAGACGTAAGTACTTGGAAGCCATGAATCTTTATAACATTGTAAAATAATAGATTTGACTGCATTGAGTTAACCAACATGTTATGCTACGTTGTCCCCAGAACAGTGTACAAGCGTAAAGTGCGCGCTGGCAGACTATTTTCCACTCGTACCTGCCATTCTAACACTGGTTTGCGCTGTTCGCAAAATGATAGATTCATACAATGGGACTTTTGACCATATTGACATTTTTGCATGTTCTCGCAGTAAGTTCAAAGGTCTTTTACTCAAGGAGCTCTGATGATTTATCTGTATAAGTACAGATAAGCATGATAGTTAAGTAAGTTTAGTTTTTAATATTATTGTATTCTTACCCTAGCATTTAAATTCACTTTGTATTGTATATTCCACAGTTAATCTGTGAACAGCGTTGAGGGCTACAATATTGTTCAAATGTTATGTGTTTCTCTTTTTTTTGTTTATACTATATATTTTAGCTGTTTGCTGTTCCTTTTGAATAAAATAAAATAATATAATCTTGAGTTTGTGATTCTTTCTTAATACAATCTAGAAGAACCTGTTCCATTCAATACAGCGAATTTCATCAATACTGTCCCGTGTTCTACACTGACAGCCGTGAAGTGACACCCCTGCAAACATAAAGTAATCACATGACATATCGGGTGCAAATATGCAACTCCAGTAATGATTGGTCGAGCATCTCAGATGACAACATAACGCCTCTAAATACCCAAAGACCAGCGCGCGCGCATTTCCTTGATGACGTCACTCGCATAACTCGGCGGTCTGAATGGCTAGTGGCTACTGCTCGGGTCAAGCGATGTGAAGGGTTAAGTGATGTTGGTATAATTGATGGATGGGTTACCTTATGACTAATGCTTCGCAACTGTATTGAAATAACTTAACTAGACTTCTTCATAGTCGTTCTTTCACTACAATGGCACACCACTTAGTTGGAATTTATGACAGGTTTTGGAAAAAGAAGATATATACAGGGTGTAACGGAAAGGGTATATACATACTTAAGGGTTATGCTAACGACCATCAAACTGAACATGTTTCTCCACAAACAAACATCGTAATAACGAAAACATTATCTGTTCTCCGATACAAAATTTCAATACCTATTCGACCCAAACGTATGGGACAGCTGAAATTTTTTTCGCCACTACGATGTTTGTCCCATGGAGAAATATGTTCAGTTCGATGGTCTGTAGCACACACTAAAGTATGCATATACCCTTTCCGTTACACCTTGTATATGCATGTTGTCTGTATGGTGTCGAACGTAAAGAATAGCACCATCATATTATATCTTCCCGTGGGTGTCGTAAGAGGCGACTAAGGGACTTGCCAGAGAATGGGCAGCAGCTTTTTCTGTGCTGTTGTACCAACCGTACTGCGATCGCCAACCTACCTGCCAAGCGTGGCGATTATGGCAAAACCCCCCTTCTTGCCTATGTCCAGCAGTGAACGTCTTATGGCTGAAATGATGATGATGATACTGCATGGTTCTATCTTTTTAACCGACTTCTAAAAAAGGAGGAGGTTCTCAATTCGGATGTTTGTATTTTTTTTTTTTTTAATCTTTGTTCGCGCATACCTCCGTCGCTTGCCAACCGATTTGAAAAATTGTTTTTTTGTTTGAAAGCGTATACTTTCCAAATGGTCCCATGAAAATTTTATCGAAATCAGACAAGCCGTTTCTGAAAAAATCACTAAACATTAAATATTTCTAACTTTTCGTTTACTCTGCATTGCCTTTTTTGTTCGCACATAACTCAGTCATTTACGAACCGATTTGGAAAATTATTTTTTTATTCCAAAGCCTATGCTTTCTTTTTGGTCCCATAGTCACCAAGTCGGGATCTGATGATGGAATCTTGGCGAAATCGAGGGAACTCTTCAAGTTTTATAGGAAAACGTACAGCGATTTTGGTATTTTCTACAACAAGTGAAGCATTTGCGTTCAATAAGAACCATTCTACCATCAGATCTGATGATGACGCCAAGAGACAGGCACTGGAACTCCATAATAAGACATTGTATCTTAGCTGTGTTTGGGCTTGTTGGAATTGTAACGGTATGCACTTTCCAGGTGTACCACAGACTAACTTTTTGACTTTCCTTATTCAACCTACGTAACATGTAGGTTCTCTGCTTTGACAGTCTGTTTTCGCGATGATCAGGGTTCTTATTCAAAATGCGTTGATCATTTCTTTCCCTAATTTCTTTTAATCGTTTTCCTTTTTCTCAGTTTCAGTTCGACGCCTTTTCTCACACGAGAAGCATCTTTACTAGGCCTACCCATATTTTATTATAAGATTAAAAATATGTCACTAAAAATTAACAAATAAAAATATTTTTTACAAAAAAAGAAACCGACTTCATAAAACACTTAACGCACTAAAAAAGTTAAAAATAATACTATAACCTACCTATATTAATAAACCTAACCTAACCTACGATTAACCTATAATTAAATTTAATAATTCTTTGGAGTCGGTGCCAAGCAATATACAATACCTAAATGACTATATACAGACCAAGGCCAGAAAAAAGCAAAACATAAATCTTACAGATTCTAAATATTTATACATTAATTCTATTTTCATTCATTAATTCTAATCATATTGCTTGGCACCGACTCCAAAGAATTATTAAATTTAATTATAGGTTAATCGTAGGTTAGGTTAGGTTTATTAATATAGGTAGGTTATAGTATTATTTTAAACTTTTTTAGTGCGTTAAGTGTTTTATGAAGTCGGTTTCTTTTTTTGTAAAAAATATTTTTTATCAGAACGACCGCCGCTATTTTGTATTTTCTACAGACTATTTCACAAAATTATGTTTACTTACAGCGTCTCTTATCAAGATCATTCAAGCGAGAAGGGAACTATAGCGGCACTACAAAAAGAAATACTTACAGCAACATAGTTCTAAGCTATCAGGCGACTAGTACCTAACATCATTTTGGACATTTAGAAGTTAGGCAAACACAAGGAGGATTTAAAATATTCCCTTAATAATGAGCCTAAGCTGCAGTGGCGTAGCTAGGCTCGGGCAAAGTAAGCCCATACCCACGGCCGTGCACGTCATGGGGCCTCGAAGCCCTCTTTCTGTTGGGGCAAAGTTGGGCACTCCAGTCAATTAACAAAATTATTGATTTAGCATAATCCAAAATTAGTGTTAAAGGGCTTTGAATTATTGGCCTGCCTAACTTCCGCCAGTTTATATTATTTTCAAAACAGTGGCCACTGATAACACTTGTATGAAATTACGCTTTCGAAGATTTTGTCTCAAACAATATTAATTTGTTAATATTTACTATTATCTAAACTAATATTATAAAGTGGAAAGATTTGATTGTTTGTTTGCATTGAATAGGCTCCGAAACTACTGGTCCGATTTGAAAAATTATTTCAGTGCTAGATAGTACATTTATCGAGGAAGGCTAAAGGGTATATATCATCACACTACGACCAATAGGAGTGGAGCAGTAATAAAAAATGTTGCGAAAACGGGGAAAATGTGATGCAGACGAAGTTGCGCCGGACAGCTAGTACATTATATTTGTTATTAATTTGATGCCAGCTATTTATTGACATAAGTTTTATGCGTTGCTACAATGAAGCGGGGCAGTCTACTTCAGAATTACTTCAAAGGAATAAATCGAAGCTACAAGATAAAAATCAACTATACCCCCAAATATTTTGTAAAAAATTACAACTGAAAGAAAAACATTAATCTTGGTAATAGGTAAGTACCAAAAGACAGAGGCCTCGCTAATGCAACCTCGCCCACGTCTATATTATTCCAGGCTACGCCTCTGCTAAGCTGTATCTATCCATAGACTATAAAATAACCCCAGCCTATTTAAAGAAAGTTTAGGAACAATGCCACAACCAATGCGTAGATATTATTTACCAAATTTTCACAACCACCTGTGAAGTGGCTACACCATCCAGACCACAAATGCGCAAAATACACTGTCTTGCACTTTTGTTAACAAAACTAAACAAATGGCATTCTTCTAATGCATATTGCAAACACATTAACTGTCACTTTTATCAGTATTTTGCAAACATTTTGAAATTATTCAAGTACGAATCGATACTTACCGCAATTTGTAAAAAATACTTTCAAAGTTAAGTAAAAAATATTGGCGTCTTAAATTATCGTCTTATTGTAATGTAAGTAGGTGTTTGGCGTGTGTATGACCTTTTTTGTGGTTACACCAACATTATCGAAATGTCAGATTGACTTGAATAGGCTTCATTTGTTCATATAATAGTCTTTACACAAATCCCATGGTTGCTAAGACAATCACGCCTCTAATCCCCGAAGGGTTTAGCAGAGGTCAAATCAAATAAAATCAAAATATTATTGTTTCACATAGGCTTACATGGGCACTTATAAAACGTCGACAAAAAGGTGCTCGGTTCGAGTTCGTCGTTTCCTATGAAGAAGAACCGGCAAGAAACTCCATGGTTACTCTTTTAAAATCATTTGGTTTTACAATATTTGTGTTATAGCGTTAGTACTAAAGTATGGGAGGACATCATGGGCCCGACAATAAGTCGGTGCTTACTACAAAACGTAAACGAAATAAAAAGTTACCAAGGATCTAGGAAGCTATAAGGCCTACAATGTCCACACATTTACAAACAATCAGTAAATAAGAAAAATAGTCTACACAACAACAAAAAATAAATAGAAAATATCACAAAAAGACTAGATCAAATAAGTGACACAAATGTACCCAATAGTACACTCCCATATCGCCAGTTATGTTTTAGAGCCCATGTAATAGAGGGCGAGCCTATTGCCATCAACCGGGTACAAATCCAAACTCCGTGGCAGCTACTGAGAAATTCCGGGTGGAAAAACCTAATAACAATTTGACCAACCCGGGAATTGAACCCAGAACTTTATGTTCAGCAGTCGCGATTGCAACCTATAGACCAACGAGGTAGTCAAGAAGTCGAAAACATTATTATGATGACGTGCTTTACCCTGTCCACTCATTTTCCTTATTTATACTCTGGGTTAAAACTAAAATACTTAAATACTGTTTTTCCAGCAGTATGCTTGTAGCCTGTCAAGGACAGAGCAAAATGAGGACATAGTCCTTTTGGTACTATCATTGTTTCTGATGTCTCAATAAGAAGGTGGTCAGCTCGAAGCTTGCCTATATTTCAGGATCAAAGATCAGAATCCTGCATAACTATAAACAGGTTCGACTAGCTAGCCAGCTAACCAGTCGTAGATGTAAGTAAATAGGACCAAGTACTATGTATAATCTTTTATAGTGCATACGATTGGTCACACAATCAACCAATTTGTATGAGGATCGTAGAAAGTCGTAAGTTCGAACCCAGGCAGGCGCATTACTTTGTATAATTTATTTCGTCACCGCTGCCCTCAAAAAACGGTGAAGAAAAACATCGTGAGGAAACCGGCATGTCCTAGAACTAAAAAATCGAAGACATGTGACATCTACCAACAGTACCAACCCGCACTGGGCCCGCGTGGTGGATTACAGCCCACTCCCTCTCTTTGAGAGATGGCCTGTGTCCCACCAGTGGGAACATTATAGGGTGATGATGATGTATGAGGATCCTGGATCACAGAGCACTTAGACACCTCGACAGCAACTGATGGAGGTGACACTGTCAGCACTTTCCTCACAGACCTAGCCGGTCACCGTTTACTTGTACTGCACGATATTCAATTGAAATTGCGTGCTGTGACGTGTTTGATTGTAGACAAGGGAACTAAAAAATATTCTTTAACTATTTAGGGGTATGAGGAACAGGGTGTAAAGTTCCTTAATACTCCATTGAAAAGGGAGGATCCTCCGACCAGACAGGTGTTGTGTCTGGTGGGCAACTGCCCGTCAGTTGTTGTCGGGTTTCTGCATATAGTCTTAAGTCGATGTAAACTTTGCTTGCGAGATGTAGGAAATTGATGTTAGTTCTTCCGTCGTGTCAAAGATGGCGCTGTGGTACTTTTTGTAGTAAGTTCCTTTTTGTAGGTCATAGAGCTATAATTTATATTGACTGCATCGTTGGTCGACTGGTTGCAAGCGCGTCTGCTGAGCATGAGGCCCTGGACTCGATTCCTGAGTCGGCCAAAGTGTCATTGGGTTTTTCCAGGATTTTTCTCAAAAGCAATCATGGAGCCTGAACTTGTGCCCGGTTGATGGCAACAGGCTTGCCCCCTATTACATGGAAGTTAAACATAACTGGTGAAATGTGGGTGTACTATAATTGTGTATACCTCTGCCTAACCCTTCTAAACTCGATAAAAGTCGCAAAGATATTGTGGCCCATTCCCCTTGGGTCCGGACGGTTTTCGCCAGGCGTCAGCTTATATTTATAAAAACTGCGGTACGAATTCAAAAAAAAACCCTAAATGAATAGTCAAAATCACGAAAAGGTAACTTATATTTACCAGAATATGCTAATGAAGAACCTGTACCCAATCATAATATTATTATACATCAGTTAATCAATCATTAACACACACACTTACTCACACCACACTCCCCACATATCCACCCCCCTCCCACTCGAACACAGAAACACTAGACACACCTGAACATACTAAAACAAAAAACCGGCCAAGTGCGAATCTTACTCGCACACAGGGTTCCATAGCCCCAAACAATATTTTGAACTGTCATTCATTAGTTAGTAGCATTAGTTAGTAAACTTCCACTTAACCGCAAAACTAAATTGGTTTTTCATAGTATCTTAATGAAAAACAAAGTTACTGCTGCAGTTTGATGAAAAAGTCCCATATCTCAAAAACTAAACATCATATCTTATTGAAACCAATTTTCGTTGATAGTTTTTTTTTACGTTCTACAATCCTAAATATTTTCAGAATTTTCCTCCTCTTACTTTAGAAATTAGAGGGGGGGGACACACACATTTTACCACTTTGGAAGTGCCTCTAGCGCAAACTATTCAGTTTAGGAAAAAATGATATTAGAAACCTCAATATCATTTTTGAAGACCTATCCATAAATACCCCACACGTACGGGTATGATTAAAAAAAAATTTTGGTTTTCAGTTCTATGTATGGGGAACCCTAAAATTTATGTTTTTTTTCTATTTTTGTGTGAAAATCTGAATGCGGTTCACAGAATACATCTACTTACCAAGTTTCAACAGTATAGTTCTTATAGTTTCGGAAAAAAGTGGCTGTGACATACGGACGTACGGACAGACCGACAGACAGACATGACGAATCTATAAGGGTTCCGTTTTTTGCCATTCGGCTACGGAACCCTAAAAACAATTTTATAACATCCTAGAACCTAAACTTTTTCTTTTCCTTTTTAATTAAATCTTAACATTGTCGATTGTAAGTAACCCACGGGAAGAAGCGAGGTAACCCCATCACAAGTATCCTTATAACCTATCAGGGCAGCCTCAATTTTAAGCTGTAGAACAAAATTGAGGTTTTGTGTATAGAAACAATAAAAAACCTTTTTTTTGTTTTTGGTTGAAGTTTTGAGCTAAAGTTAGATTTTGTTTTCTAATAGGTTCAACTAGGTTCAGCAGTGGAATTTCTTAGGCTGGGTGGGCATTAAAAGTCGTGTGTGGCTACGTTCAGATTTCTACTTATTATGTCATTATAACTAAAAACCCCAGGTCACGTATAAAACATGATAATTAATTAATTTATTGCTATTTTATAGTTGTTCGCGCCTATAAACATTATCATAATTTTTTGTTTCTTTTTTTATATAATTTTCTAAGATTGCCACCACCATCTGCAAAATTCTACGAACGAACTAGGCCGGAAAAGTCCCTAATATCTAAAACATAGTCTGTTTCTGTAGTCAGAACATAGTGAATGCGATTCAGCTTCTTTGTGAGTGCCCAAGACAGCTTTCAAAAAGAGGCTTTCCTGAGTTAAATCTTTTCTCACACACAAATCATAACTGCGCATTTTACTTCGAGGCCTCCAACCAAAGAGTATAATAATAATACGGCTCCAACTTATTTGTGCAGGCGGCAAAACACAGAACTACAATAAATGTAATAAGTTTGACATATCGATGCATTTTTCCTTGACAAGCCTGACCTTGAACTATACTTCATGACATCTGACGGCGCAGATAGTTTTCTTTTCTTTGTCTACGGCGCAGATTAAGGAAAAGCGTTTCGTTTTTCCTTAGACAGTTTTAACAGAATTGAATAAACTTTTTGGTAGCTTATGTCAATTCAATACATTTTTTAATTTTCCATCGGCGTTATCGCTGATTGAATGTATTTTGAACCACGGAGGTTTTGTTTCGAAGGGCATCTTTTTCTTCTAGGTACATGATTACTAGTTGTTTTTTTCATTTGGTAAATGAAGCCCTCCTACATAACCCTACCTACCTTACCTACCCACCAAATATTTCAAAACCAAAATTAGCCAAATCGGTCCAGTTGTTCTCGAGTTTTAGTGAGACTAACAAACGTCATTACATTTTTAAATATGTATATATAGAGAAGCGAAACCATTAGTATTTATTTAAAAGAGCTGATTGATGTGTTGATGACAGTCAATGTCGTAATGCAGTAAGTTAAGTAAACGTTTAAATTACCCTTGTAACTGATTTACCTTGGGTTGCTCTCAATCTTACGTGGGAACACAACATTAGAATGGTACAGATGCTCCGTCCTTTTCTATTTTGCATAGATATTGTCTTCTGTATGGTGTCGGACGTAAAGAATAGCACCATCCCATATCTTCCCGTGGGTGTCGTAAGAGGCGACTAAGGGACTTTCCAGAGGATGGGCAGCAGCGTTCTCTGTGCTTTTGGAACAACCGTACTGCGATCGCCAACCCGCCTGCCAAACGTGGTGATTATGGCAAAATGGCCTCTTCTTGGGGGAGGCCTATGTCTAGCAGTGGACGTCATTCGGCTGCAATGATGATGATGATTGTCTAATGGAAGAGCAGTGCTTGGGCTGCTCATTCCAGGTTCTTTGTGTTCCACAGGCTTCTTCTGGGTAAGCTCGTTCCATCGTAGACTTTGGTTCTGTCATTTCTGACCTAGATTAGAGTCAAGAGCAAACCCATATCAAATAAAAACACATCTTCCACTAGCTCGCTCCGAGTCCGCGTGGTGGATTACGGCCAACTCATCCAGAAAGCCTATTTTCTAGCCTTGGGAATGTTATGCTTTTAGCTATGGGCTTTAAGCTATGTTAGGCTACATGTTATGCTAGGTTTATATGTATAAGTTAGGCTTTTATGTTATGCTTTTAGCGACATTAGTGTCACAAATTTTGTAACAGATAACTAGACCAAAGATGAGAAATACAAATATAGAAAAAACCGGCCAAGTGCGAGTCTGACTAGCACACGAAGGGTTCCGTAGCATTATCTAGAAAACCGAGCAAATTTTTTTTATGGGCGCCCTTTCATTGTTTATTGTATTCTGTTTTTAGTATTTGTTGTTATAGCGGCAACAGAAATACTTACTCTGTAGAAAGGAGATGTTCCAGAAATGTATGGAGCCTGGGCTAGCACTATGTACATTATATGTAAATATTGCTAAATAATACTGTAACCGTTTTTTATTATCAATTTTCTTTAATTTCACTTCGTTTTAATGTACATTCAAATTAACTTGGTCAAAGATCAGCACGTGTTCAGCAGGCGAAAAATGACATTTTGACAATGACATTTGATTGACGTGTATTACGATACAGGTCAATCAAATGTAACTGTCATAACTGCTTTAGTAAAAAAAACAACTGGAATTTTAAAAAATCTCGGTTTTTGGTTTGTTTGGTTTGGTTGAACAAAACAACAAGTTCAATCCAAACTCAATGCAAAGAAAGACTCAAAGACGGCACTTCTTAAAACTATCAAAGTCGTCAAACGTCAAACAACTGTCATGGCTGCCCTAAAAATAGGGTTATCGTAGTAAAAAACTTTTCAAATGATTATTGTACGACTATACCCTTCTTCAAATTATTTTTTTAGTATTTTTAAGATATTCATCTATTTTTTTCCTATTTATCCATGTAGTGTACATAGTGGTAGCCCAAAATCAAACATCTCCTTTCAACTGGCTAACTATCACGGTTCATGAGGTACAGCCTGGTGACAGACGGACGGACAGCGAAGTCTCAGTAATAAGGTTCCGTTTGACCCTTTGGGTACGGAACCCTAAAAAGTAATAATTTTACTTACTTATATGTACTGCGCAACTGCGCGACTGCTAAGCTTGAGGTCCTGGGTTCAATTCCCAGGTCGCGCAAAGTGTTATTGAGCTTTTCCCTCAGGAATATCTAAGTAGCATTAACGGAGTCCAAGTCTGTGCCCAATTGATGGCAATAGGCTCGCCTCTTATTACATGGGACTTTAACATAAGTGACGAAATGTGGAGGGTACTATTAGTTAAACCTTTGGCGTGTTGTTAAGTTACGTTATTTTTTCTTCAACTGTATTTGCTTAAGCCCACCCACGACAGGGTCACATCTGAATTTAATTCTTATTATAAAGTAAGTATTAACATAAATTAATATAATTATAATAATGATATTTTCTCCAATACCAATGTGACGGTCACCCGCGGAGACTATTGTAAACAAAATGTTGAAGATATGGACACGTTATAAGCGGGAGCGAGCGCGGTTTTTGCAAATGAAAGGTCTTTTCAATCAGCAATCAAGCTATTTTAAATGTAGGTGAACCAAAGCTTTATTTGAAGTCATCAATATCATTAGACTGCCAATGATGTTGACCTACTTCTGTTTTTTCAAGCTTGCTTGATCTGTAAACACAGCGATGCATTTAGCGATATATATCCAGCATAGCCTCACTTTGTATTGATTTTCTATACAATGAGAGATCCGCTTATACTGGTTATGTGTAGCTTGCTTGGTCGTCGTGCGTACGAGCCTCGTCTTTTTGAGAAATATTATGTGTTACTAAATGATATTTAAACCAAACATTATTTTTTTTCAGGAATTCACGCAGCGTTAATAATTAAAAGCACTCTGGTTCCGAGGGAGGTTGGCAAGACTGGAACAGAACTTAAGAGAATGTGACTCATTTTAGCGGCGGTGTCCCTTCGAAGGTGTATAAACACCAAGACTATAATAAGACACCACCTTGCTCTTAAAACCACCTCATCGAATCATGTCTCATCCTCACAGAATCCTTGATCTTGTTCCACATTGTACCTCATTAAACATAACCATTTAAGAGCAAAACAACCTTTTTAATAGCAATGCGTCTTGCACACAACCATATTGGGTTCATAACTTCACACGACATAAATTAGATAGCTGATCTCCGCAGACTTGATGGTCTTGTGACAAAAAAAAACCTAAGCTTTTGTTGTGATGTAACTGCAGATGATTGGGGTCCTAGGAGGTACCTAGGTAGTTACTGTTTTGAGCCGTTTGGGGTTGAAACGCTCGGGTTATGGGGCCCAAAAGCGCGTCTCTTTTTAAAGGAAATTTCTCGCCGGCTGGTTGACACTTCACGTGACCAGAGCGCTGGCCTTTCTTTGATCAAATAATTAGCATTGCCATTCAACGTGGCAAAGCTGTCAGTCTTCTGGACACGTTTCCAGATGACAGTGATGTAAAGGAGTAACTACTTGTTTATTTAGTTAGTTAGTGTATTTTATATTAACTAGTCCTTTTTTTGCAAATACTTAGTTTTAATTAATATACAAAGTAGCTTTAACTCAATAACAGCCAGTTTCTTCATCAACAGCTAAATCAGTCGGTAAAAGTATTAACTTTTACTTGACCATTACTGATATTATAGCAAATGTGTTTTTTCATCCAAGTAACAGCTAAAGTAAAGGTCAATAGAGTTGCCACAACGCAAACGTCATAATTACCCGAAAAAATCGTGGGGAGGTTTATTGACACATGACAACATCGAAATATCACTGTCAAGTAGTGCCATCAGTCAAATGTCAATTCTTTAAAAATGTACGCCAACGGACGACTGTCTTTATTGAAATTGAATTGATAACTAATATCATACATTATTATGGAGCTTTTCGGTGTTAATGAACAATATTTAGACTATTGTTATACTTAACTATTGTTGTCGGCGACGGAATCCCAATTACTTCTGCGGCGTAAGCAGAAAACTTAAAAAATATTTTTTGTTCTATGCATAATTACGTAACTTTAAAATCGACTTTTTCATTTTAAACTATTATAATAAGATCTTAAACGAAATATACAAAATGAATTAAGTCCATAAGACAAACAAAACTCACAATATAGTGAAAATCGTTAAGTGAAACTTTGTCAACACAAACTGAAGATAAACTTACTTTGCTTTGATTGGCGTATGGCGACCTACCTTGTAAAGTAACATTATGCTGAGGTATGGTAACTGTTTCCTTTGGAATTCTGTATCGGCACCAAAAATCTGCGTCGTCCCATAAGAAATGATTTTTGCGAAGATTAAACTATTTACGCCTACGCGTTAAGTAACTTACGATAAGTTCATCGTCTGATTAACTTGAGCTTTCACTGGACGAATATCGTGATAACATTTTAATACTAAAATAAAATTTAAGTATAAATAAATGCAGTGAAAACTCCTACAGCTTTGTCAAATGACACTGACTTTTGCTTTAGCAGCACCTTATTGAGCAGTAACAGTTAAAGGCAAAAGTAACAGCTAAACCAAAAGCTAAAATTGTGTAGAAACGAATTTAACCTTTACTTTTACTTTAGGACGTTACTTTGACCGTTACTTTTGATGAAGAAACTGGCTGTTAGTAAGAAAAATATTTATTTTTTGATTCATCGTCTTGAGATATCAACCCATTACGTCTGCAGAGTTTCGCTGGCTATTTACTGTTGTAATTTTTTGTACCACCATTACAGGTACCTACAGTTCAATAGCAGCATTATCCGTCCCTTGATAACTAGGAAGAATATCCACTATTGCTACTTGATGAATCTTCAGGATTGACAGTAAAAGACGGGAACTGTTGACTCTGTCTACCCCTTTTGATCTTCTTCAACAATTTTAATACTCCCATTTGAAAATCCAGAGTTTCATTGTCGTTAAACTTATGTAGTGAAGGCAGAATTCCTTTGAAAAATGAAAGATGGCGGTTGGATGTTGACGGTTCTTGATTTGAAATTGAATCCATGGCGGCCATATTGGAATCTAAAGAATGTGTGTAAGTTTGAACAGGTCTTGTCGGTATCTTCGGTCCTGTTCGGTTTCTGTTTTGTCGTTCTGGGGTTGCACTTACTGCTTCCATAACATCACTAATGTAACTATCCATAGAATTTTCCGATCCGTCTATTGTTTCTGATTCGTCCTCGTCGCTTTCCAAATTTTCGTTTTCAGTTGTAGCATTGCTTGTTTCCTCATTTGGTGGCATTAATTTCTGAAGAAACTTTAGTTTCTTGTTGTATATATAAGGCTTGATTGTTCTTTTAGAGCCTGCCCTCTTTTGCTTTTGAATTTTTCTATAGGTTCGATAGTAATTGTCTCTTATGTAAGTCCACCTCTGCATGATGAGTTTTACTGTGAAATAAGGAAATAACTTAGATAAATTAATAATAAACGTTAAGACGTAGTGTCTGTCTATCTCCGGGGAAAAAAGCTGTGAGCTTAAAGCTTGACGATTTATAATAAAATTATGGAGCTCTTGGAAAAAAATGTTTGAAAGACAATTGTTTTGGAGCGCATGGAAATAAGTCTTTTAAATATCACGTCTTTTATCTTTTAAGTAACTTAGAACTAGTTCTATAAAGGGTTGTATAAAGAAATGATATGAATGACAATAGGAACACACGCACATAAAAATCAGTTTTTTTTTTTAAATGGTAAATTACTGAAATACCTTCATAATTCAACTCCGAAACCCAACCTTACTGCAACGAAACAAAGTCACTGTGCGCAAAATTGGCTTTATTTATAATTACAATTTAAGTTTAAACTAAGTAAATAGTGTAAAAAAACATACCATAGCTTTGTCTCGTTATCTCGTGCCAAACTTTATAAGCTGGATTTAAGGCCATCATTATCTGTTTCCAAGCCGCTTGACTTGCAGCGCGATTCTTATAACCTTCCATAGTTTTGTCCCACAGAACGGGCTTATTTTCTACTAAAGAAATCAATAAGCCGTTGTCTATTGATGATGACGCGTCGGCCATTTTGTATTAATTTTGGCGTGCACTCTTACCAACCGAAGTCTCAGTACTGATTGTATTCGTTCGGTTGCCATTCGACAATAAACGTAAGGCGTCGTGCCGTGGGAAAGATATCGCAATCTCTTTCACACAGTGCAATCATACAAGTTTTTATCGTAAGATATCGACTGGAAATACTCAATGTTAAAGTTTAAGTCGCTCAGGTAAATTGCACACATTGCCTACTAAAACAGTGTTTATGCTTCTAAGTGTATTTAACCCAATATCAGCACCACAATGTATACAATAAAATACCTAAACAAATTAAAGAGTTTAAAAACCTCAATGAATTTAAATTAATTGAGGCACAGATACAGACTTTCACAATTATTGATAGACAAGTATATTATTCTGTTAGCGAATTTCTAAATGACAAACTGTTCTTGTTCATAACTACCAAGCACCCCAATACACACATACATACAGGTTGTTTTCCAAATCAAAAAATAAAAGTAAATAGTTGTAATAAAACAAAAACGGTGTGGCAAGGAATGAGTTATTGGGCGTGAAGAGATAGCAAATGACAGAGGTCTCCTTTCGGCCAATTCGATTTGGCAAACGATGCACCAAACACCCTGTTTATTTTACCACCTACATATTTTTAAATTACATTCACAGAAAAAAAAAACAATATGAGGGTTTTTTTTGTTTAATGTACTGCGTTAAGGTGGAAGTTTAATCGCGCTTTCCCATACATTGTTTTTTTTCCAAATTTTCGATACTTATATGCTTTTTGTAGAAGTAATGAAACAACATGATGTTATTACGAATTAGTGTTGTCGCAAATCCCTTCAAACATAAAGAAATAACAAGGTTTGTAGGATTTCCAGGGCCGAAAAAAAACGAAAAATCTTTGCATGTGTGCGTGCTTGGAGTCACACCATCTACCGGATATCTAAAGAACAATCAAGCCTCTTGCATAAAAAACCTCGAAATAATTATCTGCTAGGACTAGATGGCGTGACGTTGTCATTGTAAGGTGGTGACAGTAAGTCTTAGTGTGTGCGTGACTTTTGATTTCATTCTTCAAACAAGTAGGTAGGTAGGTAGATAAATCTAATTTGGGTAAATTAGATTTATAATTTCATAAGAATGAAGTTAAATATTCTTAAACTATGTCAAGTTGTTCACCCAAACCAATGTTTGAAAGTACCTATTATGGATGAAATGTGTAATTCGGAGTTGGTTAATGGTTGGCTAATTTTATTGCGTGATAGCTAAAACTTATTAGTTATTAACAAGTAGGTATTCAGACATACCAAACATTCGTTATGAAGCCACAGCTTTTTGTACGTGGACTTTTCGCGGTTTATCTAATAAACTAATAATGTACTTACATTATATAACATTACATTCATTCATCACACTATTTACATTCATGAATGTAGGTAAGTACTACCTGCTTACCTACTAAAACATACCGACGCAGTCAAGGTTATGTTGGGAGAAAATTAAGCGTCGTAACTGTTTCTAATAATAATGATCACAGTGAAAAACACAAACCTAACTGTCGTTTTTGCTTTTAATTTCATTCTTATGTCTACGGAATAGAAGTCAAAGTCGGTTGACCGGACTGTAAAAAAGGCGAAGTGGTAACTGAACTAGAGCTATTCGTGTTATTGTGCGATTTTCCATCATGCTTTAATCTAGGCTTAGGACTAGCAGAAAAGTTTCCAAATATGCATTAGTATTTAATTTGGTTGAAACTACGTAAACTTACAAACATTAGGTATATACCTACATTCTTTCTATTTCCAAGAAACATTGAAGCATAAAACAAAATACATCAACGTTTAATCTCGAAAATGTAGTCTTTAAATGCTTGACAGTAAAGATTATATTGATCGCATTATAATGTCTGTTAGATTTCCGAGAACCGAAATCTAAATCACAAAATTCGCGCTATCCTTTTTACTCCGCTATGTTACCCTTAGTTAGAAAGAGAGAAAGCGGATTTCTAACGAAATCCAACCAAGCGCAAACTGCCGAGTTTACGTTTGGATTTCATTTGGTGATGGATTTGATTGTCGATTCGGTTGGTGGTAGATCGTTAGCGTTTGGTTCGGATAGGTAGATTATTAGAATCAGATCTTCAAGTTTGAGAAATCTATACGAATCGATTTTCTAAATTAAACTGCATATAAGCGCAGACAAAATTAGCGTTAAATAAATAAAACAAAGATTTTTTTCCAGTCTCTGTGTCAATTTGATTTATATTTGATTAGGTATACAAAATTATACATTATGATTGCAGACGAAAATATTAGGTAAAAAAAAAATAAGCAGCCGTCGACCTCCTATGTTAAAAATTGCTCAGAGTAACAGGCTTTCCAAATGATCTAAAAACAAAAAGTTTGTTTCATTACCTACAGTCAATGACGTATCACTACATAGTATAAAACAAAGTCGCTTCCCGCTGTCTGTCCCTATGTATGCTTAGATCTATAAAACTACGCAACGGATTTTGATGCGGTTTTTTTTTAATAGATAGAGTGATTCAAGAGGAAGGTTTATAAGTATAATATATGCATAATATAGTAGAGAAACACTGATAATGTTAGAGGTTTCCAATGTGATGTCGACAGACATTCTGTAGTATATTTAGTATCTGCATTGCACCCGCGCGAAGCCGGGGCGGGTCGCTAGTTATAAATAAAGCGATGTTGGCGGGCACGGGCCGTACCGCCGTACGGGAGAGGAATCAATGTCAAGAAATGATTATGTAGGTATTAAATTTTTAATTTTGAAATTGTTGTGTTATACCTGTGCGAAGCCGGGGCGGCCTGCTAGTTCGATAATAAAAATAAGTAAAGCCAAGGATACACTAGGGGACAAATGTGCCACGACATGTATCGGCGACATGTCAAGCGAAGCCGGCCGATTTCGCCTGACAAATATGGCGACAACGCGCGACTTATGTCCGCAGCGACGTCAGACGAAATCGTGCGACTTCGCGAAACTTCGCCTGACATATCTAGCGACATCACGAAGTTTCGTTTCACAAGGCAGGCGATATCCAGCCATGTCAAAACCCCCCTTACTTATGTCAATGGCGACACTTGGGGGAGGTCTATGTCCTGCAGTGGATGTCTTTTGGCTGAAATGATGAATGATGATGAACTAAAATATAATAATTATAAACAAAGTTTGAATATTCCCTTCCCGAACGGCCCGTACTCCAGTGACGCCTACATCGTATTAGGTGATGCCTAGCCAGCTGAGCAGGGTGAGCGGCGACCACGCAACTTTTTTCTAATACTTACATTTTTAAACTCGTGATATCTTTCGAATGGAATGTTCGAATTGAATAATTCAAACAGTTCTATAAAGGTATTGAAACAGTCTTGAATATGAAGTAATTTATTTCGATAAGGATTAACCTCACTGTCCTTTCGCGCGTAACAGTAAAACCCCGCGTGAAACCCTTCGGGGGCCCCTTGATTACGCCATTGCGTGAGTCATCCGATATCGTAAAGATAAACACTTATAACTCGAGTTATATTAGCTCTAATCTTAAACGGTAAACAGTGTCGGGTTCGTGATGAACGGGGCCATTTATTAATAATAACCAACTCTTTTAGAACTACTTGAGAATTATACATATCCCATAGATATGAGAGAGGTCGCAGCAAATACGTCTGTTTTCGTTGCTTATTTTTGTTTGGTAAAACTACTCATTCAATTTACACGAAAATTTATATCTAACATCACAAATATACAAGTAATCTAATGACAGTGTTTTTTAGGAGTCCTACATACATTATTCTTATAAGATCCTAACTCAAACTTCTTGTTAGAATCGGCCATTTTAGAATTCCGCTGTTCAAAGCATGAAAATACTTGAAATATCAATAAATATGAATAGATATGCCTCGAATACATGAAATAATGAATTATCACTATTTTTTCTTTGCTACTATTGTTTCCAAGACCATTTTACATGGTTCAAGAGTCAAATATTTTTTTTTATTTCGACTAACAAACTTCACAACAAAGGATTTTTTGTTGGCTCAAATCATAATTTTTTTGTTATTTTTTCAAGCAAATGACTATCTAAAAAGTTGCATTATACACTTATAACATACTATACATTTACTTACCAAAGTTTTACAACGTATATCTCACAAAAACAACACTTTTCCGAACATAATAACACGGGTTGCCATTGCGTTTGACATTCGACATAGACGAGTTTCTATATTTTTTTTAATAATGTTGTGCCGTTTAGTATTACTAACGATTAATTTTGTTTGAATCGACTACTAGTTGACCATAGAGGTAAATTTTGACAGAACGATTTAGAAATTTACTTTTTTTTATATTAGCGTTTAAGTTTGCTGGTTCGAGCCGTTCCATAAATGGAACGGCGAGGCTCAAGGCAAAGGTCCGTCCGTTCCATAAATGGAACGGCCGGGACCTAGAGGTTAATACCAAGATACAAATACAGAGCCTTTTCTAACGGCGGCATTAAAATATATTTTTTTAAATAAAAGAAAACTTATTGTGGCATAAATATAATAGTTAGACATATGCTGTCGCGACACTTTTTGTAAATAATGATGTGTTCTGCAAAGTCGTAATACATTATTTTATTCTATCATCAATAGTTTTCGCAGCGCACGCGATGTAAAGAATATTTTAGGTAATTTTTATACACCTTGGGTTACATAATTGCAGTTTTAGTAAGGATCCCTAATTTTTTTGAAAATATAATATAGCCTATGTCACCCGCGGATAGTGTAGCTTCCCAACAGTGAAAGAATTTTTCAAATCGGTTCAGTACTTTCGGAGCCTATTCAATGCAAACAATCAAATCTTTCCTCTTTATAATATTAGTTTAGATTTAGACACAGATTAGGACAGATACTTCACTCAGTAGAAAACATCCAATACCTATTACGATAATTGCCTACTCCCTCGCGTCAACAACCACTGTATGCTAAAATGCGCCTAAATGCTCAAGCGTACAGCAGTGATTGCTTCGCACCGCGCGATTCCACAGTAATCGCAGGGCTGCCTCTTCGATAAAATTAAATTAACATAACTTTTTATCTATGTTATTGAGAACTGTGAATATGTTCTGACTTTTATGTGGCAGTTAAAAAATGTATCATTTATAAAATATTTAACCAACTTAAAAAAAAGGAGGTGATCAGACATACAGGCCAAACTGAGAAGTTTGACTTGTATGGTTTGTAGGTATGTATGTTTGTGCGCGATAATCTCGCGTTTGGCTAAACCGATATCGATGCGGTTTTCAGAAAAGGATTTGTTACATTTAGGAGAACGTTTTAAAATAAGTATAATAAATACTTCTTAGTTTGATGATGATCTTCGGAGATGTTCACTAGAAATGAAAAAAAAAGCCTTAAAAAAAGAGAACCGACTTCAAATAAAGCACTAAGCCGTAAGAAATAATTTTTTTTTTATGGTAGTGCTAACAGCTGGTAATTACGAATCGAAAAAGCACCGACATCAAAGAAAAAATTATTTCTTACGGTTTAGTGTTTTGAAGTCGGTACTCTTTTTTAAAGTTTGTTTTATTATATTTGTAAGTTTGTTTTGTTTTATATATTGGTGCTGACTGTGGAAGAAACCTAGATAAAACATAATTATAGGCACCACACGGCATCGTAATACGCGTACGAACGAACAGCACTATTAAAATTGAACGGCATGCGCGCGCTTCGCTTGCGAGGCGAAAACCGCACTGAATTTGATAAGCCGGCGGACCGAGACCGCTCGGCTGGGCGGTAGGCACTTATAGCGCGCAAGTACATGGAGTGACGGAGGCCTGATTTAGATATCAAACCCGGAAAGACGGTGTTGAATTTTAGTAACTGTACTGTTGTCATTTTAATTAAAATTCTAGTTTATTAATATATTTTTTATTTAAATTACTTGCTGGTTTTATTAGGATTAGGTACTTGCATTTTTGAGTAAAGCACTATACAAACCTTGGCCCACAATGACTGCTTCGCTGGTCACGCTATGATTGCCTCGAGCTAGCCTAGCTACGCTCTAGGCCTTTCAGTTTGGCCATCATTGCAGCCCTTGCTGTCGCTGTGCGCTGTCGGTCATAATCAGCGCGACCAGCAAAGTAGTCATTATAAACCGCGGCAGTAATGTAGGTACTATTAGGTACGTACGTAGTAAGGTAATAAGAAAACAAACTTGTTTTGATAAAAACAGTGATTACATTTTGTGATATTGAGTATTGATAGTACCATTATTACCTCAAAAATTTAAGAAAACAGGTAGGTAAGTAATTTAGAAGAAATAAATATGTTGGTAGAACTAATTAAAATTTTTATATTTGGTATCCACTCGGACATAAGACTAACCCGCACTGGGCCCGCGTGGTGGATTACAGGCCTGTGTCCTAGCAGTGCGAACATTATAGGCTGATTACGCTGCTGCGGAATATAATTAATCGGACATAAACTGCGATGAATTTTCAAGTAAGCATGCGACGGCACGGCGGCGTGAAGTCTGAAGACTCTCTTGAGCGATCGCTGCATAACCACCCGGGGAAAACTAAACATACTTATTTAATAAAATAAGCAATCCATATTAGGTATCTACAGAGCCCTTCAGCTGACCAGGTCATGACCTCCGACCCATATACCTATCAGCTGGCCAGGTCATAACCCCTGATCTTAGTACGAACCAGCTGATCCATGGTTACCAATATTAATTCTTCGATCGGAATTCGATTGTTTTTATTATTCAACAGATAAATAATAAATTAATTTAGTTTTGATACCTTCCTTTAAATTTTGAATTGAGTATTAATATATCACTACCAACATTAACAATATTTAATTGAGTCTGGAAATACCGGAATTACTTTCCATGTTATTCTTTCTGTGTGCATTTATGATACAAGTACCAAAAATCATTCTACCTACTCCGATCTATGGTGATAAGCATATTACCATCATTATGTATTGTTAACAATGTATTTACATTCATAGCAAATAATTTATTAGGATATTACAACTATATATGGATTAAAAAAAATAGAAAAAAAAGTGAAAAAGTAACTTTAGTTTCAGAGAAGTTGGTGGTAAAAAAACTGAAAACAAACATGTCACCGACTTCTGAAGCTAAAGTTATTTTTCACTCTTTTGCTTTTTGAAGACAGTTTTTTTTTTGCAAATAGTTTTAGTTATTTCTTAGGTGACATGAACGAGCATGGCAGTTGAGAATTTGTCATGGTATGGGTCGCTGATGTTGGCACGTGTGTTGCACTTGCATCATACAGCTTCTTTACAACTGTTTGAGCAGAATGGCCGCCGTTATTCGAGACTGGTCATCTCTTAACTGCTAGGTCACATAGTTAATCTTTGTAGGTATTAAATTGTTATACATTGTTCTCGCATGTAGAAGCAAAAAGAATAATGTAACCAGGATTTTGTAACAACTTGTTTTTAAAAAGAGTGTCCATGGAGTTTCTTGCACCCCTAAGACGACCCACTGACCGTACGTTCTTCTCCATAGAGAGACTGAGTCTTTGTCAATTCAAAACTGCCTGTAAATGGTATTTAAATAAATGCTTTGAGTCTATATCAATTGTATTTTTTTGCCTTATAAGTGCCTATATGATTTGACTTTGATTGTTTTTTATAAACAATTTATTGTGTTATGTAGTTGAAAGGGGGGGCAGTGATAAATGGCCTTGACTTATGAATTGTAGGTTGTATGTTCGAACCCTGACAGGCTCCTTACTTTGGGTAAATGAATACTAATACTACTTGAATAAAAAGCATTACTTACAATAGTTAATTATATAATTAGTGTAAAACACAACATAACCACATTCATATTTTGTTTGAACAGAACTTCATTGCGGCATTGAAAACGGACACAATGCTTTTATCAAATGGTACACTTACACAACACATTTATGACAACTAATTTGAGATTCCAGAACCAGAACATAAGATTCTCTTGTTGATGTGTAGAAGCTGATGTATAAAATATAATCTCCCTGTGATGTTTACATACCGTACCTAGAAGTTTAGTCCCTACAACCATGTCTGCTAACTTTCGGTAGATTCGAGTAGAGAAAATACAAAAGATTTTCGCACATTGAATGTTTATTGTTCCCAACAGAGAAAACGTCAATCAAACGAGAGACATTCCGTTTCAAGTTAGGTAGGTACTTTAGAATGGTAATTATTGTAAAAAAAATAGTAACTAAAATAAAAACGTTGCAGTGGCCCTTCTTGTATGTTTTTTTTTAAACATTTTTGTCACAAAATATTGATAAATATGATATCAGCATGTTTCCCAATTAAACGTTTTTGATGACAATGCCATCTAGCGGTTCAGAAATTAACCATTTACGTGTGCATGTGTGTGTGTGCATGGTGTGTACTGATATGAAGTTGAGACGGCTGGTGGAAATTTCGAAAATCTCCGTTTGAGAAGAGTTAACAAGTAAGCTGTATATGTGGAAAAATCAAGACAAAAGGCTAGTTTACGCAAATAGAATATTGTCCATCAAATATATTTTAGTTATGCGTAATCATAAATAATACCCAAATGCAAGACTACAGCGCCATCTATTGAAAAAACGGCGGCGGGATGATCAACGGGACCACCTTAACAAAAGCTCTTGATGAAGCCCCAGTCAGACACAACAAAAAGCTATTTTCGGCTAATAACGTTGGGTTACCTATTGCAGTTGTCAAACACGCTTGCTCTTGCAATATGGTCTGTCCCTTATGACCACAAGGCTATGACCAGAGAAACGCTGTGTATTCCCACTCACTTTTCAACTTACAACGTAAACATTTCGATGATTACAATTTATGCATAGAGGTTAAGTTTTTAATAACTGTTATAGTAATTTGTGCTGTTAAATTGAGCGTGATGTTGGGTAATGATCTGATGCTGAATGTGGATGGAATGTGTTTTGAGAGACTCTTGGCAATACAGTTTGATCAATTTGCAGATACTTGGAGTAAGCGGTTATTTGGTTGGCAAAGAAACAATTTATGATGTCTCATTAAATAGGTAATATGGCGAAAAGTTTGTCTAGACATTTGCCATGATTTGCTCAACAAGTTTGGAGAAGAGAAGAGTATGTAAGGTTATAGTAACGCGTATCGACATATTTTTGTTATAGGGCAACTTATTTGACAACTTCTTTTTGGTATATTTATTTTTGGCAGAGAATAACCGTCTCGCGATGTTACCCACAGCATCTAGATCGAAACTGTGCTGCCTCGTTGAGTCATTGATTTGATGAACGTCTGAAAAATATCGTATCTGTAGCTAAAAAGAACATATACTCATGCCAAGTATATAATAGCCAAGTTAAAATTATGTAGGTATGCTTCTTCATCTTCCTGCATCTAAGTAACGGATGTACCGTTACTGATGAATATTGGTTATGTAAAACTCTCTCACCTATGTACTCTTGATAAACTTTGAATCCTAATATCATTTATACGTAATGTACATTTTTATGATAATTCCCAGAAGAGTTCATAACATTAGGATTATGTTAAAATAGTTTTCCTCTTCTTTACATATTATAAAATAGTCGTATGACGGGCTTGTCCCATATAAAAAAAAAACTAGCTGTCCCGCGCAACTTCGTCTGCGTCACATTTTCCCCGTTTTTGCAGCATTTTTTATTGCTGCTCCGCTCCTATTGGTCGTAGCGTGATGATATATAGCCTATAGCTTTCCTCGATAAACGGGCTCTCTAACACTGAAAAAACTTTTCAAATCGGACCTGAGATAAGCGCGTTCAAGCAAACAGACAAACTCTTCAGCTCTATTATATTAGTATAGATGTAATCCATATAATTAAGTATATTTTAATATGTGTAATAATTATCATTTTAATTTTAGTTACAGTAATTGGTGGTAAACCGTTGTTATTAAATAAATAGATAAATAAATAAATATTCCTGATACACAATTCAGTTGTGCGAAAACTGTCACCTGAGGAGAGTATTAAACGCGCACATCTTATAATGGCGGTCAAGTCAATAATGTGTCTGAGGTGTCAAATCTTTTGACGTAAGGCAAATATAAAGATTTAAATATTCAATTCATTGAATTTTTGTTTCTTTTTAAATATTATTTTACTTAAAATTTTTATGCCAAGTTCAAACTCAAATAGGAAGTTTGTTGAATTAACCTTCATGGTCAAAGAATTGGACACTTTCTTACTCTTGTATTTGTGTTTAACAACTTTTGTCCGATAGTTTATGTTAGTCGTTCGGTTTACCCATTAACATTCAGATATGTATCTTCAAATAATTAATAAACAAATAATATGTTAATTTTCCATTCTTTAGTCATCGACCTTGATTAAATCGGAATGTTTTTAGAGAAAATTGTTTGTTTGATATAAATATTTTCATAAAATCAATGCCAAAATAATGTAAAAAACATGTTGAGCAATTAAATAATTAAAATAACTTAAAGTAACGTTAGAGGATAGAGGTGGAAGGTCAAGGTTTTGGACCAGTTTGCCATGTTGACCTTACTACCGTATCTATGTTCTGATTTGCAGATGTGATCATTTAGAAAAGGAAAATTGAAAGAAAATAGTTTAAAATCCATTGTATTTCGGTTAAATCGGTGTCAGGTCTGGTCTTACCTATTAATTTGGTACAGAGATATAACAATACCTAGGTTAGGACATAGGATTCTTTCGATGAACATAATCTGGCGAAATTATCGATTCCTCCACACACTGCACTGGGTGCGAGTGCGGCGCTCCATATCAGTCTATTCACCTCCTGGAGTGTCCCGAGAGTCCCTTTACCTGTCCCCCTGACGATTAACAACGTCTCTAGAGCTGCAATAAACGTGGCAACTTACTGGGCCCAATTGTTATAATTAGGATCTTACGTCGTGTCTAAAAAAGAAAGAATCCCGGTAGCACATCCCCGAGGGATCGTTTCTGACATCCTTGCAGAAGCTTGGAGGAGCTAGTGGCTAAATAATATCAGCCGCACGGGTCAATCTTTAACGTTTAGCCGTGTTTGCCTAAGTTGGTCCGTGGATGGGTGACCATAATTACACGTTGAGTTTCCTCCATGCCTCGGAAAGCACGTTAAGCCGTTGGTCCCGGCTGTCATTTGTAGATCTTTGACAGTCGTTACAGGCAGTCAGTGGCCCGAAAGTCTGACAAACAGTCTTACCAAGGGGTATCGTATTACCTAGTAACTGGGTTGTGGAGGTCAGATAGGCAGTCGCTCCATGTAAAATATTCAGCTGCATCCAGTGAGACTGGAAGCCGACCCCAACATAGTTTGGGAAAAGGCTAGGCAGCTGATGATCCTTGTAGAAGCTAGTAGGTACTAACAATTAATTAGCTGAGTTGTGTACACTGTGTCGTAAGTAGTAGATAGTAATTTGTTAATGTGTGTTGCATTTAAATTGTGTTTAGTAGATAGTTTCCGAGAAATATTGTGCGTGTGCTGAGGCTCTTCTTGCCTAATAAATATTTTATGATAATGAAGTGATTTGCATAATACTATAGAAAATTTTACGTTATGTTTTTGACTATTCAATTATTAAGTAGGTGTATGTATTCATTAAAATTTCATTGTATAGTAGAACAATAGATTATCTACTCGATTTTGATTTGATTATTTTTCTTAGTTTCAGGTGTATTAAAATTGCGGGACTGTTCGAAAGAGATACCGTGGCCCTGGAACACAAAGGGCTAAGAAGGAACATGGATGGGTTTTAGTCAGTCAAGTATGACACTCTCTTCCGCTCCGCCCAGAGCGGGAGAAGTCATTCGATGATAACCCAATTGAAAAAAAAAAACAAAAACAAAAGTGTATTAAAATAAGCTTTCTTATTTAGTAACATGACAAACCTAACACAACATCAAATCACGCATGTAATCCGGTTAATCAGAGGTGTACTATAGTACACCCACACTTCTGTAATTAAGTTCAAGTTCTATGTTATAGAGAGGGAGCCAAATACCATCACTGAGCAATTTCTTGTGAAATATTAAAAGTATAATTGTATTGTGTGTTTGATTGCCGTTCTATCGGACTATGAGAGTGAGGGAACAGAGAGTGCACCTGTGTACTATAATATCTCCAGCGCCGATGGCTAATCTCCGCTCAGATTGGCCGCCGTGACTGAGAACGGTCCGCAGGACTATTAATTAATTATATTCAACACACAATCTTTTAGGTGAACTTTGTCTAGAAACTGTCAGTAAAAAATGACGGGCTTTCTCCAATATTTTGACCAGGATGTTCACGTAATATCATAACCGTAAGTCTTGGGTTCGAGTTCCGGGTCGTGCGTGTGTACTGCGGCCTAGGTCTTAGGTCAGGATATGCACACTAAGTATCTACATACATTTATTGGTGTATTTTATTTGTTGCGTCATACTTTGATAGGTAGGTTGTACCTTTTCCTGTAGGCATAACTCTGCTGAACCCGGGTTGGAATTATGAGCGTGATGTTATGTATGGATAGCGCTCATTACTTATATAAGAGTGAAATGCTTACTTGAAATAAATACTAATCTAAAATTGTTGGCGCGAATGGACATGCCATTTCTTCACCCGGCAGAGAAAATTCTACTATTTTGCCTGGCGCCAGTGCGATGGGAGAAAAAAAGTCTCCATTAATATTATCATCAGCCTATAATGTTACCACTGCTGGGACACAGGCCTCCTCTCTATGAGAAGGAGTGGACGAGGAGAGGACGTAAAAGGAATACAAATATATTTTTTCCAACACCTCATCGGTTCTTTTTCTAGACTTTCAGTTCTTATTTTGTAGTTTCTGTCTCAAAGTAAGACTACATTTTGTTTAAATACTAAATAGGCTTGCATCATCATCATCATCATCAGCCTATAATGTTCCCACAGCTGGGACACAGGCCTCCTCTCTATGAGAAGGAGTGGGCTGTAATCCACCACGCGGACCCAGTGCGGGTTGGTAGATGTCACATGTCTTCGATATTTTAGTTTTCGGCCATGCCGGTTTCCTCATGATGTTTTCCTTCACCGTTTTTGAGAGCAGCGGTGATCAAATAAGTTACACAAAGTAATACGCCTGCCTGGGTTCGAACCCACGGCTTATACTGCTCGTAAGTCGGGGCTGCCACCACTTGCATTTAAGGGAAAAAACGTGTGGGATCAATGGACGTCTTCTGATTCTTCACCGCATATTAGCTAAAATCCTCAGTACAACAGTAAATAACAGTACTTAAGATTGAACGTCTCGTGACAATACGCCTTGGTGCGACTGTTTGTACGATTTACGGAATTGACTAGCCATACCTAACGGCTGCCAAGATCTATAATGACAGATGGGGCCAACTGCTATATTGACCTTGGTATGTTAAAGATTGTTTGTTACCCATCCACGATACGACCTCGGCAAAACTGCCAAATTAATAAACCACGGTACATATTATAACATTTTACATGCTGAATAGTGCTTGCTTACATAGTTCATCATCTTCATAATCATTTCAGCCGAAAGACGTCCACTGGTGGACATAGGCCTCCCCCACGTTTCGCCACATGGGGGGTTTTGCCATAATCGCCACTCTTGGCAGGCGGGTTGGCGATCGCAGTACGGTTGTTACAAAAGCACAGAGTACGCTGCTACCCATTATCTGGCAAGTCCCTTAGTCGGCTCTTACGACACCCACGGGAAGCTATGGAATGGTGCTATTCTTTACGTCCGACACCATACAGAGTCCCTTACATAGTTACTAAATTGGATAAAGTTAGAAATAAGCATATAAGTGGAAGTTTGAAAGTGGTGCCTTTGACAGAAAAGATGAAAGGGAGTCGTCTGTCTTAGTACGGACATGTGATGAGGAGGGATGGAACACATGTGACCAAAACAGTGATGAACATAAACGATGATGGATGGAGGGAGAGGAA
Organism: Cerastis rubricosa; assembly: GCA_949152445.1. Classification (NCBI taxonomy): domain Eukaryota; kingdom Metazoa; phylum Arthropoda; class Insecta; order Lepidoptera; family Noctuidae; genus Cerastis; species Cerastis rubricosa. Next base: position 1,454,878 of record OX424541.1, read on the forward strand.
GAGCAAACAAACGGTGGGTGGATTGTGTGAGGAATGATTTGAAGAAGAGACATCAGGAGTAAACGATAGCGTGACGAATAACAGAGGAGAGTGGAAGAAAAAACCGGCCAAGTGCGAGTCGGACTCGCGCACGAAGGGTTCCGTGCCATTATTTATAAAAAAACCGGCCAAGTGCGAGTCTTACTCGCACACAGGGTTCCATAGCTCCAAACAATATAATAACAATATTTTGAACTGTCATTCATTAGTTAGTAGTATTAGTTAGTAAACTTCCACACAACCGCAAAACTAAATTTGTTTTTCATAGTATGTTTATGAAAAACAAAGTTACTGCTGCAAAAAGTCCCATATATCAAAAACTAAACATCATATCTTATTGAAACCAATTTTCGTTGATAGTTTTTTTTACGTTCTACAATCCTAAATATTTTCAGAATTTTCCTCCTCTTACTTTAGAAATTAGAGGGGGGGGGGACACACATTTTACCACTTTGGAAGTGGCTCTAGCGCAAACTATTCAGTTTAGAAAAAAATGATGTTAGAAACATCAATATCATTTTTGAAGACCTACCCATAGATACCCCACACGTATGGGTTTGATGAATTTTTTTTTTTTGGTTTTCAGTTCTAAGTATGGGGACCCCCTTAATTTATTGTTTTTTTTTCTATTTTTGTGTGAAAATCCTAATGCGGTTTACAGAATACATCTACTTACCAAGTTTCAACAGTATAGTTCTTATAGTTTCGGAAATAAGTGGCTGTGACATACAGACGGACAGACAGACAGACAGACAGACAGACATGACGAATCTATAATGGTTCCGTTTTTTGCCATTCGGCTACGGAACCCTAAAAAGAGCAAAAAAATCACTTGTTTGTATGGGAGCCCCCCTTAAATATTTATTTTATTCTGTTTTTAGTATTTTTTGTTATAGCATCAACAGAGATACATAATCTGTAGAAATTTCAACTGGCTAACTATCACGGTTTAGGAGATACAGCCTGGTGACAGACGGACGGATGGACGGACAGCGAAGTCTCAGTAATAAGGTCCCGTTTGACCCTTTTGGGTACGGAACCCTAAAAACGTGTTGCACCGACCCCAAATAACATGAGACAAGTACAGGAAACGCGCTATGATAACGGTGAAGAGCTAGTGGGCTGGTTTGGTGGACGTTCAAAATTACACGACCACAGACAACAACAATTTGAGTAGCCCTCTCTCATGATTATGACATTAATGGCGCTAAAGTTACACACACGCATAAATTCATAATTTCGTATGCAATCGGTTAACCATTATATCAATCAGCGCGCGTCGACATTCGTCATTCGATATGCGCAGAGTTATCGATTTTAATTGATTTACTGTTTCGTTTTTACATAAAATAACATCATGCCTGTAATCCCCGAAGGGTGAGGCAGAGTGGTACCTGATAGTACACCCACATTTCGCCAGTTATGTTTAAAGTCCTATGTAATGATTTGTGCCCGGTTATAGGCTCGCCCTCTATAACCGAGCCACAAATCCAGACTCCGTGGTTGTTACTGAAAAAATCCTGAAGGAAAATCCTAATAACAGTTTGCTCGACTCGGGAATCGAACCCAGGAACTCAGGCTCAGCAGTTGCACTTGCGACCACTCGACCAATGATGCAGTTTTAAATTTACAAATAACGTAACTACTACATCCACTAAACGTTTTCTGAATAGTCGACCAATTGGTTTACCATCCGGAAGTTTAATGTCACTTGCACGTAAAAAACAACAAAGGTGCATCATCATCATCATCATTTGAGCCGAAAGACGTCCACTTCTGAACATAGGCCTCCCCGAAGTGTCGCCACATTGACATAATTTGGGGAGTTTTTCCATGCCAAGCGTGGCTATTATGGCAAAACCCCTCATGTTATGTCAATGTGGTGAAACTTGGGGGAGGCCTATGTCCAGCAGTGGACGTCTTTCGGCTGAAATTATGATGATAATGATAGACAAGTTTAATAGTAGCAATCGCTTTCAAGGCTTTTGGTATTTCTTCAACGACCATCAGGATTGACATAGGTAACCTTTTCGGTAGCTGATGAAAATTCCATATACATGTATAAGGGATGGAAGGGTCATTGACGCACAAACGAAAACCACGTATTCAGTACGACATCATTTTTCCGAACGAACCCCTCCCACGTGGAAATATTTAATTGGAAAAAACAAAGATATCTGCTGTTCCATATACTTTGACCGTGTGATGTACCTAATGATGTATTCAGCAGCAATGAAGAACCCAATGTGTGATATGTTTTGTGGCTGCAAATTGATACAAAAGAAAGTCGAAAGTCTACGACCAGTGTGTGTTGCCAGTGATTATATACGGGACCGAAACGTGGTCGCTCACAATGAGCCTCATCAGAAAGGTTAAAGTAACCCAAAGGGCAATGGAGAGGGCTATGCTCGGAGTTTCCTTGCGTGATCGAATCAGAAATTAGGACATCCGCAAGAGAACTAAGGTTACCGACGTAGCCCGAAGAATTGCCAAACTTAATTGGCAGTGGACAGGACACATTGCAAGCAGAACGGATGGGCGATGGGGCCGAAAAGTTCTGGAAGTTGTGCGTTGGAAGGCCTCTCACTAGGTGGACCGATGACCTGGTGAAGGTTGCTGGGATCCGCTGGATGCGAGGCGGTGGTGGAGGTGTAACCAAGATTGTAGACAATAATGAAATGAATTCTTGCCCACGTTTACATATTTTTGAGGCTGCATTTTTTCGGGAATTAGTGAGCCATACGTACCTACTATAAACAAAGACGTACCAATGGTTTAATATGACGGCAATCGCCGCCAGTCTCTTGCCTATATGGACAGTGACGGGTCATCGTTGATGATTATCAACTCCATCAAGCGATCCGCCTCAGGCTTAAAAGAAACTTCTCTTAGTTTCACATCCAAAGTGCTCAAATTAGTTTGACCTGAGGCAAATGCTGTGATAATGTGTGTATCATCATGGCGTCTGTTAACACTATTTCGGCCAATCAATTGTAGTAGAAAAGCGTTCTATTGTAATAGTACTTCCGCCTACAGCTTACAATACACTGGCCGATTTACCAATTTACAAGGTAAAAAAAAAATTGTCTCTCTTGCCGCTACAATTTTCATGTCCTAGATTATTTTTCAATCCAACAATTTCGTTGACATTGCACATAAAATCATTTTTGGGTTTATTTTTGAGCTAATCAAAGCTCAATCATGTACAAACATCAGAAAACCGCCATGAAGAAATCTTTTTGATTTATAAGACGAAGAAAAAAAAAGAAATTCGGTCACCAAATTTGCCGCCCCAAAAATCTGCCGCCCTAGGCTCCAGCCTTCTCAGCCTGCTGGTAAATCCACCACTGTTACAATATAAGATCAGCATCGTCTCAATTGGAGCTCATCTGTCTCAATATAACTTTGTAACCGTATGCAGCTGAGTACCAGTATTCTAAATAGACCGACTGCCTATCTGCTCCCCACAACCGTTGTTACTGGGTAAAAGGATACCCTTGGGAGGACTGGTGGTCAGACTTTTGAGTCAATGACCTCATCATCATCGTCTCAACTCGATCTGTTTGGATTTGTTTTTATGATACTCCATACTGCATCTCACACTTTTAAGCACCGTAGCTGCATTGCCTCGTGGGGCGAAGCTGAACCGGACGTAAAGTTTCTTTTAAATTGTTGATAGAATCACTGTTATTATTTAAGTTTACTAACTAATGTACGCACGGCGACCAAACAAACTATACAAAACCAGTTTATACGGATGTCTCAATGTACTGAATATGTATACCTTAATGTGTCGCAGTGTGTACAGACTTGGTTTGGAAGATCTACATTTCATCTGCGCAACAATTCATAGTTTTGCTGAGTGTCAGGTTTATGAAACCCTTCTTATGGATATATTAAATCTTAAAATAGTTGGGTAGTAAATGTAGTAGAATGTTAAAACACAGTCAGCGAAAATGAGTTTGCACAAATATTTCTTAATTTATTCATAATTACAAGATACGTACAGATTTTGACAGACAGGAGTTCGTAACATTATAATCGCTTGCCATAAAAAGCTGAAAGAATCTCATATATACCAACGAATTAAAATTAATGTTTTTAATTACACCAAATAAATCGTGAGACTCCCTATCGGACTTTCTATCACGACTCTATTAATAGTTTTTAATATAAATTCATAAACAAACTGTTATAAGAACACTATGTTCGCCAATTTGATGTTAATTAAAATCTATGGATGCGCTATACTGTGTTGCGAAATGTTAAATAACGATTTTAGATCATACGACGGAGTCGATACGACTTAATATTACTATCACGATAAGCAATATACGTTGTCATTTGTTTAGCGAATCGACGTTGCGGGAGTAATTCAATTTAACTTTTGTCGGCAAATTTAACTTTCCACCTTTCTTTATTTTGGGAAATTCTCATAGGCGCGGCATAGAATTTTAACTTTACCCTTTTTATAACCTTTTCTAGTGGTAACAAGACACAGATTCCAATGTTTAGAGATGATGCCAAGGCATCAAAAAGGATTTTCCTTCGCGTTATTGAACATTGGAATCTACATTTATGAATTTACGTTTGGGTAGAGATAAAATGCTCTGCCCTGCTGGCCCCGGTGTACGCTGGCCTTAACCGACTATAATCCCAACATTCATACTACTACTTTGAGTCGAGGGCCTCAGTCGCACGTAGTACCTCCGCCAAACTGCTGCTGTATATTAGGTAAGCAGATGAAGGCATAAGGTGACTTACAGGAGTCGGAGGAGAAGTTATGAGCACTGTCGGGTGAAAAGGCTGTAGACATTAAGAACTATCTAAACAACGGCTACAAGGAATGATGAGTTAATAACAGCATTGAGTACTCTATAAAAATCTAACTTTATTATATTTTACCACAAGTGTGATTCGTAACACAAGGCTAATGTTACTTCTTAAGTGTTGTCGTTTATTTTCCTAATTAATAAAAAGACAAACTTCTCGTTTGTCTAACGCATAAAAGCTCTAATTTAGCTTTTCACGGCTCACTGTTAAATCAGGTATTTACCTAGTAATCACTCCATCACCATGTGTCAATTGTTGAATTTGACATAAAGATGTTTTAAATACATATTATAATATGTGTCAAAAAGATACGTTTATTCGGATTCTAAACAAATCTTAATTATCTTCATCTTGTTAATCGTGTAGTTTAAAAGTCTTGTAGAAATGTTAATAGACGCAGTACGTGATTGCCGTTTTAAGTCACAAGTAATACACGTTTGGTCTACGGCCTATCGCGTATTCTGTGGTGGTCCAAGTTTCGAACTTTTCGTTACGTTTATTTTTAAAGTTCATTAATTGTAAATTAAAATTTTAAGTGCTTGACGGAATTTTCATCGTATGGCAAGCAATCAAGCAATAATTATCGAGCATTAAAATACAGAACTGTATTTCTGAGTGATCTGAGGTATGTGGGAACCAAATTGTTGAAAACGATAAGGTCACACATATACATGAATTAATAACATGTACCAATAGAAGAACAACTTGCAACAAAGAACTTGCAGAGAATGGGCAGCAACGTTCTCTGTGCTTTTGTGACAACCGTACTGCGATCGCCAACCCGGCTACCAAGCGTGGCGATTATGGCAAAACCGCACATGTTATGTCAATGTGGCGAAACTTGGGGGAGGCCTATGTCCAGCAGTGGTCGTCTTTCGGCTGAAATATTGATGATGATAGAAGAACAAAGTTTTGAGAGGTGTGTATAGGTCCTCGTTTCATTGGATTCAAGTACCAATAGGCAATATCACAACGACAGTTTGTGCCTGTGAAAATCGTTTTAAAACGCTCCTCGCTCATAACTTGCGCGTCGTGAGAAGTAAAGATTGTGATATATGGCGCGGCCTTCCACTGGAATACCTTTCATTTTTACAATAACAAGTAAAAGACTATAAAAGCATATATAAACTTCCAAACGATTTGCATTCGGACTCGCTTGGTGGAATTTTTACGCAAGCTGTATAATTCTGTTTTTATTTAAGCATTTACCGCGGAGGTTGAACATTTTCCCAAGGCAGAAAGCACGCTAAATGATTACTACAGAATTTAGCCAATATTTTTTTACTGATTTTTCTTTTTGACTTTTTTTATTTTTTCTGTTAGAGTATTTAGTATTTGAAGATTAGTTTTTGCCAAATAGTACTTATTTGTCCTTAATTACTATACCAGTATGCATAGAAACGAATGGTTCACGTCAACGGATCACTGGTAGCATTCTTCAGTATGTTACCAGGGCATATGACTCTTCTGTCACTCGCAAAGAGTAATGACAATCAACACAATTAATTTTCTGTAGTCTATGATTAGTATTGTTTTAGCCATTTATAGAATTGGCCATTCAGAGAATCAGGCTTTTAGAGAATTGGCCATTCTGAGAATTAGGCTTTTAGAGAAATGGCCATTTTGAGAATTAGGCTTTTAGAGAATTGGCCATTTTGAGAACTAGTCCTTTTGCGACTCAGTTGCCATTATGAGAATTAGGCATTCTGCGCCTAAACCGTTTTAAAGATTCTGGTATTCTATTTACAAACTTGTAAGTGTTAAATTGATGTAAGTACTCAGTGATAATCTTCATCAATTCAGCCTCCAACAATCTACAACAGAACTTTTGTAAACTTAGCAGTAGGGTCAAGCTTTATCTTAACTACTAAGTATCTTAAATGCGAAAGATTTTTGAGGATGGATGGATGGACGGACAGGCGTTTGTTTTTCTTTCACGCAAAAACTACTGAACAGATTAAAAAAAAATAGCTAAAGCATAGCTAAGCTAGTAGATAGTTTATAAACTGGATTAACGCATAGAAATCATAGGATAATTTTTATTCCCATAGTAAAATCCCGTGGAACTATTTACCGAATACCACACAGGCGAAGCCGCAGCTATAAGTTGGTTATAAAAAATCTCCAAGTTTTAGCAACTACCATTTAACCAACTTCAATAATTCGTGTACAAAAGAACTCGGTTTTTGAACTGTTGAGAATCATCACATTCACCACGCTATGTTGAAAAGGGGGTCAAGCAAGTTACAAGTGACTTTAGTCATTTTAAACATTGAAAGACGAATTGCATGAAGTGATTGACCGAACACATTTTTTTGGCCACAATGAAATGTGGGATCTTATAAGGTGTGAACTAGCGTGATCATTAATCATTTTTAGTTTTTAACCGACTTCAAAAAAGGAGGAGGTTCGGATAGTGGTGCGCTCTTGCGGACGAAATGTGAAACCCGAAAGTAATACAATTAGATCTTCATAGGTTTCTCGGTAACGAAAATATATCGCGATTCAGAATACGGTACACCGCCATCTATCGAGCGCTGACTAAAACTTTTAACCGCTTTGTTAAAATATCAGTACCTAATAATATGATATTAATTTACTCTTGTAAACTATTGTAAAAAAAAATAAGGAAAAATGTTTGATGGCCCTATTAGATACACTTGGCTTGGCACCGACTCCAAAAACGGTTAAATTGTAAAATTGTAGATTAGAGTTAGGTAAGGTTATTAAGGTTAATAATTCTTGATTATAGTTATTCAATTTAATATTATTTTTAAGTTTTTAGTGTTTATTAGGTTTTTGAAGTAGGTTTTTATTTTTTTTAATAATTTTTTATTGTGTGTATATTGTTAGAAAACACAAATGCGTCACAATTGATCTAGAATGTGGATCTTTAGGATACATAACTAATTTTGTGTTTTTGTCATCTAAGTAGATTCGGTATGAAAACAGAGTGGCGAGATCTGAATTATTACAAGTGTTACAAATAAACGCAGTTTTTTTTAAATTATGTATTAAATAGTCTTCAAAAAGGTGATTTGGAGTAAATGACTCTGCACTTTATAAAGAAAGAAAGAAAGTAAATACTTTGTTTTGGGACACGCCAGAAGTGCACGCAATATAATACATAAAAAATTACATAAGAAAAAAAATACTTAAATGTAAACAAATATGTAATAGTGCGCCTAACACCTGCGCCAAAAAAAGCCCAGTTCATCAAAATGCCGGACAACCGACGCTGGCTTCCAACTGAACCTGGTGCTTTTAAAGTGCTAAGTAAATAAAATGGGTAATTAAATAGTGAATGCCGTAAGTTTAAGGCCTTTCAAACAACAGTTACTGTTAATAACGCAGCCCGTCTGATTCTCGTCCCATAACCGTGCTTCCACACATACAAACAATCCCAAAATTTTTTTGATAATTTCTTATTCTCTAAACCACGTTAAGGCGATTATTCTGAAATACTGATAAACTTAAACAACCAAAAAAATCAGCGTATATTTTGTGTCAACCTCCTGAATTTTGACGAGGATGCAAAACAACACCTTGCATAGTAGTACCTACACAGTTTCTTAGATTTAGATGCACTTTACTACATTAAGCGGTATACATCAATATACAGTAAATAATAACGGTGTTAGTGTCAGAATGTCATGTGTTGGAAGTTATGAGGAATTTTGAGCAATGTTGAATTGAAATGTCAAAAGAAAACATTGTGAGGAAAGCTTCGTATAAATAAAGCCTTCTAAACATTTAACCAATGTCTTGTGTCATTGGTCACACAAATTTTTCACCTCTGAGTACCAAGGACCAGTGAAGCTTGGTCTTTTGTAGAAGAGCTTCTTGTAAAAGTAAATTTAAGATATGTTTCGAATTCAGTGCGTTTGAAATTAGTTCCCTGTCTCGACGTGTGTCAAGAGAGACTGGGCACTTTAAAGCAGCAGTATCAAGAGCCAAACACTTGATATGGTAGTTGATATTTAAAGTGACTACCAATTTCTAAATCCACATTCTTTAACTATTGACCTCAAAGTTAGGTTCAAAGGTTTTCTCAATGTTATAAAGAAAATTGAACGCTAAAGAAAGATATATGAAGACAAGAAGAAACTTAAATACCTGAAAAATATTTTGCAAGCTAATTCTAAGATCAATAAAAAAAACTAGTTGCCAATTGTTTCCTTGACCTAAGTCAGATTCCTACTTACAGCTAAAAACAGAAGTTACTTTAAAAAAATCCAACGTCACGCGGTATTCCCAGGCGGTCACCCATCCAAGTGCTAGCTGCGCCTAATGTTGCTTAACTTCGATGATCGGAACGAGAACCGGTGTTTTCAACATATTATGGATGTTGACGACAATGCAACTGAAACGAATCTTCCCTCTCAGTGCAGTGGGCAGCTTTCCAACCACTATTTATGTGCTTTCTTTAACAGTCGTTACAGTGGCCCAAAAGTCTGACAACCAGTCTTACCAAGGGGTATCGTGTTGCCCAGTACTAACTGGTTTGTGGAGGCAGTCCCTCCGTGTAAAATACTATTCAGCTGCATCCGGTTGGACGGGCAGCCGATAGTTGGGAAAAGGCTCAGCAGATGATGATATATAATTAAGACTAATTGAACTGCTGGAGCCAATATAAGTGTATTCGCGACTAGTCGTGCCCATCACTCCATCTGGGAACATCATCCATCTGCTAGGCGGTCGAAGTGCCCTATACAACCACAATTGTGTTCCACGCGCGCCTCAACGAGATGTCAGCAAATCGGAAGGGGTCCGAGAGGTCTGCCTGCCAGGGCTGCGGGAGTGTCCGAAAGAGATATCGCGGCCCTGGAACACAAAGGGCTAAGAAGGAACATGGATGGGTTATAGTAAGTACAAGTCTGACACTCCCTTTCGTTCCGCCCAGAGCAGGAGGGGTCATTTGATGATTTCAGATACGTAAAAAAAAAACTCAAAAATCGTGCACTCGAAAACTTAAACATAATAAGTTCCGAACATTTACTGCTGCCTATTCTATATTGTTCGATAATATAATCCACCAAAACTCTTAAACCGAGCTATAAATAAAGTGCTTACATAACTTCAACATAAGAATTTAGAGATTATATTTTTGTGCCGAAAAGTAAGCTGACGTAATAGATTTCTAGATTAAAACCTGTTGAATGAAAGTCATGTTTTCTAATAGTCTTCGAGGGCTTTTGTTAAGATGTATGAAAGAGATTGAGCTTGTAGATAATCTTGCAGATTCATCCAATGTTAGTGCTGATACTATCTCATTATGTAGTGAAATCTGGGAATATGGGCTATCCACCAGTTTCTTAGGATATTTACGAAAGTAACATCACGCTTGTAAAGTCCTAAGAGAAAAAAAGGCAGAGGCGTACCCCCTAGAACACTGTTTAAGTCTCATGTAGTAGGAGCGAGTCTACGGCCATGAACCGGGCAGAAATTTATATTACCATATCCAGCTGATACTCCTGCTAGTGTCTACATCATATCTAACATATCCTTTTTGTGGTGGCCTGTTAAAGGTCGTGGGATCCATTGCAAGCAGGTAGCTCATTACCAATTGATGTTGGAATCCTTATAAGAATATCCTATCTCCAGCAGTGGATGGAAACTACGTTGTTTTTTTTACTGGCCTTCATCGTGTCTGCAAGGCAAAAGTCGTCTCTTTCTCCTTTTAGACGTGTCTATCCTGTGCAAACTCTGGCTATTTTAGCCCCGCAAACCGGATCAGATCGTCACGCCACCTTCGCCGCGGTCGACGGCGCGCGGCGCTGACCTGCCTCAGGCGTCCAGTGTGTGACGATCTTTGCCCATCTCTCCGGGTATATCCGTGACGTAGACTTTTTTTTACGAATGAGAAGTCATCAAATTTAGTCAGTACAAGCCCAGAGCAGGTCCTTCCTACTCTGGACTTGTACTGACTAAAACCCATCCATGTTCCTTCTTAGCCCTTTGTGTTCCAGGGCCATGGTATCTCTTTCAAACAGTCCCGCAGCCCTGGCAGGCATCGGCCCTGTCGGACCCCTTCCGATTTGCTGATATCTCCTTGAGGTGCTACGTAGCCTCATTTAGCCTGTTCACTCCCACGTCAGCCTGGCTGTTTTTTTTTCCTACTACTTGAGTAATGGTCCGATAATGATTAAGTTAAGGAAATAATTAACATTGCTTGCTGCTAAAGGTTAAAAAGGCTAGGCAGATGATGCAGATAGTTCTGTTCAGAGGTCCAATAGTACATTGTTACTCCAGAGGTGAAAGTAACTTATTTAGTCCCGAGACGGGGTTTGGCGCCCGAATGAAGTGAGGGTGCCAATAGTTCGAGGGACTATAATAAGTCTTTAAACCGAGGTAAACACTGTGCTTTTCATTACGAATACAAGGAAAGTAAAAATAAAAACATGAATTAGCTAAAGAAAAAATTAGTATATTTTATTTCGGATTGCCGCTTTCCCACCTATTTTTTTTTTCTGTGGCCAGCCAGCTATTCAGCCATTATTTTTCATTTTTATTATTGAAGAAATGGTAAATATTACTATACAACTCTATTTTATTTTAAAGAATTTGTTGAAACTAAATTATAAATAGATATAAAAAAAAAACTTTAATCAATACTTATTTCAATTTTACATCGTGGCTGCATAGAAAGTTGGAACATGGTTCAGTAAAAATGTGAAAATAGAACTAGTTTTTTTTATAATTTGACATCTGTCAGTTGAAAGCGATTCTCCCTAGGGATGAAAAGTATTACTTTCATCCCGCTCCTCAGGCAACTTCAGACCTACTTTCAGAGTATGAGTAATGAAAAAGATATTTATAATGTTCAAATAATTAATTTTATTACTTACAAACGGATGCGTATGGGAATGTTTGATCTACTTTAATGTATTTTATGTGGTCACACGAGACGCCTCCTCCAATTATAATTGCGCCAAATAGTAGCAACAGTAGTACATACCAGACCACTATTGTTTGTTATTGTCACACAGCTTACATTACGTTTTGCAACTTAGTAACATCATTTGTTACTGTTACGTTATATGTATACAACCAAACGTGGATGCAATGTTAAATTCAAGTCCATTTTAATGTTTTCCTTCCATAATTTATTTTCCTCTCAATATGTAATAATTTACCTGAATTCTGGGTTAAATCGTTTCTTGTAGATTTTTATTGGAAAGACCTTTGACCGGCATTACAGTTATGCTAAAAGTATGCAGGATTATCAGTATGTTGTTGCAACGACGGACATTGCTACAGGTACCACCGAGTTCACTGACGGTCGACCATTTTTCATCCTTTTGTCCTGAGTAATGAGGCTGAAAAATGGTCGACCGTCAGTGACCGAGGTAGTACATTGGAGACCCATGTTTTTGAAGATTGGCAGTTTGTTAGAAATTACAATTACGAGAGCAACAACTACCAATACTTGGCCTGCGCTTTCATTATGGCGAATATTCTCTCTCAGAGAGGAGGCCTTTTTATTTATTTATTTATTTATAGTTAATTAAAACGGTATAACACCAATTACATTAATTAACATAGAAACATAAGAAGATTAAAACTAAAATTGACGACATTCACCAAGTTAAACTAAAACTAACACGGAACAGTGGACACTCTTGCATACTTTTTCTCACAGAACACCAGACATATAAGCATTACTTTATTCCGTCCATCCGCAAACACATCACATTCAGGGTAAGTAGGTAGTCAGAAGGGCGTTGAGCATTTGGAGAATACGACACACCGGCGAATTCGCTCTGGCGACAGTTTTGGAGAAAGGCTGGGCAAACAGATTGTGCCGGCGGCTCAGACGGTGTCCGATGTATTTGTCGGGCACAAATAGCCGGCAGAGAAGACTATGGAGTTCTGGGCAGTCGATACGTCCCCGCAAGGTCTTGCAGGCTATTGTGAGTTGATCAAAGCCCCTTCTCACCTCCAAAGAGTTAAAGCCCAGCATCCCTAAAAGATAGTTGGTAGGGTACATGTAGGGAAAGAAGTGATACAACCTTTGGAAAAAAATTCTCAGGAAGGTTTTCTGCACCTTTTCGAGCATCAGAGTAAGGTTCGCGGTGTAGGGGTGCCAGACGCAGGCAATGGACTCAAGCTTACTTCGGACCAGAGTGGTGTACAGTAATCTGATCTGATTATTATGCCTTATTCCCATCAGTGTGAATTAAAAAATGCTGGTTATCCTCCGGGGTGGTATTTTTATTAAAATCTATACAAATAAATAAAATTGAAGTGCCTGTATTTTATTTTTAGCTTTATAGATCATGTTACATGTCTTTGAGATGTTTATGGTTAGCAAGCTATGTTGGAACCATTCAAACAGATTTTTTTTTACATGAAGCGACTGCCTATCTGACCTCCACAACCCAATAACTGGGTAATACGATACCCCTTGGTAAGACTGGATGTCAGACTGTTACTACTACTTGTAACGACTGTCAAAGATCTACAAATGACAGCCGGGACCTACGGCTTAACGTGCTTTCCGAGGCACGGAGGAAACTCGGGATGTAATTATGGTCACCCATCCACAGACCAACCTCGGCAAGCACGGCTTAACCTTAAAGATCGACCCGTGCGGCTGTTATCATTTAACCATGAGCTACTATTATATAATAAAAATCCTGCAATCTTAATCGAAAATTCTTTAAGAAAGTTCCTTTCTTACAATTCGTAGTACAAATAAGCATGTCATTAATAGCGATGAATATTCAGCTCCTCGCATTCCGTAATGGTGCGGTGTCGATAAGTCGCGCCTGCGCCTGTACTGATGCCATAACCTTTGCCTCTTACTTTCCAATGACCTGCGTAGATCGGTAGGGATGGGCGTCGGGTTTAATGTGATGTCGATGTTTTTGTGACTTATCGATAAATCTAGGCTGGTGTTTTCTTAAATATGGACAAAAGTTAAGAGCGTTTACGCTTTACGGCATTTCATACAAACTTTCAAGTCCTTATTCTCTGAAATGACTAAACTGATTTTATTTAAACTTAATACGCATAAGCAGGGTCTAAAAAGTTACTACAAATATTTTCCCAAAAAGTTTTTATTTCTGAAAACTTAAGTTAGTTTTATGTGAAAGTATGTACTTAATAACTTACACAATTGGCTGTCTGACTGGATTCTGAGGAAACATCAATACCTAACTACAAAGATTTCGCTAAAATATTTTATCGACAAAATCAAAATCAAAATCAAAAGTCATTTATTCAAATTAGGCTGATAATCAGCACTTTTTGAACGTCAAAATTACAAGAGACAGTCCCCCAAAACGCCCGCCCTTCGCCACTTCCTAGTGTTTTAGCTGGGAAGAAGAAGTGGCGGAACAAACTCCCCAGCAACACATCTGTCTGTTAGGTTAGAAGAACCAGATTCTACACAATAGTGTTCAAGTTCGTATAAACAAAGAATCTAATTAATGTCACATGTCAGCTAGCACACACCAATAATAAAATATTAAAAAATAAAGAAAAAAAATAATAAAGCCTCCAGACTAAAGGGCGTGCCCGCTTACACGTGCATACCGACGAAAAAAAAAAAATAAAGTAAAAAAGAATGTATATAAATAAAAAATAAAAAAAAGGAATCTATTCATGAAGTTATATCACATTTCAGTAAGCTAATTTGGAGAAAGAACACAAACATTGTCTTGAGTTCAACCCAGCGACCAACTATTCTTATCATTTAAATAGTCGTTAATGGAATAGTAGGCCTTTGAACAAAGGTTAGATTTTACTTTGGCTTTAAACGCATTAAATGGCAAATCTAGAAAGGAAGATGGTAGCTTGTTGAAAAAGGTAATACCAAGCCCTACGAATGAGTTATGAACTTTATGAAGCCGGTGAAAGGGAGCACGTAGTTTATGCTTATTTCGAGTGTTTATATTGTGAATATCACTGTTTTTACTGTACAAATGGATATTTTGTTTAATATATAAAATGTTTGCAAAGATGAATTGTGAAGCTACCGTGAGAATACCAATCTCTTTAAAAAAATCTCTCAAAGAAATTCGTGCACCCAGCTGGTAAATTGCACGAACCGCTCGTTTTTGAAGAACGAATATATTTTGGATATCAGCGGCTTTGCCCCACAGCAGAATACCATAGGACATAATACTGTGAAAATAACTAAAATAGACTAACCGTGCTGTATCAACGTCAGTGTATTGTCTAACTTTTCTGACGGCATATGCGGCCGAACTAAGCCTACCCGCTAGGCTTGATATGTGTGGACCCCATTGTAATTTTGAATCTACTGTTATACCCAGAAACACAGCTGAATCAACAGTTTTAAGCTCCTCATTGCCGAGAACAATGTTGGGACCTAGATTTTTAACATTTGGTAAGGCGAATTTAATACTTTTAGTTTTCTTGGCATTAAGAACTAGGTTATTTGTTGTGAACCAATCTGTGACCATTGATAGAGCGCTGTTTATGTCTCCAAAATCGTGTCTATTCCTATCTACTTTAAAGATAAGAGAGGTATCGTCAGCAAATAGTACTACATCACAAATACCCTTCAAATAATATGGTAAGTCATTGATATAAACCAAGAATAAAAACGGTCCCAGTATTGAGCCTTGAGGTACACCTAGCTGAACAGGTAGCCCGGAAGATTTCGCGCCATTGACATCTACACATTGGAATCTATTTTTTAAATACGAATCTATTATATTTAGGGCCTCATTTTGAACACCGTAATAACGTAGTTTCCGTAAAAGCGTGTCGTGGTGTACGCAATCAAAAGCTTTTGAGAGATCGCAGAAAACACCGATTGCATTTTGCGCGTTTTCCCACGCGTTAAATATGTGTTTCAACAAAGCAACCCCCGCATCTGTAGTCGAACGACCTTTGGTAAAGCCATATTGATCGTTGTGAAGAAGGTTGTTTAGATTAAAATGTCTTAGCAATTGATTAAGTATTAACTTTTCAAAAATTTTGCTAAATGCAGGTAATATAGAAATTGGTCTGAAGTTACCAATATCATTTTTACTGCCTGATTTAAATAGAGGGATGACTTTACTGCTTTTCATAAGGTCAGGGAAAGTACCTGAATCAACGCATTTATTAAAAGTAACAGCAAGGTAGGGGGCTAAGATTTCTATTATATTACTCAAAAGTTTAATGGAAATACCCCAGTAATCACCTGTGTTTTTAGACTTAAGTGAATTAAAAACATTAACTATATCACGAGGTGTTACATGTTCAAAACTAAATACGAGACCACATTTGGGCACGCTACTATGCAAAAGGTTTTCGGCTTTAGACGGCGACGAACTTAAAGAGCGAGTCGTAGTTATAGGTATGCTAGCAAAATACTCATTAAATGCCTTAGCTACGTCGGCTGGATTATTAACTAATTTGTTATCAACCATGATTTCAAGTTGGTTGTCTTGTTTAACAGTTTTACCCGTTTCATTGTTTATAATTTTCCAAGTGGCTTTTACTTTATTATTAGAATTTTTTATAGTGTCAGCTAAAAATTTTGATTTTGCAATACCACAAATCCTTTTAAATAATTTTGAATAATTTTTAACATACTCTAGAAAATTTGTATCAAATCGGTATTGTTTCAGACCATATAACTCGTATAGATAAGATAAGATAAGATAAAGATTTATTTGCCCATATAATCTAGCTCGACTTTTATAAATACCTGGTGTAGCCCATTGGTTGAAGCCAGCGGAAGGCCCACTAATGTTAATAGTTTTAGACTTAAAAACAGATTGGTACTCATTATGAACAACATCAAAAAGGGCTTCATAAATTTCATTAGGAGTTTCGTGATCCACTATTGACGATGTAACTTTAAGAGCTATATTATTTTTAAATTTATTGCAACGACTAGCTGTATAAGGCCTACATTCTATTTTGCGCGGCTTTTTATTTAATGGCATAGGGAAGCTAGCTATTAGTCCACAGTGATCAGAAGATAAGTCACTTAATACTAATTTATTTTCGGCATGACAATCACTAAACATGTTATCAAGACAAGTCGACGAAGACGCCGTGATCCTTGTTGGTTCAAAAAACAAGTTAACTAAATTAAAAGATCTAAACAGATTGAGAAGCCTAATACTTAATGGAGTAACTTCTAAAATATTAACATTAAAATCTCCACATAAAATTATATTTTTATTACTTGTTTTTAATTTATTAAGTGAATCCTCCATTACAGATTCGAAACAAGTAAAGTCACCAGAAGGGGGTCTATAAACACAAATTATAATATATCGCTCGAGTTCAACACAAGACAACTCAATAGTGCGCTCAACGGAAAGGTTAACTAAGTCTAAACGTTGTTTACATTTTAACTTGTTTGACACAAGAACTAAAGATCCACCGCGAATAGCATTTTTTCTAACAAATGCGCTCTGTACAGTAAAGGAATCATCATTGATAAACGCTACTTCATGTTCTTTCAACCAATGTTCAGTTAAACATAACACCTGAACATCATAGTACTCCATAAATAAACTTAATTCTAAATCTTTGCCGGACAATCCCTGCATATTTTGATGCACAACATTCAACATATGCAGCTTACCCGTTGTCGCACCTAATAGTTTAAAGAACAAGGTGTATCAATAGTAGTGTTAGTATCAAAAATAGTGTTAGTAACAATAGAAGTGTTAGTATTACAAGTAAACATTGGTACAACAGGGGTACCAGTGTTGCTGTGTATATTGTATGCTAAGAGATTAGCAATATGTCGCTTACAACTAGGTGGTAAAAACATGGTGTGGTTAGTGAGCTTGTAATCAGAGATGAATTGATTACAGTCAAAATATAAAATAACGTCATTGTGATGACATGTCCTATTATAAATTAACATATTTAAATCGTAAATGCACCTATTTTGCTCATCAGACAAATATTGAGAGTAAGGCAGGGCACAGAAAATAAATTTACAATTACTTGTCTCGTTGAGATGTAACATCAAATGGACACATTCAACTATGTCCTTTTTTCTTACATTTAAACTATTCCCATATAATAAAATAACAGTAGAATTGGGATTTATTTTAGTCAATTTGATATTACTAATTAATTGGCTAACACTGGCATCGGGCAAACAATTATTTATTACATAGTGTTGTGAACATTGATTAAATAAGGTACCAAAACCTTGACCAAATTTGTCAGAAAATAAATATGTAGTTTTTATTAAATTATTTCTATCATTAACAAAACAGCTACCTTCCGGCTGAGACACTGTGGGTGTGGGTAAATCATGCTGAGGCTGTGGTGACCGTGAGCAAGCACAACTACAAGAGAGGTTATTTGTCAGAGACTCATATCTCTCTGCATTGTACGTGACCAGGTCTACCAGCTCATTGGCCTCCTGCATACGCTTACTCAGGTCTTGTTGAGAAGCCTCATATTTATTAAAGATATCCTTTAGAGCATATTCCCTAACAAACAGCTCATCCCGAAGGTTCTGAGTGTCGGTATCATACAATGTCCTACATAATTGTAATTCACTATCACACTTCTTTAAATCTTGAATTAAATTTAGATTTCTTTGCCTGAGTTTATTGTTTTGTTTATTTACTTTTAGGCGTTTTAGGGATTTTTTAATATTTTGAATTTGTTTATTTATTTTTATGTATTTTTTAATCTTATTATGACTAGCGAATAAATTACATTTAGTGATGGTTTCATTAGTTAAGTCTATAGTTACAATTGGCTCAACACATACAGGTACTGACCGGCTACCAACCAACTCATCATAAAGACTGCAGGTGTTCGCAGACTCTTCATGGGCTCTAAGAGCTTCTAAGTGTAATATTGAGTTGTGGGCATTGATATATAAAAACCCTAGATGCACAGTCCCGAACAAAAGTAACACTCGAAACTGTCACCAAACACTCACAAATACACGCACTACTACATAAGTAGTTATTGTTAATACTATAAACATATTTTTTTGCAAATTCAACCTTACTCGAATTGTTTAAAGTTGTTTTTACAAAGCAGTCTACAAAAAGCAATAAAATTTTACGACCGAAGTTAGCCGGTAGGACAAGGCATGGAGTGGAGACGAATATTTATTATACTTTTTTTATAGGCATTATTGAGTTAACATTTTAAGAGTTTGTCTAATTGTGTTCTAAACACATAATTATACTTTTATCTGGGCGTAAATGTTTCTGGGTAGGACATGTATATATGAAACAAATATTTACTGGTAAAATCATTTATTTAAATTTTTGATTCACAAGGTATTAGTAGAACATATTATCGAAACTAAGTATTATTTAGTTTAAGGTGATTGCGTAGCGGGCTGCCAGCCCGCAAATTTTCAAGTGTCCGGTTGTATCCACTACGAATCAGGTTAATTAAAACACATGTGTATTATAAGTTTTTAAACTGACATGGTCACTAACGAAATATCGGAAAACTAAAACAATTCAAACGCAACAGCCGGAAACACATTAATTTCCTTGAAATAAGTTCAGTTTATTGTAAAGTTGCCTTTTTGAATTAGATTTCAAGTTTTCTGTTGTTTTTTTTGCGATATAATGTAAACAAACGTCAATAAACTTTTCTATAATAGCTTTTATAAGACTTATTTTGTGATTGAATAGAGCAGGCTGTTGAAGTGAATGTGTGTCAATAATAGAAAATATATTTAAATGCATAGTACGTTTTAAAACTAAGGAACACAAATATGCCTTGGTTGTGTTTTTTTGACCATTTATGCGCTGTTCTCGTCTTATAATCTCCTCTGTTTTACTACATACAGTGTAAACATCTTCACTAGCGTAGCACAGACCACCAAAATCCTTTAAGTCAATTAGTTTGTGAAACCATAATTTGTTTCGTGCTAGTGTAGAATCTTTGCAGATGTCACATTTAATTTTTTTTAATAGATGCCTGACCACAAATCCCGCAATGTACCCAACAATTTGACACACATATTCAGAGCTAGAATTATTTAGAGAGTCTGATAGGATATCACAATTATTTTGATATATGTCATAACTCCTATCTTCGATTGACAAATATTCGTTTTCTATATCAAAACGATACCCCACGCTGGTGTGGTTAATGTTTGATACAGTTGCCCCACAATTCAAAATAGGCACATTTTCCAAAGGAACAGAATTTCCTGTAAATTTTGAACCGAGTTCCAGATTCATTAAAAGTTTTTTATACGCGGATTTAAATTGGCGGGAATTTGGATTATTATTAAACCCTCCTTGACTCCTGATATTGCCGAAAAAGAGCTCAACATGATCCTGGCTAAACTTATAGGCTAAAATGTATTTTAAATAACCTGTTTCCACATAACTAGTATATAAACGCTGTACACTTTCAATACAAACAAGTAACCCGACAATTCCTGTATTCGCTTGGCAATTGTATACAGGTACTTTGTCTTGAGAAAATATTATTCTCGTTTCTCCCTTCTTTTTGATGGTGCGCTTTCTTTGAACTATAATAAAAAGCGATAGTAAATATGATTTCGATGTTTGGAAAAACCTAAAAACGTCTTTTGAATTCATATTACTTATGGGTCTTTTGAAACCACCGCAGTTGAAATTCCTTGAATTTAAAATATCAAATAAATTATTTAATACTAGTATGAACTCCGTAGTTGGACCTGAATTCATGAAATTTGGAATCTTTAAATCGGTATCACAGAAAGTTATAGCATTCGCAACACTCCGACTTAAAAGTTGAGTTGCTAGCTTAACTTTCATAATGGAATTTTTGAACCAAATGTGTTTTTGAGTTAATTTATTAGCTAAATGTAAATCATGTTTTTCTTGAACTTTGTGAAGATCTTCGACTAGTTTCCATTTAATTTGTTTATTATCGCCATTGTAAATAATTTTTTTTGACTCAAATAAATTTCTCATTAGCTTAATCATATGACATGCGTCCAAAAATACAAAAACGTCGTAATCAGCTGAGGGGTGTTTAAAAAAAGGCTTCAAATTGTGAGCGTCATCCATTTTGCAGCCTAAAAGTTTCATGGCAGATATGTTTGTCTTACAACCATCAAATGTTAATGACACTACTTTTATTCCCACAATGTGGCATTTTGTGAGTGCAATTTTTATTAAATTTGTTTTGTTCTCGGCAGTCAAACTACTAATGAAAAAGTAAGCTATAGGAATTTTCCATGATTCATTAACAGACACTAACAAAAACACGTACGCTTGAGTAGCAATTTGATTTGAGTCGTTACTTTCTATACCTATGTCAACTAAGCCCTCATATTGCCTTCCAGTCCAAATTTTTTGCTGTCGAATTGACATTTCATCAACCACTAAAGAACATAGTAAAATTTTGTTTGTGTTTTTTACTTTTTCTGAAAGTCTATCAAGTGCTTCTTGTGTAAAACCTGGTTTTGCTTCAACACTTTTGTACCAATCATACAACGTGTTTGTATGAGGTAAGCAGGTGTTAAACATTTTTCTAAGATATTTATAAGCTGCTGGTGAGTAGAAATGCAATGTCAATGCGAATTTCCTGACCTCCGGAGGGTACTTTGAACATCTCTTCTTTTTAGTAACACTGTTTAAAAAACTAGAATTAAACAATTCAGTTGGGTTTATATACGTTGATAGGTCTTCACACAAATTTGAGTCAAATTTAAATCTTTTCTTTAAAACTTTTAACGCATTCTTTAGTGAAATGGTCTTTTTAACAAGTCTAGAATTTTTTTTCCTTAGGTTGTTAATGACTTTTTCCTTGCTAATTAACCTTTTGCGGCATTTGTAAAGTTCGCTTTTTATAATAACTTTTCGAGGTGTATCCAAAATTGAGCCTATACTTAGGGAAGTAGTAGGAGATTTGAATTCCTTTTTATTTTCTACATCGAACATTGAACTCGTTGGACAGACTTCAGTAATACTGCTATCATCCGGTTCCGTCCTTTCTTCATCGTTACTTGCAATCTTGAGGTCCAGTGGTGTCTTATCC
Source organism: Cerastis rubricosa (assembly GCA_949152445.1). Taxonomy (NCBI): domain Eukaryota; kingdom Metazoa; phylum Arthropoda; class Insecta; order Lepidoptera; family Noctuidae; genus Cerastis; species Cerastis rubricosa. The sequence continues at coordinate 1,476,703 of OX424541.1, forward strand.
TGTAAAAAATAATTATGATTACAACAAAGTATTATTTGAATGAAGGTACGATACTAATTGACAAGTTCAGTTTTCTGGCAAACAAAAGCCACTTACCACTACATTAGGAATAGCCGTTTTAAGAAGACGTTTTATGCCTTTTGCAGTGACATACATATCTTCATCCAAAAAATGCTCCGAACAAACGACACTTGATTTATTCGGCTTAAAAAAATCTTCACGCCTTTGTTGGCTGACGATTGAAGTCCATTCTCCGCATCGTTTTGGGTCACTAGGAAAACTAAAATATAAAAATTAGAAATAAAATACGCAAATAAAACAACTCGTCTTGTTCTACAGGCCCATAATTCATAAGAAATAAGTTAATTAAAGTATAAATATATATTTAGTTAATTAAAGTATAGGTATAAATATTTGTTAAAAAATCAAAACAAAAAAGTTCAAAAGTGAATAAACATATTAATTAAAATAATTAAACACAATAAAAAAAAATCGACTCCATTAAATAAGAACAGGGTCACGTGTATTATGCGACTAAAATAAAAGAAGGCTGTAATACATCGTTATTAAACTGACAAAGCGGCCATTAAAATTTGCCGTATTATATTTGGACCGTTGAGTGAAGTTATGAAACAAATTAAATCAAAATCACATATTGCTCTTATTATTAAGTTATAAAAACAACAAAAATAAATCAATAAACACTTTTACTTACCGAAAATACGAAATCCCATCCTTTTTTAACGTTCTTGACGTAATATTTTTGCAATTTCTCAACGAACACTTCGGCATTTTTAACGAGCGTGCAGGGACGCGAGCGGCGAGAGACTATTTGAAATGAGCGCACAATTTGTGATTGTGCGCTCATTTTGTGGGGACGTTTTTGAGACGCTGAGTGTGTATCTTGGGTTTTTTATATATCAATGGTTGTGGGCCTTGCTTAGTTCTAGTTCCAGTTCAGAAATGCGTCTCAAGGCCTGATCGTATGTGTCACTACATTGCTGGAAATTTGCAACAAGTTGACGGAGGTGTTGATGCTGGTCAAGTATGTCCATGTGCTGTCCATGTAGTTCAGCCAACTCATTCTTGAGCTCAGTGTTCTTCCTTACAACTAACTCTATTTCCACCTCACTTTCTTCCCTTTCTTTTAGCATCTGTTTGATTGTGGTTTGACTAGATTCTAACTCTTTCAACGTAGCCCTCAGTTTTTCCTCCAAGGATGCAGCTCTGCGGGTCAACATGTTGACAAGATAACCCCAGAGGCACCCTGGAATAAGAGAAGAGACAGCTAAGTGTGTGAAAGGAATAAGAGAGAGGGATGAGATGTAGAAATGAAGTATCTATGATGACAATGATGTTTAAGTTATGTAGCAAAAGGGGAAAACAAAAGATATAAAAGTTAGGAATTGTATGTTAACTCAAAGCAAGTAATTGGTGATTTAATTATTAATAGATATAACTTAATTGAGATAACTGAATTTTCAAATAACATGGAAAAACAATAAAATAAAGTTTACAAGGAGAAAAAAAAAATGGTTGAAGGTACTACTAGTTATAGTGATAATTATTTTGATTTCTGTTAATAGAATCATAAACTGGCACGAACCCAGTAGTAAATCAGATAAAAGAGGTTTCTATAAGTATTAAATAATTTAAACATTTACGTTGGTACACGTAACCTGGATGATTAGAGCATAATTTAGTTTAACTTTTTATCCAGTACAATCAACTAGCTAAAAAGGGTTGTTTAGGACATGGCTCGCAAGGACGAGCGGTGGTTTAGATAATGGGCAACAGATGGTATGTTTAATAATTAGTTTAGTTTAAAAAATAGGCATAAATTAAAAGAAAAACACCTCCCAAGTGAGGTGGTATTTCAAATCCATCCGTTGGATGACAGCTGGCACATAATTATTGATTTTTCATTGATCTTGCAGCGAAATAACTCACAAACACAGTTTCTTATTATTTATAACGATTCCTTACGAATTTAATAACATTAATAACTAAATACACACGAAAAACATTATTTTTACAATTAAATTCTAACACGAAAATTTTTGACAACCGGCTGCCAGTGTTGCCATTGAATCTTTTTTTGACAGCATAACATATCAGGTTACCTATCCATTGCATAAAATTTTAAGACCTAATATAACTTGGCATACTTTTGTTTCTCCTTATTATATTTTCGTATAACATTATTTACGCATATCAGCTTAGGTATAATTTTTATGACATAATTTCCCTTTTCGTAATAATGGTTAAGCAAAACATTCCAAAGCATAAATTAATTAACGCATAATGATATTAAAACATTTTTTTAGGCATAACAAAAAAGCATAATAATTAATTCCCAAAAATGTTAGATACTAATATACATTTTTATACAATAGTGCTCTAATGAAATTTGTAGTTACTTTACATTGTAGTTAGAACAAATTATCCATAATTCCATACTAATATTATAAATGCGAAAGTAACTTTGTTTGTTAATTACCTTTTCACGACTAAACGCCTTTTTGGATCGTTATGAAATTTGGCAAGGAGATAGATTATATCTTAGAGAAGGACATGGGCTACTTTGTATCCCTGAATAAAACATCAATATTTCCACGCGAACGATGTCGCGGGCAGCAGCTAGTTTTGTATATAACATATTTGTTTTGAACTTAGTTAATTGTGAACATATGTGGGTTTTTTCCCTGTAAGAAGCATGCAAACAAGCATACACCATGCATACAGCAAGCATGCAGAATGCAAACATGTAAACAAGCATACACCATGCATGCAACATGCAGCGGGCATGGTTTCTGACACGGATCCGGCGCTGCGGGGCTCTGGTGGTCCCACAGATCGCGGGTCGCTCGCCTGTCCGCGCCTACGCGGGCATAGATTACACTTTAGGGCAGACAAGATCTGGTGAGTCAGTTTTGCAGCGATTCGTTTCTGTCATTAACTTTTGTAGCACAAATTATTGAATTTTTAAGACAATGCTTTAATTTTATTTTGTTTTAAATTCAAAATAAAAACGTTAAATAACTCATTTTTTTCCGTTATTTCTATTAATTTTATGCCTAAATACTATTATGCTAATAGTCATTATGCCTAGTAACATTACGCGAATAAATCTATGCCATAAGAAATTACCCTTCAAGATAATACTTAACTGCCAACATAAACTATTTACTGTGCTATACTTACTATTACTTGCCAAAGAATATTAGGCAAAAGAAGATTATGCGAAAAGAAGGGATCATCACATCACTAGTGGTTAACCCATGATAGTTATTATGTCACCACGCACATAGCAAAGAAATAAAATAATTGTATGGCTGACCTGTAGATATTGCACGAATTGGGAAAATAGCTGTGTTTGACTATAACATTGCAATTATTTCACAAGTGAAATATTTTTATACTGCGTGAAGGAATTGGTGCTAGTTGCAATAGCGTAGTGGGTTATCGAATATTTAGAAACAATGCCAGTTTATTTGAATTTGAAATTAATGTTGACTATGACGTGAGCAGCGGTGGCCCAGTGGTGGCAGCCCCGACTTACGAGCAGTAAGCCGTGCGTTCGAACCCAGGAGGCGAATTACTATGTGTAATTTTGTTCCGCTGCTCTCAAAACGGTGAAGGAAAACATCGCGAGGAATGTCCTAGAATTAAACATTGGAAGATATGTGACATCTACCAACCCGCACTGACCCCGCGTGGTGGATTACAGCTTTACAGCCTACTCCCTCTCATAGAGAGAAGGCCTGTGTCCCAGCAGTGGGAACATTATAGGCTGATTTGATGACGTAAAGTCTAAAAAAATACCTATGTTCGCGTCCTATATGTATGTTGGTCGGATAAAAAATATGACTCTGCTGATTAGTGAGGTTAAGGAGACTTGCAATTTCCAGGTGAAGCTTCTTTATATTGGTGTATGGTTTATTTTGTTTATATTATTGAACACACTTGCAACATATTTCGCCGATTCAAGACTATAGTTTCTCAGTTTAGTTTAAACCGATTACCAATAACAACTTATCCACAGTTAAAACAGGCTAGTGATGATATTTATTGCCGATAGAGCAATTAAAATAATAAAAACTAACTCATCTTAAATATCTACTTATCTTATCGATAGCAAATCGAGAGCCCCAATTATAATTTAAAGACCATCACTAGTGCATCTAAAACGACTCGTGCCTAGAAGCTAGTCATTCAGACTTTGTGCAACAGTAGCAATAGGCCAGTAATGATCGTACTCTCTTTACATATTATGTCACTGCGTCGTCTCACACTCGCCAGTGCTGGCACGTAGTAAACGAGGCATGCGACTGAGTTGCCTATTCTATGCAGAGAGCACCGACTAGGTTTCATCATTTAGAAGAAGAAAGAGAGAAAATTAATGAAGTCATTAGGATGATGACGCTGTTCGTGTTTCATGTATTCCCGGTACTACCTTCGTAATACGTTGACTGAGTCTTTAAAGATGAGCAGGATTAACAAATACTTCTGCAGCCTTTTCGTATAGTATTCTGTAAGTTTATGAAACAACCCTTTTTACAAATTTTAAGTTTTGAACAGCTGATTACCAATGTAGCGACCTACAAAAAGCAACTCACTACAAAAAGTACTACAGTGCCATCTATGACACGACGGAAAAACTAACATCAATTTCCTCCTGACTTAAGACTATTTAGAAAACCCGACAACAATAGTCAGGCAGTTCCACAACAGACATAACACCTGTCTGGTCGGAGGATCCTCCCTTTTCTATAGTGGATGAGGAACTTTACACCCTGTTCCTCATACCCCTAAACCTATGTCAAATAGAATGATAGAATTTATCCAGTGGCCAGCGACCCCGCTTTACTAGCTAAGGACACAGTTTTGACCCACAGTCTGTGAGCATGCGGCACACAGGCCCTGCCCAGTCTCATTTCAGACGCGCTGGTTCTTGAGATGTGAAAGGATTGGAGGGAGGCATTTGCCCACGAGTGCGAGAGAAGAATAGTTTTTATGTTTAGCGTCTCATAAACCAGAAGAGCCTCTAGAAATGGCAATCGCTTTCAAAGTGGTGCAGCTATTTGGGCCTCTTTATCATCGTAGTGTCGTTGTCACTGATATAATGCTGGGTAGAAGGGATATTGCCGCTCAAACGGTCACCCCATGTGTTCAGTACACTATTCTGAACCCCCCAACTCAGAAATTTTGCACCGGAAAAAAAATCTGCTGTGTTATACATTTTGACCGTGCAAGTATTGCATTTTTGTAGGGAGAGAGAACAACAAGTGGTAACCGTATATAATCTAACACAATGGTCTAGACACTTACCTGACTATTGTTGTTATGTTTAATCAGTAGGGAGATTAATTCTAAAACAAATAAACGTCAGTTCAGGCTTCAGTTTATAAAATAACCACTGACAGTAAATGTAACCACTAACTTAAACAACAGTTTCTCCAATCAATCTCAATGCGTAAAACTGCCGTTAACAAACCGACAGGCGTTTAAGCTGACAAGAAAGATGAGTGTTCATGTTTATGTTACGGGAGACATCACTATCTATCATCATAATTCAATAGTATATAACATCTTTATTCGTGTTGGTTAGAGTGTGGGAAAGGGCTTGTTGGGACAGAAGATTATGGTCATGGCCATGGTTATGGTGGCATGGATAGAGGTTGGTGGTTATAGACAGAATGTGTCAGGCATTTATGTGTTGTCAGCAAAAGAGATAGAAGCATAAAAAGCTTGCAGCTAGTCAGGTCCTCAACGATATTGTGGACTCCTTCATTGAAGTTCTAACAGCTCTTACCATCGTCGATATGGTCTCTGTTATCTCTGACCTAGACTAAAGTCATCAGCAAACCCATCTCAAATAAAAAAAGCACTTATGTCAAAAATAGCAACTTTACAGTAGAGTGCACTCGCTAACTGCATAATTATATCTAGATTATGATACAATACCATTTTATAATTTGTGTTCACTTTAAAAAGAGATAGAGACGTTGCTTGTTTCTGATTGACTTAAACAATTCGTCTTCCGATGCTCTAACAAACGGCATCAAACATCAATAAGTCAAAACTGCCAAAAATTTAATTACTTGGTGTTAGAACTGCAACGACGACGTGTTAAATGGGGTGAAACAGACCTGAAAGACCTAATTAGCAAAATTTTCCTGTCCAGGACGAAGTTACCTTACAATCACGATTCGTACCTCAAGTATGGTATTTGGATCCATTGAAAGAGCATGAGATTTTTGCAATTCGTCTCTTCGTCCAGAAAAGTACTAACGGTACATTAGGGCGATTACCTGTTGGGAGGTCTTCATCGTCATCTGCCTAGCCTTTTCCCAATTATGTTAGGGACATCTTCCAGTCTTACTGGGTTCAGCTGAATACCAGTATTTTGCATTTTGCATAGGCAGTCGTCTATTTAACCTCCACGAACCAGTTAGTACTGGGTAATACGATACCCCTTGGTAAGACTGGTTGTCAGACTTCCGGGCAACTGACTACCTGTAACGACTGGAAGGTCTTATTCATTAAAACAATTGACTATCTATCTATGCAAAATCACCATTACAAAAACCTCGTATTACGACATCAACTGCCAAAGGGTGACAGAGGTCAGAAACAAGACGTTCCGTTAAAACCAGACATACAGTAACATCTAGTGATAAATTTACTGCCTCTTAGCATAGTAATGCACTTGTGATAATAAGCTTTTCGTTCTTTTGGCAAAATAGCAAGGACGTAAAAGGAATACAAATATATTTTTTCCAACACTTCATCGGTTCTTTTTCCAGACTTTCAGTCCTTACTTCGTTGTTTCTGTCTCAAACTAAGACTACATTTTGTTGAAATACTAAATAGACTTAAATCATCATCATCATCACCATAGCCTATAATGTTCCCACTGCTGGGACACTGGCCTCCTCTCTATGAGAGGGAGTAGGCTGTAATCCACCACGCGGGTCCAGTGCGGGTTGGTAGATGTCACATAATTATCTTCCAATGTTTAATTCTAGGACATGACGGTTTCCTCACGATGTTTTCCTTCACCGTTTTTAAGAGCAGCGGTGATGAAATAAATTACACTAAGTAATGGGCCTACCGGGTTCTTACGGCTTACTGCTCGTAAGTCGGGGCGCCACCACTGAGCCACCGCTGCTCTCAAAATAGACTTACTTAAATAGGCTTGCGTTTGGCAGCAAGTAGCTTGTTGTGTAGCGATGATGCGAAGAAGATGTAGAAGATCAGTCGGAGTGTTAATGCATATTTATACTGAGCTATCGATCCCTTCACAAAACCGACTAGTGGGGATATCAGTCTCCGAATTTTAAGAGTATTGCTCACAGGGTCATACTCTCCCAATGTCGTCACTATAAATCATTGATAGCCAGTTACTAACTCATGTTTTTAGTGGATCGTCAGTTGCTGTAATAAAAACGAATATCCCAATGCCTATTTTAATAAATAATTCGTAATTTTTCTATGGTACAGTTGACATAATTACCAACCAAGATTAGGTATTTCACCCCGGAAGGGACACCTGACGCTAAAATGGAACAGCTGGTTTTTAGAATTACGTACCCCAAGGGTCAAACGGGACCCTATTACTGAGACTTCGCTGTCCGTCCGTCCGTCTGTCACCAGGCTGTATCTCATGAACCGTGATAGTTAGCCAGTCGAAATTTCTACAGATTATGCATTTCTGTTGCCGCTATAACAACAAATACTAAAAACAGAATTAAATAAATATTTAAGGGGGCTCCCATACAAAAAAAGTGATTTTTATGCTCGGTTTTATAAATAATAGTACGGAACCCTTCGTGCGCGAGTCCGACTCGCACTTGGCCGGTTTTTTTAAAACTACCGATGAAAATGTTTATATGTAGGGTGCTTCAGACTGATGTACTGAATACCACCGTGTATCCATCTTTTAATCATTCGGTTACGGAATCCACAGACGAAAAAAGGACAGCCTATTATTTGCTGGAATGAGTGGATAATTACACTGCACCTATCTATTGTCCCCGACAATAGATCCAAACAAAATACACTACGTGAAGAAATCCACCGCATACAGCACCCAGGTCACCGACCTACAGAAACACATCAGTTTTTTGCGAGACACATAGCGAGTACATTCACTCTTCAGTGCCGGTCTAGTTTCAAAGGAAAGGCCCCATTTGCAAGTCTGAAGTGTCGTGTAATTACTAGAAATTATAGCTATAAGTAGAGAGCTACTGGATAGTGAGTGTTTAGTTGAAAGTAATGCACTAGTCATTAGCTTACCAGTAGCAAAATGCGGTTAGACTGTCGAAGTTAATAGTGTTATAGAATTTTACTTTCGTTATTCGCAAATTGATCGAAGAATATGATCATGTCCATCAGGGCCTGATTGCCCGTCGAGATTCTCGCTTTGAACGCCTCGTGCGACTACTGCGCACGCCAGCTGCGTTAAACTACTGAGTTCCCAGAACCAAAGTGTTATTGGGTTCTTGTGTCAGATTTTTAGTAGCAATGGATTCTGGATTTGTGCCCAGTTAACGTTAAGCTTTTGGTTTCGGCTGTTATTTGTAGATTTTTGACAGTCGTTACAGGTACTGAGTGGCCCGAAAGTCTGACAACCAGTCTTTCCAAGGGATATCGTATTACTCAGTACTAACTGGGTTGTGGAGGTTTATCTGACCTCCGCAACCCAGTCGCTCCATGTAAAATACTGGCAGACAGCTGCTAGTTATGCTAGTAGTGGACCCCAACATTGTTGGGTTAGGCAGATGTTTCGACAAAACAAACCGAACGAAGTAATGTATTTATACGTATGTCATGCTTGACTTTTTTAGTAATATAAATCACGAGGTACGAAAAAAATTATTCACTTTTCAACAAAAACTTCGTCGCTCCATGTAAAAAACTGGTATTCAGCTGCATCCGGTTTAGACTGGAAGCCGACACCGACATAGGTGGGAAAAGGCTAGGCAGATGATGTTGATGTCATGCTAACTAAGCCATCGAATGTCAGCTTGGCGAAAGAAGTTATCAGTGAACATGAGCTTCGTACGAACATCATCGAATCAGAATCAATCACTGAGAATGCAAATCCTGACTTATTTCGAACTAAAATCGGCTTTGTCAAATGACTTTACATGCGAAACAGACTTCTGAAATAACTTAGGTCATAACAGCGAGGACTCACGTATACAAACATTGTATTTCTTAACAGTCTGAAGTTTGGCCATAATGGGCGTTACGCGTCTCAAATGTTAACGCAGTCACTTTGAAGTGATGCACTTCTTTGAGAATGAGGAAGCGTTTGTTTCAGATTTTTGAGCGTAAAAGAATATCCTTTTCAAAGACAAATTCTTGCTTCGTCTTACGTCTATGCTTGAAAGATTTTTATTGCTTTATCAGCGAGGTTGTTCTACTTCGGTATCGCACTTGAATTTATTTAGAATCCTTTTGGGCTTCCGTATCGTATCCGTATCTTGTCGGATTATAGAGGTCATTCGACAGCTTCATTTAAAATACTGAAACAATATATTTGGGAAAAGGTTAAGCAGGCGATGATTTGGATTTATTTGATATCCTTTTGGGTTTTGTTGCTGTCTTGAATAAAGCTGAATAGTACATACATCCTTTATCTACTTATTTACTCTTACTTGAAAACTCGTTTTTGGTGCCGTCTGCTGATGATCGATGATCTGCAGGATCTACTGCCTTTAATATGTACTGAGGAAAATATTTTGCTGGAATAGTTGTATACAGGTGTAACGGAAAGGGTATATACATACTTAAGGGTGTGCTACAGACCATCAAACTGAACATTTTTCTCCATCGGATCGGACAAACATCGTAATAGAGAAAAAAATATCAGCTGCCCCATACATTTGAGTCCATTAGATATTGAAATTTTGTGTGGGACAGCAGATAATTTTTTCGCTATTAGGATGTTTGTCCGATGAAAAACATGTTCAGTTTGATGGTCTGAAGCACAACCTTAAGTATGAATATACCCTTTCAGTTAGGATACGTTCAGAAAGGATCTACAGGTACACATTGCCTATGGAAAGTTTTTATAGTTAAATACCCTCAATTTTCTGAAAAAATACGAGAATACTAAAAAAATCAATCTTAAATTAATCAACCCTCACGCACATCGTGGCGGTCCACTGCTGGACACAGGGTTCACTTAAGCTGCGCAACTACACCCTGTTCTCCACCTTCTTCCAGTTTGACCACTTTTTTAAGGAGTATTTAAATCACCTGTTTTCCTAGTTACTGAAACCAAATCTTGGAGCACGTACACCCATAATAACACGGCTTGTTTATAGAAACCGTAATAAGTAAATATTGGTGATGCGCCGAGCGCAAGACTCTTACGGGATAACACTTTCTTACTCACCGCAAAATCCTTCTGGGGTAGCGGTGCAAGTAACAGGCGATTGTTGTAGCAGGTTAAGAAAAATAAAGAACCACACGACGACTAATGGCCATGCGTGTGGTGTAAGTTATACCCACCTAGGCTGTGTTTCTGATTTATTTATCAATTATGTGAACAAAATACGGCACGGTTGGCGCAGTGGCTGAGCGATCGACTGCTGCGCTGCGTGTCGCGGGTTCGATCCCCGCACGGAACAAATATTTGTATGGCCTATAGATAGTTGTTCCGGGTCTGGCTGTTTGTGTATGTGAGTTTAAATGTTTGTAAACGCACCCACGATACAGGAGAAATTCCTAGTGTGGGGCAACGTTTTATAAAAATTAAAAAAAAAAAAAAAAAATGTGTTTTAAACAGAACTATAGTTTAATTTGCGCTCCCACTTCAAGCTATAATGTACAACGTGTAACGTTAAATGCGCAAAACCTGAAAATAGTTTGATCAGAATAACGAGCAGAATCAATTAAACCACTTTTTAATAAAGGTCGCATTTAAAAATAAAATCTCCTTAAAAAATGTTGCCCTGTCTATTTGTTCATAGTTCAAGCCATAACGTGCGCAAACCCGCCAAAATGTTTGTCGTCCAATTTAAATTTTCTCATACCCGGGAAAAAAAAAGAAAGAAACGATCAGAATTGCCAGTAAAACTAAAACAGCACATAAAACCTTTAAGTTTTTTTAACGTTTTTTTTTTCTCAGAATTAGGTCAATTGAATTAAAAATCGTTCGGGGTGTCTGTGGTTTTGCGCATTTAACGTTACATGTTGTGTATATTTTTAGTTTTTATTGCCTCTATTCGTGCACTTGACAATAACCTTTTGACACAATGAGGCAAAGATCAACTCGCCTGCGTCCATCACTTGCACCACCGCCATAATATATTTGCGCAATTCACACGGAAGCCATGAGAGTGTTACTGACATAATGATAAGCCCATTAGATTGCCAAACACTGCATTGATATTTGATTCTTTGCAATCGATCTGTACTGCACGGTCTGTTTGTATTTAGTGTCCAGTTTGTTTCCCCTATTACATGGGACTTAAAAAATAACAGGCGAAATGTAGGTGTATTGAAATTTGGAGATTAAGTGTGTTCTATGAACCGCTACGCAAAATTAAAGTGAAATTATGAAAAAATTAATAAAAGTATGGATGGCTCTTCACACATATTTTTCATCAAACTGCAGCAGTAATTTCTTTTTCATTGACATTAAAGTGCACATAATTGAGTACATCTCAACCTGACTAGTGTCAGTTTGCAGTTTGATATCAACATTGTTTTGTGTACGCTTACTACAAGAAAGACCGTTCATACATTGAAGGACCAAGGGGTTTACCATGACGTCTTAAAACAGGATTGTTTTAGTGCGACTCCAGTGAGAAAAAGACGGAGCTATAGAGGACTAGTGCAATAAAACTCAAAAACTCAAAGCCTTTATTTCAATTAGACCATTACAGGCACTTTTGAAAGTAAAAAAACAAAAAAAAAACACGAAGTTAATTAAAGTCCCAGTCACAAGACATAATAACTTGTGAAAGTACTGTAGTTGCCCATTCCAACGCGTAGATCTCTATGGAGAAGAATGGGCAAGAAACTCCATGGACAATCTTTTAAATCAAAATATGTTACAAAATTTTGGTTAGATCATTTGTGTTGAGAATTACTAGTATGTGAGAACGATGTAGAAATACGGGAAAGTTAAGAGCGTCCAGAGTAAATCCATCTTTTCTCACTCTCGAATAAGAAAAATCTGCTTTAAGACGTCAGGCCACTACACACAAGTATCTCCAGAAACACAGTACCACAAAATCAACATAATTTTATTATTTTACATAGCAATCTCTCACTTGTCACGTATTCATTCCTGTATAAAAGTTTACCCAATGGTAGATATTACGATCACTTTTGGCTTTTATGTGACTTCATGTCACATAGATATTTTCATTAAATTCTATTTAATTGTCTATGCAGATATATTTATAAAGCTGGTCGTTGGATTGATGTATGTATCCTGCTCTCACATATGCTAGAAAGGCCAGGGTCGAGGCAATATAAAAATAATTAAATGTTAAACGGTATGTCAAACCACCTTAGCCATCGGTCCAAAATTCTAAAACATCTGTTACAAAAAAGCATCAAGATCGGTCACGCGGCCGAAATTAAAAAAAAAACTTGCTTAGATACCTCAAAATGTGTAAGTAAAGTCACGAGCACCAATATGTATACACATTCCTAAATTTAAAAGCGATGTTCACAAGAAATAACGATTGTAACTTTGAGATAGGATCTATTTCTTAGTAAAATGAGATCCAAAATACTATCTTTGCAGCAACATGAAATTTTAATCAGAACAGTAGGAGATACTTAATCTTTTTTATGTTGCGTTGTGTTTACATATTGGTGCTCTTGACTGTACATTTCATTGAGGTCATACATATTCGTAGTATGGTAGGTTGTAAGACGTACGTAACGTAATTATAATTTCATAGACCTTGGCAGAGCCTACTAACCTTGCACTATTGCAACACTAGTAACAAGGCAATATTTAAACAAAATTGGGTTTTATTTAACACTTTAAACTCGTTAATATAAAAACAAATAGGTACTGTAGACACACAATACACTACCAGTATAAGAGATTTTTGACATAATTTAACGACATCTTCCTTATTATACAGCTTCCCAATCCTCTTCCTTTGTTACTCTCACAAGTCGTTTCGTTTCCTCCCACACATTTCTAGACAACACTGTATCATTCGCAAACCAAGAACTGTAAAACTCATGACAATCTCTAAAATGTTTACCACTTTTGCCTTCAAACTTTGGATCTACGGCTAAAAACACTGCCATAGTTGCTACTCTGGGTAGAGGTCTACCAAACTTTAACAAAGCAGCATTAAACACATTCTTGATAAATGCATTGTCAAAATTCCTGAAGAACTCTGACTTACCGAGTCCAGGATCCATACTGTATACACTGACTCCACTCCCTCTGATTCTTTTCTCCATTTCTACTGTGAACAGTACATCAGCCAGTTTTGCGTTGCAGTAGTATCCAAAATTGGAGTATCTTCCAACGTCGTTCCACTGATCTAGGTCTATTGTACCCAAGATCAACGCTAAAGACGAAACGTTGATGACCCTGCTTGATGCTGCAGCTCTTAGTGCCGGGAACAGGAGAAACGTGAGGAGGAACGTCCCGAAGTAGTTGACTTGCATCATAAGCTGTAGATTATCTTGGGTTAATCTGTCTTCTAATCCAATAGCTCCAATATTGTTGATCAGGATGTCCAATCGTGGTTCTGTCCTTAGTGTTGTATCGGCAAAGCTTCTAACTGAGGAAAGAGATTCAAAGTCCATCTGTCCGGTGACAACATTTTGATTTCCAAAAGCTTCAATGATGGTATTCTTGGCATCAGCTAGTTTTTCCGGGTTTCGGCTAGCTATGATGACTTTAGCGCCTCTTATGGCTAAGTTTTTGGCAATTTCAAGACCGGTTCCAGCTGTCGCGCCGGTGATAAGCGCCACTTTCCCATCTATCCGGACATTGGTTTCGCAATCCGTGAAATCGTCCCTTATAGGCATTATATGTCTAGTTAGTTCCGAAGTTTTGTTACTACTGAGCCATACTGGTTATTAAAAGCCAAGGTAGGAAACTGTGTAGCAAGGTCAACGCATAACTGAGGTGAACGCATGCTAATGAGAAAATTGTATTAGATGGAAGGTGTCCAAGAGAGGACCAATATTTTTGACGTCTTCTGCATTACTACCCGCTACCCGCTGCTGATATTGCACCCGTTGCAACTTGCGCTGCCGTGGAGTCAAGGCCGGCCGAGGTAGTGACTCGTGTTGGTACGTCGACCCCTAAACGTGCCCATGCTTCTATTGTTGCCACGCAAAAACCTGTGTCGCAGACCGGGAGGGGGGATAAGAAGAGCTGCTGTGAACCTGCCAACAGGGCTTCGAAACAGCATGGCTTCGTGAAGGTGGAGAGGAAGAAGAGGAAGAAGTCTTCTAGTCGGAACCTGTGCGGGACCGCTCTGGCAGGACCCAATATGATGCTGCGTCCGGCAATACCCACGGCGCAGCTCTATGTGTCCCGGCTACATCACACCACGAAGGTTGAGGAGGTCATGGAGTATGTTCGAGTGAAGACCAGCTGGACCTTGAGAGTCGAGAAGTTGGAGTCGCGCCACAACACGAATTTCAAATCGTTCGTGGTGCGAGTTCCGACTCATCATATCGAGACCTTCCTCAAGGAGGAATCGGCGATTCCAAGGAAGGCTACGCGACACCACGCAGCGCGACACGACGCCGTCACTTCGTGTACAATAGTTTTAAGTTTTAGTTTTATAAAGTATGTATTATTTTATAGTTAGTCTTTTAATGCTTATATATGCATTATGTTCTATGGGCCTAGTTGCCTGAAATAAAGGATTGTATTGTATTACTTCAGGTGGCCGATGTTTCAGCCCGATTCAAGCTTACTGGTTTTATAATATTCATCAATTATATTATAACTGTCTTTTATATGGTCGCTCTGTATGGTGTCGGACGTAAAGAATAGCACCATCCCATATCTTCCCGTGGGTGTCGTAAGAGGCGACTAAGAGAATTGCCAGAGAATGGGCAGCAGCGTTCTCTGTGCTTTTGTGACAACCGTACTGCGCTCGCCAACCCGCCTGTCAAGCGTAGCGATTATGGCAAAACCCCTCATGTTATGTCAATGTGGCGAAACTTGGTGGAGGCCTATGTCCAGCGGTGGACGTCTTTCGGCTGAAATGATGATGATGTCTTTTATAATCTCTTCTCTATCATTACTCTAAGTGGATCTATAGATTTACCCAACACAGCACTTAGACTAGTTACCTCATTGTTTGTTTTCCACTAAGTGCAGCTATATCCTTAGTTTCCCAATGTCCTGGTAACAAAAGCGTGGTCACAATGGCTGCGAAGCAGGCCGTGAGATGCGTGCGGGCAAACACACAGCGCGTAACTAGTTTACGCAAGAGCGAATGTTATTAGGGTTCCGTAGTACTGTTGGCTCTTGATTTCGATACAAATCAAGAGCTTTATAGCATTTGGTGGAATAGTAACTACTATTTAACAAGGAGTCATGTAAAATGTCATGAAAAGTATTTGACTCCAGAGTGTCCGTACCATGACGCTTAAAACATTATTGTTCCATTCCTATTCCAGAGTGGGAAAGAGATGGAGCTAGACGACCTGTATAGCTCCGTCTCTTTTTCACTCTGGATTAGGAATGGAACAATAATGTTTTAAGACGTCATGGTACGGACGCTGATATGAAGAATGCAGCCAAGAGTTATATTATTCATAAAGATTATTTATTAATAACTATGCATATGCGGAACCTTAAGTCAATATTTTGCTCAGCCGTTAGCAAAATATTGACAAACCAGTTGCTAAATTATGCGACTATCAGTTTATTGTCCCGTGATATTGGAATCTATAATATTTTTCAAGGAAGTTGTTTTGTGTTATCAAAGACAGTTGTTCGTTGATTGACAGTTGTTGTTATTTTGTTTTAATTGAATTTTCATTTTGGATTGATATCAAATCTAGCCGGATCGCTGATCCCGGTTTCTTTTAAAAGTACCTTATGATTTAGCACCAACGATAAATGGACGAAGTTCGGAAGTTATCTTGACGAACAACTGCCGATGGCATACTATGAAGGACGGGCGCGGTTGACGTATGTCAGATAATCACCTTCCGGATGAATTCATAAGACATAATATTATTTCTGGTTCCAACAGCCAATTAGTCAGACACAAAAAAAGAAAGATAATGACAGACAATGTACTTAAGTACTACCTATAATTAGTTCCTTCTTTAGCATCATAATTATTATTAATTTTTAAGATTAACTAGCTGCCCGGACAGATTTCGTTCTGTCAAAAGTTAATGCAAAAAACCTACCCTACCTGTACAACGTCCCAAAAATATCTAGTTATATAGCAATAAAACAAGGGTGTCCAGAGTAAGACAATTTATTATATAAAATACCGTAGAGGTCGTTCAACGCAGGAGGATCTTAACACCGCGATTTACAAAAGTGACGTCACGGCATAACGCCATCTATTATTGAATAGCGAAACTAAACTAACAATAAATATTGGTTTTCTTATAAGACTAAGTGATTGTTTTACACAGATTAGACATTCCGCCCACCATGGACGGCTCTGTCCATCAACTTGACATGAAAATTTACTTAAAATAAATGATTGGATGTTTGGCTATCCACTATAACTTAAAATTAGGGCCTAACATCTACAATACAAGTTCATGCCTTATGTAAATAAAATTAAACAACAAAGTAAAAAAAAACAAACTAGTTCATTCAACTAAGTAAATAGAAATCAAACAACAAACAAAAGAAGTAAAAAAAATACAAGTAACTAAGTACTTACAGGTAAAATAATTAATTTTGATAAAGGTCTTTTAATCTCATTATTTTTACACCGTATAGTTACAACGCGAGTAAGGTTGTCCAAACCTGGATGTTTATTTGTAATAACCCCGTATAGCCATTTAGCGGGTGGGAGACCATCCTCCTTCACCAGAACCACGTCTCCAATATCAGGTTCAGGCTTACAATCTTTCCATTTATATCTATGTTGCAATTGAGTCAAATACTCTAATGACCACCTACGCCAGAAATTTTGAAGCATTTTTTGCGTAAGATGCCACCGCTTCAGATTACTAGTGGATGAATTTTCATAATTAACATCAGGTACGGTTACAAGAGGTTCACCCACGAGAAAATGGCCAGGCGTCAAAGGACACGAGTCTTCAGGATTGTTAGACAGCTGAGAGATCGGTCTTGAGTTGAGGCAGGCCTCAATTTGAGCCAGCACAGTTGTCATTTCTTCAAATGTCAAAGTGCTGGTGCCTATGATTCTCTTCAAATGGTGCTTCGTGGACTTGACACCCGCCTCCCACAATCCTCCAAAGTTTGGAGCATGGGGAGGTATGAAATGCCAAGTCGTACCATTCATGGATAGGAAGTCAGCTATTTCCGAAGCTACCATAGACCTTTCAGCATTGAATAGCTTTCGTAATTCCTTTGCACTACCAACAAATGTGGTCCCATTATCACTCCACAAGTCTAATACTCGGCCACGTCGGGCTACGAAACGCTTAAAAGACGCAAGAAAACTCTGAGAAGTCATGTCACTGACAACTTCCAGATGAATAGCCCGAGTGGACATGCAAACAAACAAACATATATAACCCTTAGTGGAGCGATGACCACGACCTTTAGAAGTTCGGATACTGATTGGACCTGCGTAATCTACGCCGCTACATTGGAAGGGTTTCTGAGAAGACACCCTGGCTTTCGGTAATTGACCCATCATTTGTTGGTGTGTTTGTGTCGAATGTCGAATACAAGTTACACACTTGTGAACATATTGCCTCACGAGAGTCCTTGCATTGAGTATCCAGTATTTGGATCTTAAGTAATTGAGCATCAATTGCGGCCCACCATGCAAAGTTCTCTCGTGAGCCTCCGCAATTAAGAGATTGGTGAAGTGTGATTTATGAGGGATTAAGATGGGGTGCTTCATATTATCATCAATAGAAGCCCGAAGCAAGCGACCGCCAACTCTTAAAATTCCGTCATCGTCAAGGAAAGGACTCAACGAGGTAAGTCTACTACTCCTATTTAATTTACGGCCTTTTTTTTACAGATTCGATTTCATCACTAAAGGACTGGAGTTGGCAGAGTTTGATACAGGTAAGTACAGCTTCATTTAATTCCTTTGTAGTTAGCCAAGTAGTTACTTCATTTTTATTAGGTTCAAATTCTTTCATACGTAAAAATCGTCTACAGTAAGCTATTACCCGTATCAACCTCCCGAACTTAGAGAATCTAGTGAATAGACTATCATCAAATTCTACAGTTGCATGACATTTAGTTTTTATTTTTCTTTCTTCTAGCGTAGTTTCTTGTATATTTCCTCTATTATAGTCTATTTTTTTCATTCTCTAACCATACTGGACCCTTTTTCCAGAGTTGCAAATCGGTACACTCAGAAGGGCTTATTCCCCGAGATGCGCAATCCGCTGGATTTTCCGACGTTGACACATGTGACCACTGACATCTATCCATAATTGTGAGTATTTCGGAAACACGATTCGCGATAAACGTTTTCCACCGACTAGGGTGGCCGCTTAACCACGCCAAAACGACGGATGAGTCTGTCCACGCAAATAAGTGCTGTTTGGGAACTTCTAGAGTTGAGGCGACTTCTTGGAGCAGCTTTGCTAGTAAGACAGCTCCACAAAGCTCTAATCGCGGGATTGATACCTGCTTAACAGGAGCAACCTTGGTTTTTGAAGTCACCAAGGTTGTGTGAATATGTCCATCTCTATCAATGATTCGGACGTATACTACCGCGGCGTATGCTACATTGGACGCATCTGAAAAGCCATGCAATTCTAGAACCTTATTATCCTTGCTAGAGTTGATCCAACGAGGCAGAGGGAACTTAATAAGGTTACAAAGGCTTTTCCGGAAGTCCAGCCATTCTGTCAGCAACGGTGCAGGTAGTTCTGCGTCCCATTCGATCCCAGTCATCCATATTCGCTGAATAAACACCTTCGCAGTGATGATTGTCGGTGCCAACCATCCGAGGGGATCGAATAGTCGCGCTATGTCCGAAATAACCTTACGCTTTGTCACGGGTAAATCTACAGCATTAAGCTGAATAGTGTAAACGAACTCATCGTTGTCTTTGTCCCACGTTAAGCCTAATATTTTTGAAATGGCATCTGTTTTTAGTTCCATGTTCCCTTGTGTTTGTGACATTTGTTCACCGTCTTCAATCAATTTTAACAACTCTCTGTTGTTACTAGCCCACTTTTGGAGCTGGAAACCTCCATGCTTAAGCAATTCCGAAATCTGCTTATATATTTCCACTCCTTCCTCTACAGTTTGACATCCCGTCATCAGGTCATCCATATAAAAGTCTGTAACAACACGGTTCTTCGCTAAAGGAAATTCAGCGCCTTCGTCCTGAGCTAACTGGTGCAATGATCTTACTGCTAGGTAAGGCGCCGATGATGTTCCAAACGTAACTCGCAAATGACGTAATACCTGAATTTCGTCCTCTGGATTCTCACGCCATAATATACGCTGAAAATCTGTGTGATCATCGCAAACCTTAATCTGTCTGTACATCTTAACGATGTCCGCTACCAGGCAGATAGGTTCACGACGCCAACGCATGATAATATGACGAAGCTCAGGTTGTAGAGGAGGGCCCACCATTAAATCATGATTAAGAGATACCCCGTTGGTACCTACACATGATGCATCGAATACGATGCGCAACTTCGTTGTACTTTTGTCGTTACGGATAACGGCATGATGAGGTAAGTACACAGAACCTTCTTTTTCTCTATCCTGTACTATATCCATATGATTAAGAGCTATATACTCATTTATAACATTTGAATACTGAGCCTTGAAATCGGGATTCCTTAGGAATCGCTTTTCTAAGGTCAAAAAGCGTTTGAGAGCAATGTCTTTCGATCCACCATCTTTACAAGCAGGATCGCTTGACTTAAAAGGCAAATGCACAATATAGCGACCCAATTCGTCTCGTTTGGTCGTGGCCTTAAAGATATCTTCGCACTTCTGTTCTTCTGGGGTTAAGTAAACATTATCGTAATCGCTCTTGGGCTCAGATTCTAACTCCCAGAATTTTCTAAGGAGTGTATTCTCATCTGTATGAGTAGAATGTAATGTGACTATGGTGTTGTGGCATGTCTCGCTTTGGTTGAGTTCACCTACTTGACCAGATAAGATCCATCCTAGTCTAGTATTTTGTGCAATAAGCCGACCAGGTGGACCTCTGACTAAACCTTCTAACAAAATCTGGCCATAAACTTCGGCACCTAAAAGCAAATCAATCTTGTTCGGAGTATCGAACGAGGGATCAGCTAAAGCCAAAGACGAGATTGTGGCCAAAACATTTGCCACAACCTTCCTTTCCGGTAAAATAGTCGTCAATTTCCTTAAAACATAAGCTTTAACAGTGATAATAAAACTAGGGTCAACGCGTGATTTAACTTTAATGAGAACCATCGAATTTAAAGAAATCATCGATTGTCCTTGATCACAACCTATGCCTGAAATGGAACCCTTAGTTGGTATTCTTTTGAGACCCAAGAGCTGGACTGCAGACTCCGTCACAAAGGAAGCCTGAGACCCCTGGTCTAACAAGGATCTTAATACTATAGCAGTACCACTCTTGGATTCCGCTGCAATTAGTGCAGTGGCCAATAATATTTGGCTATGACTACTAGCAAAACAACTTACAACATTAGTGGAATTACTCTGGGTTGAAGTAGTACCAGCAGAAACGCTGCTTTCTGCTGGGTCTTGATCAGTTTTATTACTATCAGTAACTGATTTGGAGACGTTTTTAAGGTGAAGAAGGCTATGATGCTTCTTTTTACATATATGACATCTGGTGGACTGGCGGCATGCATATACCGAGTGGTTTGCCCCGAGGCAGTTATAACATAAACCATTGGTTTGGACAAAATTACGACGCTTATCTATTTCAAGACCGGCGAATTTTTTACAATTAGCAAGCTTATGGTTATCCTGACAACAAATACACGATGTAGTTGAGACATGAAGGGACTTGACTGGCACATTACGATTGGACTGATGACGTTGACCCTTATTGTCTAAAAATTCCAAAGACCGAAATCTTTGTTCAAGAAAATTTCTGAACTGATTCATTGTAGGGAAGTCATCTGAACAATCACTGATTTTTAACTCCCATTGTTTACGTGACTCAGTGTCAAGTTTCAAACTCAATACATAAATAGCTATAATATCCCAATGCTCAACCATTATGCCTGAATTCTCCAAAGCATGTAAACATTCGTTAGATGTATCTAATAATTCCTTAACTGCGCTGGAGGATTCGGTTACAATATTTTTTTGACTCATAAAACGTTTAATTATACAATTCGCTAAATATTTTTTATTATTAAATCTATTCTCTAATTTAGTCCAACAGGTTGCATAATTACTACTAGTAATAGGAATGTGCCGTAAAAGACCTTCTGCCTCTCCAGACAAATGTGATTTTAAATAATGCAGTTTCTGAACATCGTCTAGTAGGTTATTATTGTGTATTAAGGATTTAAATAAGTCTGTAAAACTAATCCACTCAGAATAACTTCCGGTAAACATAGGCAACTCAATCTTTGGTAATTTTACAGAACATATCTCTTTAGAACCTTTCGCAGAAGATTCAGACACTTTACCTAAACTATCCGAACATACAATCTTCTTCAATGCTTCCTTCAGCTCTGCTTTATAATCAGTAAACAATTCTTCCGTAGTCTCATATAAGTTTTTTAAGTTGTAATCCGATTTCTCAAATTCAATAGACTTGACCGATGATACAAATTTCATATGAGTTTCAGAAAATGCTGACCAGTTAGCTTCTAAATTTTCTAATCTAGTTTCTATGTATGAACAGGTTACTCGTTCCTTAGGTGATGACCTTGCTCTACTGATAGTAGAATGTAAATTGAACTGTAGATTACTCAAAGCTTCCATGTTGAAAGTGTCTTTTAAACAAAGTGTTCTGGAACGCTATGCTAAGTTCGTGGACAACACGTAAAAATCACAAGTCTTTGAACTTAGTACACTTCGCTGCAAAATCGGGCATAGGTTCCCCGTAGTTCACTTTTTATTGAAATTATTCTAAGCTCATGCACACGTTAATTTTTCTAAGTTCAAATTGTTCATTGAAATTTACTAAGTTAATAAGGTCTAAATTTGCTTTTAATGGTTAAGTCTCAATGTGTAAATATAGTTACTCTGATATTTTAAAGTACTCACAGATTATCTTCGTATCACAACACTTCACTGTCCACACACTTTAACGTAGCTCGTCGCAATGATATGCGGGGAACTGTCCCCCCGCACTGCAGCTGCTGCTCACGCCAACTGTTAGTTAGCACCAGCGCGGCTGACCGTTGTGTACGACTCGTACGTAAGGTGGCGCTTAAAGCGTATATGTACATATACGCTTTAAGCGCCACCTTATACGATCCGCCGATGCTGCTCACCACTGGTCGCGCTGACGTCACACTCACCGCAGGTTGACCGTGCAACCTGACTCCTCCACAATAACAAGGACAATGCACACCAACCCTTATCCGGTTCCGAAGGACCACTTGTACAACGTCCCAAAAATATGTCGCTATGTAGCAATAAAACAAGGGTGTCCAGAGTAAGACAATTTATTATATAAAATACCGTGGAGGTCGTTCAACGCAGGAGGATCTTAACACCGCGATTTACAAAAGTGACGTCACGGCATAACGCCATCTATTATTGAATAGCGAAACTAAACTAACAATAAATATTGGTTTTCTTATAAGACTAAGTGATTGTTTTACACAGATTAGACACTACCCTACCTACCTACCTACCTACCTACCCTTCCCTACCCTACCCACTTTTCTCACCTTTTAAACCTTCCCTGGACTACGACAAACATTTCAAAACCAAAATCAGTCAAATCTGCCCAGCCGTTCTCGAGTTATAAAATTATATAGATAGAGAAGATATAAAACCTACTAGATACCACAGAGGCAAAAAAAAATATGTACAATTACCCACTGACCTCATCAATACCATCAGTACTCTACCATTTCCGGCAAATACAATTGAGATTCAACTCGAATGAGTAGCAATAACTCATCAATATTTACGTCTGCCTGTTTAGCAACACTTTATGGAACGGTACAATAATGTATATCGCGGTTGATGTTGTCTTAAGAATATGGTCTGTCCATCATTGTTTGTAAAATGGGCAGAGGCTTGGGTCCTTTTGTTAAATGTGGAAGCCTCGGCGACCGTAATCGTACGGCCACAGTTCTTCTTGAGAGGCGTTCGCAGAACACGGCATATTGTCTCAAGCCTGTGCTTGAGATCAGGCGACAGACTCTCAAAGTGGTAAATGGAGTAGGTACTAGCCCTAATTGCAGACGAGTATGTTGGACCTGTTTTATAAATACATACTGTTTTTCTTTTGCCAGCTACAAACATAATGAAAGATGATTTAATGCTGTACTCATGTTTGAATATAATCGTATTTATAATGTCAGTAGCGTACTTACATGGACGAGTTATTAAGTGCAAAACCGGAAATTATTGCCATTTCGGTTAATTCAATGATTATGCACGTACTCATATGCTGTAAAATGAGATTATTCCTTTCACTAAAGCTAAAATTAAGAATAATGCTTTAACTGAAGATGAGAGGTAATTACCGCTACATTTGGCTGACGTATTGGTGATCTGATCAAAGGAAGAAAAAAAAAGTATTTTAAACTTTCACAGTTTCTTATCATATGACAGAATTATGCAGACATAGAGGAGGAGGTTGGTCATCTGGGTGTAGCAAAGTTAACCATAGAAGCCAACTTGCCAGAACTTGCAAGAACTACACTGAAGTTGTTAACAACGAGATCTACATACACACATTACATCACGTCTACACTCCCTGAAGGATTAGGTAGAGTTGTTCCAAATAGCACATACACATTTCGCCATAAATGTTTAATTCCCTAGTTTATAGTACATTGCTACCCCAGGGGTGAAAGTAACTTATTTAGTCCCGAGACGGGGTTTGGTCGCCAATAGTTCGAGGTACTAAATAAGTCTTTAACCCGAGGTAAACACTGTGCTTTTCATTACGAATACAAGGAAAGTAAAAATAAAAAACATGAATTAGCTAAAGAAAAAAATTAGTACATTTTATTTCGGATTGCCGCTTTCCCACCTATTTTGTTTTTTTTTTCTGTGGCCAGCCAGCTATTCGGCCATTATTTTTCATTTTCATCATTTAAAAAATGGTAAATATTTTTCCCAACTCTATGTTATTTTAAAGAAATTGTTGAAACTAAAATAATAATGTTATTTAAAAAATATATTTATTCTTTAATCAATACTTAACTTTAAGTTATTTTAATTTTACATCGTGGCTGCATAGAAAGTTGGAACATGGTTCAATAAAAATGTGAAAATAGAACTATTTTTTTTTTATTTTGACATATTCAGTTGAAAGCGATTCTCCCGAGGGATGAAAAGTATTACTTTCATCCCGCTCCTCAGGCAACTTCAGACCTACTTTCAGAGTATGAGTAATGAAAAGTAATATTAACATCTTTTAATTTTTTAATGTGTATATATTAGAAAGTATATATTAGAAATATTTTTGCTTTAAGCTCTAATTTAAATTTTCCTGTTTCGTCCTTTCTACACACTGTATCTACATTTCTAATCCAACTTTCCTCTCGCATGTCTGCTGGAAGAAATTTCGTTTGAAATAAGCAGTACCTTTGTCCTTTCTTATCTTAATAATAAAAAATAAATAATAAAGTACAGTAGTAGTAGTAGTCAGTAGGTAATGTACTGTCCTTTTAAGAATTTTGTGCGTACATTCATAAAAAAAAAAAAAATTTTGTCCCAGGATTGGGGGAGGAGCTCGTGGCCAAATAATAACAGCTGCACGGGTCGATCTTCAAGGTTAAGTCGTTTTTGTCAAGGTCAGTCTGTGGATGGGTGACCATCATTAGCTACCAAGTTTCCTCCGTGCCTAGGTAAGCACGTTAAGCCGTTCGTATCGTCATCTTGAGATCTTTGACAGTTGTTACAGGCAGTCAGTGGCCTGAAAGTCTTACAACCAGTCTTACCAAGGGGTATCGTATTACCCAGTTACTGGGTTGTGGTGGTTAGATAGGCAGTCGCTCCATGTAAAATACTGGTATTCAGCTGCATCCAGTAAGACTGGAAGCCGACCCCAATAAACTTAACAAGAAGGCTAGAAAGATGATGATGATGATGTAATGGAGTTAGAGCGAGCCTATTGCCAGCAACCACACTCAAAGCAGACTCTGTGACTGGTACTTAGAAATTCCTGACGGATAAACCCAATATCACTTTTCCTGACCCGGGAATCGAACCCAGGATCTTATGCTCAGTAGTCGCGAGGCAGTCTTTGGAGACAGATGATTGATCGGAATATCGAGGATATCTACATAATTAGATTAAATTATTTCCTCATATTTATTGAAGGCTTCAGATGACTCAATAAATTTTGTTTACTTGTCAGATGAAGTAATTACTGATCGTCTAGAAAAACAAAATGGTGTGTAAATAATGTCAGTGTCAAAACCAGCTGGGCTACCATGACGTCTTAAAGCAGTATTGTTTTAATACTGCTTAAGGATACGACGCTTATTCCAGTGTAGGAAAGAGACGGAGCTAGGAGATATTAAGCACCATCTCTTTCCCACACTGGAAAAGGAGTAAAACAATAATGTTTTGAGACGTCATGGTAGGCCAGCAGTAATGACGATGAAGACGATATAACTTGATAAACAAGAGACGGTTTATTTTATAGCTGTATTTACCAGAGGGCCAAGGTGGGGTCTTGGGGAAATCCTTGGTCAGAGCAACCTGAGTCAAAACACCTAAGAATAGATGAATGAGGTCATTTTAACAGTTAGTTTATTAAAATAGGTATTTCTTTTTAGAAAATTGAACACTGTGATTATTATCAGGCTTTAATAAGTATACCTAGTTTCTAAATTACTTTCATGGTAGATCGTTAATTTTAAAAGTTACACAGTGCACTGTAAATAAATGCTGACTGACTACAATGTCTACTAACTTACATGTTGCCAATACTATCTTGGTATATATTCATTGAACACCATCTCTCTCTTCTTAAAATAAATTATTAATTTCCCAGTCTTCTTTCTTAGTAATCTTCACAGCTTTCTTCGATTCCTCCCACAGCCGTTTAGTCAGTAGTCGATCATGTACCAGCCAGTGATTTTTAAACTCATGACAGAACTTGTAAAGTTTTCCACTGACACCTTCCATCTCAGGAGCAGCCGCCAAGTATGCTATCTGCTTCCCCACATCTTCCTTCCTTTGTCCAACAATATTAATAAAGAACTGGGACACATTCTGAAACATCTCTGGTAGATTAGACAGTACGTTCGTATCTTTAACAAGGAACGGATCAAAAGTATTCGTAGTCACTCCAGTATGTTTCAATCTCCAGTCCAACTCCGCACTAAACAAATCAACAGCTAACTTAGAACTTCCTAATGCGGTTACTGGGTTATATCGTCCTGGGTCGTTCCAATGATCGAAATTAATTTCACCAACGTACATCGTCGCTGCTACACCATTCACAATTCTGCTCGGCGCCGATGCTATCAATTTAGGCAGCAATAGATACGTCAATAAGAAAGCTCCGAAGTAATTCACCTGCATTGTAAGATTCAAGTCGTCAGCTGTCAATCTATCTGGCAGAGCTACTGCTCCTGCATTGTTTACCAACACGTCGATATTATTTTCCATGTTTAGTTCATTCGCCAAATTTCTCACAGAACTTAGTGATGCTAGGTCGACAGTCTTGTAGACCACATTTTGGTTGCCAGTTGCTGCTATGATCTGATCTCGAGCTGCCTTAAGTTTGGTTTCTGTTTTGCTCGCGATGATTACTCTAGCTCCATGATTGGCCAGATTCTTAGCAGCTTCGAAGCCCATTCCTGAACTTCCACCAGTCACTACCACCACTTTGCCGTTAATTCTAGCCCGAGTATCACACGTCATGGTCAGGACAACACACACTGGAGTCGGTCAACAAACTAAAGTATAAGAGGAAAAATATAATCCTTACATAGGAGGTACTACATTACGTTTTATATTATTTTTATTTCAAGGCAAAAAGGGTCCTTACGGAGTAACAATGAGATCTCGCTTGATTTCCGCATCGATTAGTGTAGCAAAAACATCGCTCAAACTTTGGTATTGTATAAAAACTTAGTTAGTAAATACGAAAACTTGGTATTCTTTAGGTATGATGCACATTTGGATGCCTTTGAAACGGCAGGCAATCTATCTTTCAATATTACCATCGAAATATTTGCCTAAAAGAGTTTGATTCGAGTTCCTGTAGTTCCTCAGAAACCAGATCACTGCCAAGGAAGTGGTCGCATAAAGTGGAATTAAATTGATTGTTATTTATAGAGCATCAACTTTATTAAAAAACTGTAGCTTTGCTGAGTCCGTGGGTTTATTTATATCAATGTGGTTTTGTCAACTTAATACGCGCAAAATGTCAGAGTACGCTTAATGCCTTTCCTTACCTATTTATTTGCATTTTATGTTCCTATTTTTAGTAGTAAGATAGCAATACGTATAGTTTTGTTTTGTACTGAACGTGGACAGGATCTTAAAAGTTGTTTTCTACTACACATGTAGCTATTCTTTGTTCTGTCTGCAGCACCTCAATAATTGCTGGTTTCGAACTCTCCAGAATTTACTAAATCGGGCAAATGTTAATCGAAATGTTTCAGCTGATTTTATCATCATTAATGTCACAACATTAATATATACATATAAAAAAGAACTTCGAACTTCAATTATAAAGGCATAACGAGACCAAACAAGCGGTTAATGGCTGTCATTGATGTCTAAATAACTCTGACGGTAGCCTATACCATCAGGTATCATATACTACATCAATTTGTAAAATATAACATTAGTTTTAATGACATAAATGGAATTTTAGCAGCCTGTGTGCTTTAAATACTCGTACTTTAAAAGAGTTTAATATATTTTTTATTGGTACAGGAAGAAATGTACCGCATCTATTTGATTGCGTACATTATTTTGATGTTAGTTTTTGGTTACTTGGCGTCCGTAAGTACTTTTTTTTTTAATGGTGGTATTTTATGGGCCTTCTCTATGCCCAATTATTTTACTGTATTTCATTTAGTATGTCTTTTTTCTCTCCTCTTCCTTAGTTCTATTGTTATCTGAGGGTTTAATTCCAGGGCTTGCTTCCCTAAGATGAACTTTCAAAGACACCTTTAACGAATTCAACGACACTTAAAGTGACCTACATTCACAAATTGCAAAACACCAGTACTGCTTAAAACAATAGTTTTTCATGAAGTGATAATATAATTATGACCTAATCATAATAAAACATAAGATCTTTTTTCCACTTTCAGGATGCCTTCCGTCAAGAAAGAGCAAAGTTAAAGTTCGCGAACCCGAAGTACATCAGAGATGTGACTGTCTTCACAGGCAGGAAGAGCCGACACGATCCTTACTTGACCAACATGACGGGCACCATACTCATGCCTTATGGCAATAATGTTAGCGTAAGTTTATTCAACGTCTTTATAAGTAGCCAATCCAAAGTTGAAGAAGAGTTGTAGATACTTATTGATTTCAGTTTGGAAATGTTCTTCTGCATCACTGATCAATGTACTTCACTTCTATGAATCGAGTATAAAAATGTGCAAATAACTGAATAATTTGAACCAGTTTCATCGAGAATTGAGAATAGGAAATCTGTAATCGATGTTCGTTTCAATGTAGTTGTAAGCCTTATACAAAACACAACAAAATCACCCTGAAAAATGAAGTTGACTGCATTTCCAGCCTTTCCGCAATAGTGTTTTAACAAAATCACAACTAAACCCATTTGTCGCATCAAGATAAATTCAAAATGACATAACAGTTGTTAGCTAGTAGGAGTCAATTTTCAAACATCAGTCATACTGAAATAAACAATTTTGAACAGTTTGACGCAAATGATTGTATAGGCATAGCTCCGCATGACATGACACAAATTACGATGATGATGTGATCGCGATTGCAACTGCAATTGTACTAACATAATGGTAAAAAAAAACATGTACCGTAAATTCTTTGATCAGTAGTATTACTTGGCGCTACACACCATTATTAATATAGGTAAGGTTAATAAATAGATTTAAAAGATAGAGAGGGAAAACGAATTGAAAATAGCGTAGACCAGGGAAGCATGACACAAGAGTAAGAGAGTCATATTCAGCATTAGTGATGATGAAATTAATGAGCAAAGTACAACTCCGGTCGAAGTGGCATGTTTGAGCAAGGCCTATCTAGCTGTGGACAGTTTTCGATTGAATAATGATGATGTTGATGACAATGAAACCGAAATGAGTTACATAATAAATAAAGCTGGATCATTTTCAGTTCGCCACCACCCTGACGTTGCGATCTGGCGGAGATTTCCGAATCGTGGCCAAAGTTTGCGACACGATAAAGTCCAAGTGGATGAACGAGTTCATGAGCTCCTTCACCAACTTGACACTATCTAAGTGTCCTTTTCCACCTGTAAGTATCATTCTCCAGGGACTTAGGTATTCTGTCTACAGGCACTGTATTGTCACTAACACAGTGAACCTCTGTATGTAGTCTGATTAGATTTATGATAATGTAGTAATGCATATGCAGCACTCAGTGACACTTACTGTGGAGACTTTTATTTCCCACAGGCCAGATACACATACATCAACATGGAGCTTCCACCAAAGAACATCCCGGTCCCCATAGCTGATGGTGACTACTTCATTAAGTTTGAACTCTTCGTCACCGCTACGAAGGAACCTATCCTCGAGATCGACACTTTGCTGCATTTCGACCAGAATGCTAGGAGAGCGAGGGGGAAGAAAGGATAGATATAATAAAGCACTGCATGATTATAGTGTTTTTATTCTCCGTAAGATTTATCAACTCAAAATTCTATTACGGCTATAGATTATAACTCACCCTCTCTCATAACACAAATGTCCAAGCAGTGGGAAAATTATGATATTATGGTATTACAAACTCCTTGTTTAACTTAAAGTTTATTAAACCTCAGGCTATGATGGTCCCACAAATCACTTTTAGAAATGTTTTTTTAACGAGTCTGGTTAGTGATAATTCTTTCGATTAATTAAGATTTTTGCTGCATATTTTCAAACCGATTCCGAGCTCTGAATAATAGACAATAGACAGACCTCGCAGTAATGATGCGGCAATTAAATGAGGCGTGCAGCTAGATGAAATCAACTTAATTTAACTATACGCTTAATTTAACTCAGGATTGAATTTATTGCCTTAATTAATTCAATTTTTTTTTTTTTAAATTAAATGTATACCTGCATGATATTCGTCAGTGTTTGCAGAGGTCATTCAATCATAGTCCGTGCCGAGTTTCTGTGCCTGTGAGCTATACTATCAGGTCTATAAATCCTAACTTGTAAACAGGGTGTCGATTCTTTGGATGAATATAACGATGAGGTTTCTCTGTTTATTTGTTGTTATGACAATATTCGTTAAATGTATTACTGTAAGTACATTTCTGGCTTATTTATTTAAATCTTTGAGCACACAAATGAACAGAGGCGAATTTAATGCTACAGGCATTTCTACCCGTCAACCTTTGGGTGATGCATAGAAAAACTGTGGAAGGTGCAATGCTGAAAATGAAGGAATCAGTTTTTCATAAGAAGATATATTTTGTTTGCTCTGAAACAAGTGGAGTCCCCGATGTGGGTCGCTAGCTTGAAGTGGGATTGGGCGAACCATGATACATAACATGGTACCTACTGGCCTGGAATACACAGGATGGGCTATAATTCAAATGACGACAGTGGACCATAGGCCACCGTCGTCATTTGAATGATAGCGAGAAGTTTCGACCAAAGTTACTCCGCCAATCAAAGTAACCGTAATGCACTGGTTCTATAGGGTGTAACGGAAAGGGTCTGTAGCACACCCTTCTTCATCATTATCATCATCATTTCAGCCCAAAAGACGTCCACTGCTGGACATAGGCGTCCCCGAAGTGTCGCCACATTGACGTTTTGGGGGGTTTTGCCATAATCGCCACACTTGGCAGGCGGGTTGGTGATCGCAGTACGGTTGTTACAAAAGCACAGAGAATGCTGCTGCCCATTCTCTGGCAAATCTCTTAGTCGCCTCTTACGACACCCACGGGAAGATATGGGATGGTGCTATTCTTTACGTCCGACACCATGCAGAGGCCGTCATCATCGCGTCTGACATCATCATCAGCCTATAATGTTCCCACTGCTGGGACACAGGCTTCCCCTCTATGAGAGGGAGTGGGCTGTAATCCACCACGCGGGCCCAGTGCGGGTTGGTACATGTCACATGTCTTTGAATTTTTTGTTCTAGGACATGCCGGTTTCCTCACGATGATTTAATTCACCGTTTTTGAGGGCAGCGGTAATGAAATAAATCACACAAAGTAATGCGCCTGCCTGGGTTCGAACCCACGACTTACCGCTCGTATGTCGGAGCTGCTAGTTTTTTACATAAATAAAGTTAATTGTTACATCAATCTGACATACAAATACAAGCTAAAAAATGAAATACAAACATTTTCTAAATCTTTCGAGAGGTGAAAAAATGCCCGTCGCAAAAAAAACTTGACATATCATACATTACGCTGAGTGAGCGTGACAGACGTCTAAATTGATCCTTTAATCTGTTAATGGTGTAAAAATGACCCAGATTGTCAAGAAAGACGATAGAGCGATTTGTCTGCTCATAAACACCCACCCGCAATAACTTTAGTTTATCCGTGATCATAGCGTTTGCAACAGCGCCGAAATATCGGGAACTCAAAACAAATATTAAACATGTTAGATATCCCGTTAAAAGTGTTATTGATAGTGTTAATGACCATGTTAGTTTAAAAACTTATATGACCCAGATTGGTTTTAAAGCCATTAGCGCGAAGCAACCGATATCTAGATTTACGAGCAAGTTTGTAGGGCACATTTATATTTATTTTACTCAGTAACCGCGGACAATCAATGTGAGTGTTTATTGTTTTGTATAGGAACAGATGATCTAGGATCATACGGCGATTTTCCAAACTCATAAATTTGAAATGTATCAAGCGTGAGCTGTAGCTAGTTTTTCTAGAGGCGTTTGCACATACTGACGCTGTCTGTACCTACTCATAATTCGTAGAATGGAGTTCAGACTATGCTGCAATATTCTAAGCCTGATCTGATTATTGATATTGGCAAATATTTACCAAACTGTACAATTTCGCTACGATACCAGAATAAATGAGAGAATTCTTTTAACTAATTTCAATTTATTTTAGTCTCAATTAAAGCAGGAGAGGGCCACGATGGACTTCTGCCATCCTAAATATGTGAAGGACTGTTACGCTATAACCCGGCGCGAACGAAGAGGAGAACTTTATAAGACTAATGTCACTCTTACCTCTAGATACACAAGCGGAAACAATGTAACGGTATGCATTAAATTATCCAAGTTGTACCAATCTACGACAGGACATGAAAGGACGGACAGGACGATACACCTCAAGTGGATTGGATGGACGAAGAGCATCTGGGTAGACGCGGAGATAGCCGGCGGAGTAAAGATTTGACTGAATAATGGCCACGATTGGGCCAAAGAAACTAAGGCCGTACAAAAGCTCGTTGGGTTGGTGATAATCGCCAAAGTTGCGGAAAACGGATGAATGAGGGACATATAGAAGTGTGGCTGATGAAAGGGAAGGCCTAAACACCACAGTTGGTGATTCCGGTCTGAAATGACGATGATGTCATTGTCATTTATCACTAAAGTCGTTTTTTGGGCTTAGTCGTTAAATGCCCAATTCGTAAAATGCCTAGCACTCTACAAATGCCTAATTCGGGAAATGGCTGATTCGCAAAAGGACTAATTCTTAAAACGGCTAATTAGCAAAAGGACTAGTTCTTAAAATGACCAATTCGCAAAAGGACTAGTTCATAAAATGACCAATTCTCAAAAGGACTAGTTCTTAAAATGACCATGGGTGTACGACAAAGTTCAATATTGGGTCCTTTCCTCTTTTTAGTATATATTAACGACCTACCCCATTAGTTTAAAAACCAACCACAAATGGTGTTATTTGCTGACGACACTTCTTTAATATTTAGAATAAACAGACGTTCCACAAACCCCAACGACGTAAATAACGCTCTAATGCAGGTCCATAACTGGTTTACCGCTAATAATATTAGGTCTTTACCTATGAAATTGCCGTTTTGTTTGAAAAAAGTTAAAGTATTTTTTTTTTCGAACTTATTTATTTCTTTTATTCAAAGTAATCACCCCTGCAATCAATGCATCTTTGCCAACGCTGTGGCAGTTTATGGATGCCCTTCTGAAAAAATCAGCTGGACGGGAGACAACAAACTCTTCAAAGGCGTTTTGTACTGCCTCTCGGGAATTGAATTTTTTTCCCGCTAAAAAGTTGTCCAAATTTTGGAAAAAGTAATAGTCGGAAGGCGCAAGATCTGGTGAGTATGGCGGATGAGGGAGAGCTTCCAAACCCAACTCATGCAGCTTAGAGAAGGTCTGTTGTGCAGTATGGGGCCGCGCGTTGTCGTGAAGTAGCAGTGGAGAAGACCGATTGACCAAAGCTGGTTGCAGACGTGCGAGGTTCGCCATCATTGTGGTCAGTTCTTCAATGTACACATCTGCAGTAATGCTCTCGCCGTTTTGTAAAAAGCTAAGATGAATCACACCAGCACTAGACCACCAAACTGTGACCATCACCTTTCTAGGGGTCATTTTTCGTTTTGCACATTGCTTTGGTACCGAACCAGGATCTAACCAACTTGCTGAGCGCTTTCGATTGTCAAAAAGAATCCATTTTTCGTCGCACGTAACAATTCGGTTCAAAATTCCTTAATTTCTGTGCCTGTTAAGCAGCGCAAGGCAAGTCTCGACGCGTACGTTGCGCTGGCGATCGTTAAGTTCGTGGGGCACCCATCTATCAAGCTTTTTTATCTTGCCAATCTGTCGCAAATGGACCAATATTGTTTTAATGCTAACATCAAAAGCTGCTGCCAGCTCAGCTGTAGATTGAGTTTCATCAGCTTCAACAATCACCTTTAATTCATCATTGTTGACCAAAGTTTCCGGACGACCACGAGGTTCATTTTTCAAGTCAAAATTCCCAGAACGGAACCGAGCAAACCAATAACGGGTTGTGCGTTCGTTTGTACAGTTCTCTCCGTAAACGTCGTTGATGTTACGGGTCGTTTGTGCCGCGTTGGTGCCACGACGGAACTCATGTTCCATAATTACACGAAATTTCAAAGTATCCATTATGAGGAAAAATGTTGAAATGTAATGAAAATACAACGCTAATCAATAAACAAAAGACTGATTTTGTAAATAGAATGTCATATTTTTAAAACAAAATTAATTTGAATTTAGAACTCATAGCCAATCAAAACTTTTTTTTGTTTGAAAAAGTCTGTACTGCAATACGGCAATTTCATAGGTAAAGACCTATTATAATATTAAATGGGAAAAAAACCAAGTGCAGAAGATTTACTCTACCAAATGTCAAAGTATTGAATCAAGAGAAACTTGAATTTGTTGATGAAACTGTTTTCTTGGGGATCACGCTCAACTCAAGGCTACAATGGGGTTCTCATTTAACATCTCTTGCAGGACGGCTGAGTTCAGCAGCATATGCTGTCAGGAAAATCCGTCAATTTACTGATGTAGATACCGCGAGGCTAGTGTATTTTAGTTATTTTCATAGCATTATGTCATACGGTATTTTACTATGGTGACGGGCTGCAGACATAGAGTCTATATGTATTTATTCTTCAGAAAAGAGCTATCAGAGCCATATACAAGGTGTTGTTTTGCAACCTCGTCAAATTCTAGGAGGTAACTGTGCTAATGATTCTCGACCCGAATCAATAATAAAATGAGTAGGTAATTTTCATTTTTTTTATTTATTTACTGAAATCGGTAACTGTGAACCACCAGTGTTTTAAACACGGGCCGTCTGATCCCCGCCTTATAACGTCGCTTACACACAAACAAAAAACCTCAAACGTTTTTTCGATAATTTCATAATCCCTAAACCACGTTAAGGGAGTTATTCTGAAATATTGACATATTTAAACAACAAAAAAACGCAGTGCTTTTTAATAATTTACTAGGTACCGTAATTTATATTGATTATTTATGTCTTTTGTGACAACATCCTGAATTTTGACGAGGATGCAAAACAACAGCTTGTATAATCTACGTAGGCGCGATTCTCTAAGAGAATTGTTTAACGAAATTAACATCATGACGATACCTTGTCAATACATCTATTTATTTATTTATTTAATTACAACGGTTTACCATCAATTACTGGAACTAAAATTTAAATGATAATTATTACAGAAATTAAAATATACAAAATGACAAATTAAAGCAAATTAAATTGAAACATATAAAGTTGGTATAAATAAAAGGAGGAAAATCTATGAAAATATCATGTACTTTAGGTTGGTGCCGGTCACTTCTTTTACTAAATAAATGCAGATTTTCATTTATTTAGTAAAAGAAGTGACCAGCTCCACTATAATACTAGAAACAGGGACCAACTAGTTCAGTCAGGTTTCAGGTTAGCTAAAGTAGACTCATCTTTCATGGAGTACTGTTTAAAATGTTACAATGAACTGAATGAAACGAAATTTAAATCTTGCATAAAGCGCACACTATGTAGGCAAGCATATTATAAGTTGGAAGATTAAATTGATGATAAAAATGCTTGGCTCAATGCTGGTCCTGCTCCACAACCATAGGGGCTATCAAATTACCATGTGAAGTTACTGTGGAAGCTGCAGAAGATTGTATAAATATCTTTGCTTTGTATAGATTCAATCT